>JAFBJW010000221.1:0-305423 GCA_016785235.1 Pseudorhombus dupliciocellatus
AGACATGCTACGCTATGATGTTTTCATTGATTTCTGGGCAAAAAAAAAAAAATGGTTTTTTTTTGGAAAAAACGACATACTAACCTATGAATTTTGTCGATTTTTGAGATGATTTTTTTTTGCAAACAAACTACAATTTCAGCATAAGACATGCTACCCTTTGATGTTTTCATTGATTTCTGGGCAAAAAATAATTTTTTTTTTTTTTGGAAAAAACGACATACTAACATGACTTTTTCATCGATTTTTGAGATGATTTTTTTTTTTGCAAACAAACTTCATTTTCAGCATAAGACATACAAATGTATGATGTTTTCATTGATTTCTGGTCATGTTTTAAAACCCATTTTTGCAGATAGGCAATTTTTTCAAAAATGCAAAATGATTAAATGTTGAATATTAAAAAAAGGAAGCTGTTACAATGAACATAATTACACAGTTAAAGTGCTTGAAAACTGTTACACTTAATAGAATCTGCAGTTAGGGTTGAGGGTTGTTTGTATTCATTACAATGTGTGAAATAAACTGCAATGGACTCTGAAAACAAAATGTGTACGTATGTCCTTTTTTTGGAGTGGGAGGGGCGCAAAAAAATTTTATGTACCAAAGGGGTCCAGCAGAAAATGTTTGGGAACCACTGGTTTAATCCATGCAAAAAAACAAAAAAAACAACAGGGGCTGGTTGGGAATAGGCTAATACTTCTGGTTAGATTTATTATGATATCAATGTGAAAGAAAGTCTTACTTTAATTAACCACGCGGGGTGATCATTAATCTTCATTTTCACGGTTTGTTCAGCGCGTATTTTTTAATCAAATGCTTTATGAGCCACAACAAAGTGAAAGGTTAAAGAGATGACGTAACATGGACCAAAGGTCACAGTCCAGGATCAGTCCTATTCAGAATACTACAACCAAACAAGGGCAGGTGTTTGTGTTCATTTTGGGAAATGCTTTGTTTGCTTGTGTAAGATTTGGCGCAGATGGATTGACAGAGACCGGTGGGTCAAACCAATGCACAGCAGAGGTGACGGACAGTACCAACCCACCAGAACGAAGCACGAGGGGTGAAGGAATTGAAGTCATCAGAAGAAACAGGGCGATTAGAAATCAGCTGACGACTCAGTTTCAATCTCCAGGAGATACTGAGACATGTTCACCCCCCCTCCAGCTCAGACTTTAACCTCTGCCCCTCCAACCTCCTCCACGGCCCTGCACTCTGACTTTCTCTACCCTCGGTGAGATTTCATCCACCTGACCCGCATGTTTTTCCTCTGCGGCGGCCCAAACAAGATTACGCAACCGAACACACTAAACTCTGGCTTTGAAGAAGACGAAGTGAAAACATTGAGGCAGACGTGGGCCAGTGGACGCTGAGCAGGATTGGCACACACAGAAGGGAGCTGCAGCTAAAGGAGGATTTACTGCCTCCCTTCTTGATGCTGACCAAGAGCTTTGGGATCAGCACAGCTCAGATTTTCTTTTTTAAACCCAGGATAAGGAATGATTTCCAGCAATCATTAGGATGTGTTAAATGTGACCAGTTCCGGTGACCAGGTTGCCAAGGTGTGTCAATGCAGAACGGAATAAAACAGAGATGTGATACGAATGTGCTGTATTCGTGCAGACGTGTGCTCCTCACCTGTGTGTGCTCTGCAGCTCCTTCAGACAGGACACACTCTGGCTGCCGCGAGTCCACCACCCGTCCCTGTGCGCAGGCTTCTGAAGCTGAGGACTCAACTTGAGCTCCTCCACCTGATGCTGCAGCTCATCCACCTGCGTCTGCAGCAGCTCTACGGTCTCCGCCAGCCTGCGCGGAGCGGCCCACAACCCTGTTAGTTATTTAAAAAGACACTGTCCATTTTCACACCACCCCCTCCGTCTTACCCCTGGATCCTCTGCTGCGCCACCCGGTTTTCCCCCACCAATTTGTGGTTGCTCTGCTCCAGCTCTCGGGCCGACACGTCCAGCTGCTCGTACACTTTGGCGTGCTGATCGTTGACCTGCCTGAGGAGGTCCACCTGCTTCGTCAGGTACTGCAGGAGACAGAGGACGGATTATTGAACATCATTTGCTGAGATGTCCACAATGAAACATCCAGTCTAGCATTGTCATCATTCTTAGCTCTCTTTATTAAAGAAGGGCTTATGATAAAACTGCTGAACTGATTTTATTGAGACCCACAGGAAAGGGAAGGACAGGAAGGACATGGGAATATTTGGAGCCGATTTTATTAAGGTGGCAGATCCAGGATTTTTTTTGAGACATTTTCTACATTTTCTCTACAGTTGAGTCTTGAGAAATAATACAAAAAGATATCAATTAAGTAAAATTGAAATGAAATTAAATAAAGACATCCCCTGCACACGTGTGTTAACTGGTTTGTGGGTAAATTTTCATCTGAAACATTTGTGAGAATTTTGTTTAAAAATTTTGTTTAAAAAATGAGCAAAATTATGCTCAAAAGGAAATTAAAACTTTATTTTTATTCATCTGGTATTTACGATGATAATTGTACATTATCAGCATAAAAGCCAAGCAATTTTAGTGCAAACCTTTTTATTTCCCACCAACACCTGAAAGTGTCTAAAAGGTCCATCAGTTTCTTTTTGAGGATATCAGGTTATCTTATCAGCCGCTGCAGCCAGAACACCTTGAACCTGCTGAAAACCTACAGACACACTTAACACCACCTTCACGCTCAACTTCACACGGCACAAACATAACGGCCGTAAACAAACAAGCCGAAGTCAATGAATAACGATAAGAGAGGTCAGTGTGAATTCTTCACTGTGTCTCTGCCCTGTTGGACTCCACTCCATGAGGAGCTGCAGTGACCACAAACAGGAGGACAGTAATTAAAGGCAACACAGGTCAAGAGCTCGAACGAGACCCTGGGACGTCACAGGTATCCAGCGACAGGTCTTAAAGAGATTAATCTCGTGTGCCAGCTTTGACATGTAGAGAAGGGATTTACTGACCGACACCTCACGCCGACCATACCCAGGAAGCATCTAATCTGGGCGGTAAAAAAAACATCCTGCGTTTGTGTGAGGGCGAAGGTTAACTTTGAGTGTACGTTGTTTTAGTTCGAAAAGGAATGATCTTGGACATTTCTTTAAGAGAGAGACACAAATCTATATATTTTAAATTCTTCATCATTTATTGATCCATGGTTTATAATAAATGATGCAACAGGCCCCGTGTACTCGTAAAGCTGCAAAAATAATAACAACTATAAATATATTTTTTTTCCTATTTTATCTAATTTGAACTCAGTGAAGGTTTTATTATGTTTGTCTTCACTGTTTCAGTAGCATTCGTGATACTGCTTGTACTTCGCACTTGCATCAATAACATGTTGAAACTAAACTGGAGCATTTCTAAAAATAAAAAAAACCCTCTGATGGTGAAATCGGTGGTTCTTAAAGGAAGCGGCAAGACAGAACAAGTCCCGAGAGGGGAGAGATTTGAGAGATTGTGAGATATCAGAGAGATCCATCTGTACCTCGATCTCCTGCAGCTGCTCCTGGTTGGTGGAGTACATCTGCTGCAGCCCCTGCTCCAGCTCCCTGTTCCTCTCCAGGAGGGTCTTCCCGAGCTCGGCCGCCAGCTGCAGGTCTGCAGGAGAGAGAGAGACAGAGAGAGAGAGGGTTATGAAGCAGCCTGCAGAAAGGAGGTTGCTACATGAACAGATCTGAGATGGGTTGTTGTTACTGGTCAACCACTAACCCACTTTTTCAAAATTTGTGCCACAGGGTTCATCCACCTTTACAAACTGACAAGAGGGCTCATGTGGAATTGAGGTCATTTCTAGAGGTTATTTCTCCTGTGCGTATGAATTACTCTCATTCTTCCCGCATGTGACAGGCCTGTCCAACCAAATCTGGAGACAATTAACACAACTGGGGTGAAAATGTGAAAACATCCAAGGTGAATATTTCAGAGAGAAGCTTTGGTGTTCAGGGAGGGAGTGAAGGAAAGGGGCAATGAAGTCAAATCATCTGGTTTGTCGTCTTTGCCGCATGCGTGTCCTGCTGCTGACTTCTGCTTTTTCTCAGCAGCCTGTCATGCTGCTTGACCTCCACTAAACCAGCGCGCAGAACAACCAAACATCCTGATAACAAATGATCAATATCACAGATATTCCAGAGCAAACCTACACATGTAACCCTGTGTGTGCACCTGCAGGTGTGTTTAATGAAGAGCATAACACCTCTGTGTCACAGCTGTGATGAGTCACTTCTCATTTGCCTGTGAAATGCAGCCTCGATAAGCGTCTTTATCTTGAAGGGTCAGAAACAAAGAGGAAAGAGGAGACCGTACCATGCTCAAGGTCCTGCTTGTCGTACCACGGTTCCTCCTCCTTGATCTCAAATTCCTCCTCCACAGTCGTGTCTGCCAGCATCGTCTCCTCTAAAACGCCACACACACACTAGAATTCAACATGACACCGTTGCCTTTGATTCAAAGGATCAGGCCGCGTCCCGCGTGCGCCCGCCTGCAGCCGGCGCCGGTGTTGGTTCATCACCACGGACCCACACACACACACACTGGCTGATTAGAGACACACACCGTATATAGTTGCTCCACCTCTGCTGCCATGTAGGAGAGCGTCCGGCTTTTGCATTTCAAAATAAAAGCAGAGTGAGATGCCAAGGAGGGGTTACTCAACACAGCTATGGGAATTTAGACCAGAGGCAAAATGCACAACACTAGAGGATACATAATAACCACAAAGAGACCTCACAGGAACCCAATGTGAAATAAAACAACCACAACAAGCACAAAAATGTCAATAGGTCAAATTGAACAACGCGCAGATTGGGGATTTTAATGTGAAAAGCACACCAAGTAGTTTCCGGTGGGAACCTGTCTGCCTGTGAGGTTTCACCATCACCTGCTCCTCCCTTGGAAACCGCAGCCCGCAGAGTCTGAGTGACCACACGAGGGCGCTGCAGAGACACATCACAACCAACTGTACTGCAGCACTTTGAATTCTCTAACCTGACCTCTGAAAACAGGCTGTTTGTTGTTCAACATTGAGCTTGTACACAGAATTACAATCTAGTGGTGCACGTTTTCTTTAACCAAATCGTTTAGCAAAAAATATTATTTAAATTAAAAGACAATTGCTTATTTATCATATTCCTGTTTCCCCTATATTTACCTTGGCTGATGTTTGAACTGCACACTAGGTGGCAGTGTAAGCTCACGTTTTTGCTTTCTATTTCTCACTGAGGACAAAAGACACGTTACAGAAGTTCCCATTTAAACCAGAGAAGACATGTTCAGTGTGATTATCAGACGTAGGCAGATGGAAACATTCTGTCTCGGTAGATTATTCTTGCTGCTGTGGACCCTGAGGATGATGATGGTGACATCTTCAGCTCTGTCCTCTTTCAGCTTGCTTCTTTTTTTAAATTAAACCAAACCTACCTCTTCTTTTATCCTCAGTTATTTTTAAACACTTTAAGTGTCTATGATTGCTGTGTCACGGAGAAGAAAATAACTTCATTTACATCTCACTGCTTGTTTAGGCCATCAAAGCACAACAGCCGATTATGTTGAGTTGAACTTTTACAGAAAAAGGTGAAAAACGTATGGACTTATTAGATCTCTGGACACCTGAACAAAACCTCTCTACACATTTGAAAAATGCCAAATTCATAACACAAAAAAATCTTATGTCATTTAATGTTCGAAAATTATATATATAAACTTTGGTTTAAGACTAAATTCCTTTCATTTGTCACTTCCTGTTAATAAAAAAATCCTGATCATTAAGCGTCGCTCTAATGGGAAAGCTGAGTCAGCGGCCCGGACAGATCTGGATCACTTTAACCTGCAGGGCACATAAATCAGCCAGACAGAGGATTAGGTGCTTTCACACCACACGCTTCCTTCAGGGCCTCTTAGATCCACTTCTTTATCTCACACCTACCCTCCTCTCTTCTGCATCTGTTTGGTATCCTGTCAGTGAGATGACAGAAAGGGCCGAGCAGGAAGCACAGAGCTCTCTGCGGGGACTGGGCCTCTCAGAGTGATAAAATAGCTGTGATCTGTTTTCTGCAGAATCAACACTCTCTCCTCTCTCTGCTCAGACCCGTGGCATTTTTGCTTTTATTGACGCTTTATTGCTTTTCCCATTAAGGGCTTCACAGCGTGTGAAATGCCAGACCAAGAGAATGGGACCCAATGGAGTCCCCTAGCCCACCCTCTGCTATTTTATCTCCCTGTCAGAGGATGATTAAAGGTGTGTTGCAAATCTTCCCAATCATGTTTTCTCTGTGGCGGGGGAGCCTCCTTCGTGAGGCACGATGATTGGTTTGCAAATGAAGGAAACTCAGATACAAGAAGGAGGGAAATTGAAATATTACGAGTGAGAGTGCAGGAGAGCGGGATGATTACCCCGATTCGCACATTCCCAGTCGTCCCTGCAGCAGTCTGGGTTAGTGATGGGGTTTCTCACTGCCATAACGTGGAGGCAGAGACATTAATGGGCATCAGCAACTCTGTAATGAGTCGTTAAAAGAGACATTTGAAGCTTTGCTGATCCGTCTCCATACCAACTGTCTCTGCTGTGGGGACTGCATCCACTCAATAATTTTGGGGGGGTGGGGGGTGAATCTGGGGAACGGGGCGGGGGGGAGAGTAATGGGATTTAAGAAAGTGCTTCTGGGGAGAAACTCAACGCAAATGCACACTGTGCGTGTGTGTGTGAGTGGTTGTTTTAAGTTAATCTTCAAAGCTCTTCCCTTTCCGCAGAAATCCACCATGACAGGAAGAGAGAGCTGCGAGTCTGCAGTGATTTTAATTTGTGGTGAATTTTTCAGACAGACTACTGACTGTCCTGTTTTTATTTTTCTCCTGTATTCTGTTGTTTTTTTTTCCAGTGTCTATTGTTCTGGACACGTACACAAGGATTGGAGATGTTCTTACACTGAGAGGGGGCTATTGCTGCTGATGCTGCGTTGCCATGACAACCGGGCATTTGCAAAGATGAGCGTGATGCCAACTCTGATCCAGTATCACATGTGTGGCTGAGGGTGGAGGATGTGGATGATAACACCAGTGAGGAGGAGTACAATGATCAGGATGAAGATGAAGGTCAGGATCAGGATGAAGATGAGGATGATGAAGAAAAAGAAGATGAAAATGAAACAAATTGGATCTGGGTTCAAAATAATCATCTGTTATCTCTGAACAGCGACATCAAAGACTTGACTGGCTTTATAAACTGTGAGGATTAATAAAAAGAAAGTTTAATTTCACAAGTAATCTCCAGCCCTTGGGGCTTGTGGGTAAAACAAAACAGCGCAAAGTATGAATTCAGCTAATCTCTCTTGAACAGCTTCAGGGAATCGCACAGGCACAGGGAGAGAAAATCACTCTTTTTTTTCCGAGTGAAATTTTATTCAGCGGAGCAGATACGCTGAGCGTGAGCGATGGCTTCGTCCCCGCTTGTAAACACAAGAGGAAGAAAAACACAGTTTTAATTGGAATCCATGGGCAAAATGAGAGGCTTCCACAGGTCGTGAAGGGAAGCTGACAGTCTGACAGGTGGCGCTGTTCAGATGTTGTCTGTTGAGTGTGGATGAGAAGCGATGTGGCTGATACCTACACACAATCTCTGCTGAGGCAGCAGACAGGGGAGGTGATGGATGGCCAGTGGATGCTTTATAAACATGGGTGGGGGAAGTCTGAGAGTTGGAGACTGCACATTCACATCCATCATCATCTGTCAGCAGGGTGTCGTCATGTCTGCTTGGTGAGCTGTTGCATGTTGGGATACCTGAAGTCTTGGGGTGATGATGGTGGAGGTGGGCCTGACCTCACACCAGCGTTGACATATTAGGCAGCGATGGGATGAGAACAGAGAACGAGCGAAGTGATACTGATCACTCTGTGTGACGCAGCCGCACTGCACCTCTGTGTGACTGCGTTTCTGGACATCTGGTAAAGCAAAAAAAAAAAAAAAAGCTGAGCTGACGACTTCTTACCAGACGTTCAGTCCAACTGCTGAGTATAGACAACACGTCCTGGCAGCTGCCTCTGGTTTTGTCTCGACTGGGCTAAAATGCTTCCTCCTGGATCAGCTTCAAATACGACACACACACGCACGCAACTTTGTCAACAGCTATAATCAAAATTTGTATTTATTGGAAGAGTCCTTTTCATTGTCAGCCAAAATCTCTGCTGGGCTTATTTTATCTCTCTGCCAAATTTTGCTTGGACGTTTCCTCACAAAGCTGATTAGGTTTTTATCAGTTTATCAAGCAGAGGCTGCAGCAATATATGGAAGACAAAACACTCACCCTATAGTTTGGAAAACGCTCACTCTCTTCTTGTCTGCATGCGTCTATGGACGTGATGTGACTTGGCTTCAAGGTTAGAATCAGGTTTAGGTTGGGTTAGGATCTGTGGACAATCAGAGGGTCAATGGACTCTTGTGTGGCAAGCACAGGGGAAAGGAGGGTCAGGGCAACATTTCACAGAATGAGACATTTAGTGGTGATTAGTTGAGGTTTGGGTTGGGGGCTGTAGGAGAAGCATTATGCCAAGAGGTGTGTGGATGACAGGAAGAGAGGTCCTTGTGGCAGCAGGTTTTTGCAGAGATCAACACAATTTCTCTCTCTCTCTCTCTCTCTCTCTCTCCTGTGTGAGGCGTCACAGCCCCACCCTGTATCACCCTGTGCGTATACACCATCATCATCACATACCACGTTTCTCCCTCCTCCTCCTCCTCTTCCAGCAGCATCCAGGAGGATAAACCGCCTCATCTTCCCTCGGACAGTCTGGAGACAGAGATGGGAGCGGGGCTATGACACGGACACACCGGGCGGGAAGGATGGCTCTGCGCGGCCGGGAAATGTTGTGCTTGATCGGAACCTGCCTCTGGCTGCCGCTGCTGGCGGAGGTACGTAGTCCTGGAGCCTGTCCTGAAATGTAACCTGATTTATTCTTTTGTTGTGTTGCGTTCTCCTGAGCTGAGGAAAAAAAAGGCTGTGCTTGTGATGATTAGGTTTATTATAGCCTGTAGGCAGGGATTCAGGGCGATGCAGCACTGTGCGCTTTTATGCGTTACAGCAAAGCCACAGTCATTCGGAGCTGCTGGAAACACGTTTGAAGGATGTGGTCCTTCAACCTTCCGGATATTGTACATGCACGACCATCTGCAGCCATGTCTCCGGATGCTTTCAGGGCGAACAAGAGCCCTCACACACCTGTAATGGCTCTTTTAGCCAATCAATGGTGCCATCATTGCGCATTATCCACTTTGGAAACCATTGTCTCGCGCGCACGCACGCATGTCCACAATCGGGCACGGTCTCAACCCCGACCCCTCCCCTCCCCTCACCACCCCCCTTCTGCTGGGTATCATGGGTAGAAGCTGTAGCCCCGCGGTGCCGGGGGGACATGGACCCTGCACGGGCGGATGAAACTTGTCACAGTGGCTCAGACTGTGGGGAAAGTGAAGAGCAGGGCAGCAGCCTGAAGGCAGCTCCTTGCATTCATCACAGCATCCTGCTGAGTCTGCAAGTCAGATCTGCTGCTGCCCCTCACAAACCAGGCAGTCGATAATCAATCAATCATTAGACCCATTCCTGGTCGTGTTTCATAGCCCCCTGTGATGCAGTGTGTGTTGAGTTAATGTGCGGCAGATGAGCCTGTGTAGAAATCATTAGTGGAGAACAGTGTGCAGGATTTAATTAGACCCACTAACATTGAGAGCAGCCGTGCATGCAGCACAAATAGCACCAGGCAGATATGAGTTCCAGCGTTTTCATTTCAACTTCATTAGACAAATCTTTTCATCGGGAGCATCCTGATTGCAGCAGCAGCTCTGCGTGTTGTCGGAACAAATGTGTACGGTAGGTAAACAGGAAGGAGCACAACTGTGAACAGCAGCCCTCCGGAACCTGCCTCGCTCCGGATCACATGCTCCATTATTTAGTTTTCTGAGACTGAGATGCCAACATGGCAGAGATGAAGAATACCCACATTTCAATAAATGTATAGTTGTTAACTTCACCTGTTCGTTGGTTTCTTGGTTGGTTGGTCGGTCTGCAGGATTGGCCAAAGGCTAGTGAATGGTGGACCACAAAACCTGGAGGAGGGAGGGGGCCGAAGCAAAGGAAGAGCCAGATTAACATTGGTTTGATTAATTGAATGATAATCAAAATACAAATACGTGGCCATATCAGAAATGATATGAGATGGTTCTCATATGCTCACTTTGATTAGCCCTTTGTCAAAGAGGGCGCACGCCACTGTGTCAGCATCCCCTGCCTCTCAAGGACAGGAGATTTGATTTGGCTGTCCCACTGCGTGTGTCTGGATGTGTTTGCATAGCGATGCGCTGGAGGCAGGTGTGACAGCATCATGAGCGATTAGCGCCTTAATGGAGCTGTTTGATTGATATGACTGGAGATACCAGGACTCTCGTCCACCAGCCAGAAGAAACAAACCCGATCAAGGTGAAATCATTGCCCTCTCTACCGTCATAACACAGCGGCAGCTAAGCGTGCGTGTGTGTGTGTGTGTTTCCTCTCCTCTTCTGTAAGGTGCCTCGCTGTGTAGAGGTGTGACCTGATTTCTGAAATTGAAACAAACATTCCCCTGTCAGATATCATCTGATGCTGTCTGGTACTGTGTGTGTGCGTGTGTGTGTTTACTGTACACTTCGTACCTGGCTGGCTCGTACTCCAGTGTTTTTCTCAAAGCTACAGTCTTGTCCCAAAGCCACTCAGGCATTGACTTGGCTGAAAGAAAAAGGTGAATCGATGCTCCTGTCTTAAGTCACTGTGGAGCGATCGTTCTCCCTTTGTATTCACACTCAGTCCTGACCAGTCCCGCAGCGTGAGGGTGTCAGTCAGGTGATTCAGAACCTGGTGCCAGGGCTGAAACGTCTGCCCACACAGTTAATGTTTGTCTCATCAGACCAGAGAATCCTTTTAGCCTTGCAGTCAAAGTAGCTCCTGTCTACCCACTCAACCATAAAGGCCTGACGGATGGTGCTACTGAGATCATCTGCCGTCCTCCAGGCAGGGCCTCTTTAACTCCCTGTGTCTAGTTATTCCAGTTTGTCCAAACAAGGTGGTGCCTAAATTCTTTCATTTTCGCTATTATTCAGGCCACTGTTCCCTGGGAACGCTTGGAAAAGGGTTTCATAACCTTGCCCTGGTTTCAGCAAAAGTTATTTCGAAACCACGGCGAATCAATTCACTTTGCAGCAAGGACGCTTGAGACAAGTCCTGGACACGTCTCAAATATAATCAAAGCAAAGTTGACGGCACCTGACCACGACCACAGTGACAATGATATGGAGCGGCAGAGGACAGGCTGTGGATTATTATTTCGGGTCTCAACAGATCACATACTGTGATCACACTGTTCGCGTACACCTCGTGTACTGATCTGAATGTCGGGGCTTCGTCCACAAAGCGACTGAATCTGAAGCTGAAACAGAATAAGAGGAGGATGTCCTCTCTCACCGAAGACCACGTTGCTTCAGAACAAGAGAGGGAACGAGCTAGTTGATTTCCATCCTCTGACAGATGGCTTGAATCTGCTGTAAGATCCTGCCAATTCTCACTTGGATCAGAGAACCCCAGACCTGCTTCTGTAGCCGTGATGAGATGAGATCTTTGCACAACGTTGTCTAACGCAGCGTGTGTTTGCCTGCAGGTGGTGGCTGAGGACAGTTACTTAAACGAGGTGCAGAACTCAGGTAGGTGGGAGGTGACACTCCAAACACAACACTCTCGCTTCCTCCCTCCATCTGTCTTCTCCTCCCACACAATCCCTCCTCTCTATTTTTTTACTCCCTCCAGTTTAACCCACATTCTGAGTCTCACGAAACCCTCTCCTCCTCCTCCTCCTCCTCCTCCTCCTCTTCATCTCAGCCTCACCTCTCTTCCTCCCCCTGGCCTGCACCCCTCTGCGTTTCATCTTTATCTGCTTTCTTGGAGGCCATGTTGTCGATGATGATGATGATGATGATGATGATGATGGGGGGTTGGGGTTTGGGTAAGGGGACTCGTTTTTACAGCCACACACACACAAGAGCAATTTTGGAGCTACTGCAAACGCACTTCTCACCTATCAGCAAAAACAGCTTTTGTTATCACGAGAAACAACCTCGAGGCACATTTTAAAATCATGAGCGTAGTAGCAAGCCAGTAAATGTTGCACGAGATGAACACGGTTCGTCCTTTGTTGCAGAAAATTGCATCACAATCAGGTTAAATCTCGATAAACCAAATTTCCCCCCCGTGTTCCTGATTTATATTAACATGTGTGTTTTGTGTAGAAGACGCCGCTGCCACACACCCACCCCCCATACTGCCAGCCTCCGAGTGTGAACCGTGTCAAATACTCATTGTGGCTGGGAAATGGATTATGGGAGCAGGGAGACTGAGCGTTCCCATGGCGATGGGCTAGAGTACCGTTGTCGTGGCAATGAGGCGGGTGTTAGCGGTGGCGAATGTTTTTTGTGTCGATGCGTGCACGTGCATGTCCGTGCACGCGCTGCGGGTGTTCAGATGATTTGAAGAGCTTGAATGAAACGTACAGGATGCGGATGAGGGGGGAGGAATTTAAAAGTCAGACGTGCTGATTTGACGTCGAAGTTAAAATGAAAAAAATATCAATTCTGGTTTTAAGAGGTCCTGAAATGAAATCCACACAGATACGTGAATGAACACATTGCCCTGCTAAGTTACATAAAGCTTTTTTACTTTATTAAAATTTCATCAAGCCGATATAAAAGATTTATCACCATTACTCAGCTATAAAGCTCAAAACACATCACAGAAAAAACAGAAAGATTGTGATATGAACATCAAACAAAGGATTTAAATAACATGGATATGTCAGTGTCATGTATTAACAGATTGTAGATATTTGCCTGAATTAGACTACACATTGAACTCAGCTCTTGTTACAAGGTGCTTTGGAAATCTCTTGAAAAACGGACCCTCGAATGACTCAGTCGTCCATACGAGTGGCAGGGACAATGACCATCGGATCCCAGTTTGAACCATATTCATTATCACAGGGGTTGAAATATGGATAGAGCCTCTCTGTGAAGACACAGTCGGCACACGAGTAAATAAGCGCTGCGGTGTGCACGTCATAGAACGAGATTAGCCCTTCGTCGTAATCCACAAACATGCCGACCCGCTCCACTTTGCCGGTGTATACCGTCACACCTGGAGTGCAGAAGGCTTCAAACCGATGTTCCAGGAACCAGATGGCCCAGAGTCCGGAGTCAGGACCCCGGGTGAGTACCCCTCTCCTCTGGATCGAAGCCGTGGCCACACCCAGATTCCACTCTTTCTTGTCGCTAACGAGCACCTCGAAGTAGAACCTCTGTGACGAGAAGCCTCTTTGTCCCAGAACCGCGAGATGCACCGTGAACCTGTGCGGTCCGATGTCCGGGACCCTCCGCCGATGCGAGCCCCGGCTGTACCTCACCTGTTTTAAATCCTCGGACAAAACCAGCAGAGGGTGAGCTGTGTCAGGGTCCAGCAGGACGTTCACTTCGTACTGCTGCAGGCACCTGAGCTCGACGTGGCTCGACGCGGAGAACGTCGTGATGCCCGCGGCCATTTTCCTCAGCACGGTTTGCATTTGGGACACGCAGCTGCTCAGACGTTTCTGCACGTGCCACATCTCCATTTGTCTGTTGAAGCGGACAGAGGACAGGTCCGTAAGGTCGGGTAGGAGGACGGTTGGGTCTGGACAGGCTTGGAGGAAACTGAGATGGTCGTCAGTCTCTTCTACGTCCCTCAGCATCATCTTCGTCCTCTGCAGCTCAGTGAGCTCCTGTTTCAATAGGGAGATAGAAACAGCCGCTTCTTCTTCTGCTGCTTTCTGCTTCTCCTCCATCACGTCCACAAGCTCCGCCTGGCTTCTCTGAACCTCAGACACCAGCGCCGTTAACTCCTGCACAATCCCAGCTATCGCGTCTCCAGTCTCTCTGTTGCTGTCCTTCACTGACTCCTCCACTTCTTCCAGCTTCTCTTGCCTTTCCTGGATCATCTGCTGCACTCTGGCCTCAGTCTCTCCCAGCACATGCCTCATCCTTCGGTACGCTTGCTGCACGGGAAGGACGGCGTGGTTCAAGTGCTGAGAACGGACGCAGGCGTCACACAGCAACATTTTATCGTTTAAACAAAAGAGCGAAAGGATGTGGTTATGCTCCTCGCAGATCCTGTCCTCCAGTCTCGCCAGAGGGTCGACCAGCGTGTGTCGCTTCAGTCCGGCGGCTCGGTGATGAGGCTCCAGATGGTCGCTGCAGTACGAAGTCAGGCACTCAAAGCAGGATTTGACAGCCGGTTGCTGGACGTCAGTGCAAACGTCGCACAGCACCACACAGCCGGCGGTGTCAGCGGTGTGCCTCGGTGGGCGCGGGCTCCAGGTGTCAGCATCTGTGACGTGGAGCGACGTGAACTGCGACGCAAGCTCCGAGATGAAGGTGTTGACCTTGAGATTGGGTCTCACCCTGAACGTCTCCTTACAGACCGGGCACAGATAGAAGGCCGTTTCGTCCCAGTAGGATGAGAGACAGGACAGGCAGAAGTTGTGTCCACAGGGCGTGGAGACTGGTTGAGTGAACATGTCCAGGCAGATTGGACAGAGAAACTGTTCCTCAGATACAAGGCTGAGGTTGGAGGCCATTTCTGGAAAAAAAAAAAGTGTTATGGATTTTTTTTTTTTTTTTTTTTTTTATATTTTGCTCCACAGCGCCACCTGTGGCCGAGACTTCATATAGGGAACCTTTAAAAACAGATTAAAATAGAAAAAAAATGAATTCAAGATAAGTAACAAAACATAATTGTTGACCTGCATTTGACAAAGAAACAAATAAGCAACTGAGATAAAAATAGAACAAGATTCTTTTTAAACTTTCATCTCACTGCATCTTTTATGGCTTTATTATTATGGCCATTATTATGGCTTTATTATGGCTTTATACAGTAAAA
The DNA here is from genome assembly GCA_016785235.1 of Pseudorhombus dupliciocellatus. Classification (NCBI taxonomy): domain Eukaryota; kingdom Metazoa; phylum Chordata; class Actinopteri; order Pleuronectiformes; family Paralichthyidae; genus Pseudorhombus; species Pseudorhombus dupliciocellatus. The sequence continues at coordinate 14,993 of JAFBJW010000221.1, forward strand.
GCTGAAGGTCAGCAAACACCTGAACACACCACCATGTGACGAATGAGCTTCAAGTGGAACAAAGCTCCAGAAAAACCTGCGGCTTGGCCTCAGACTCGAAGCTCATTCTGGGGAAAAAAAACAGAGCAAACTGTGTGTGCTGATGGTCACGTGCTGTGGAGGCCAGCACAACGCAGCTTTTATTTTGAGAGACGAGACAAAATGTTTGTAACTGTCAGTGAGCTGCAGGGTTTCTAAACAAAGAAGCACAACCTACTGATTCCACCTCTGCTCTGTTGCTCGAAAAATGGAAAAAAAAAGAGACTACTTACTGCGTGGTGGCGTGGATCTGTGAAGCAGGATCACACAGAGGGGCAGGGTGGTTTCCCACAAAAGAATTCAACTTTCACTTTCTGAGAGTATGAGGTTACTTAAAGAGACAGACACGTTTCTGGCTCTGTAGCCGGAAGCTAAAAAGTTTTCAGTGAAGTTTCTTTTTATTATTATTATTTTGGGTTGAGAGTCTGAGTGTGCTCTGCATTATTCATCGTCTCAGGATAGATTTCTGTTCAGTTCAGTACATTTCTGCCTGATTGATTTCCTGTATCTCAGAGTTTCCGGGGCTTTCAGTGCTTCTGCTCTTTGGCTTATCTTCCACCAAACTGGACTGTGTGTGTGTGTGTGGGGGGGGGGGGGGGGGTTTTTGCGGCTGATTTAAATAGAGTGTGAGTTGGGCATGGGGACTGCACATGTTCCAGTGTGTGCACACGCGTGTGTGTGGAGGAGATAAGAGAGTTGCTGGCTACTAGAGCAGCTCCATCATTAATCATTGTTCGGCAGCCACTTGGCCTCAGGAACCCTTTAAGAAACGATGACCTCTGCAGAGGAGTCAAGGTATTTGCTGCTGTTTGTTTATTATTGAGCAAACGTACACAACTGATTTCCGTGAAACTTGGTGGAAGGATGCAGAGATGATGTTATACTATTTTGGTGTGGGTGTCAATCAAATCCAGGACTTGTTTCTATCACATTTAAGGGACTGATATTTATGATTGTGAGATCTAGAATGATTTCAACAGGAGTCGTTGGAGGAACAAGGTCCTTTCTTTACTTTTTAGTGCTTTGATATCGTGACTTTGCACTTCAGGGCCACCGTACCTCACAGCTGATGATGTATACCTTGAACTGTCTGGAGTATTTCATCCCATCCTCCGTGCTCCTTCTCTAAAAACATCCTTATTAAGGTACCTTTAACATCAGGGACTGTCTGAGTCCACCTTTAGTTTGATGTCACTCGGCCGTGTCCGTTATCATCTGCCGTGCGCATTCACGTGGGATGTAAGTTTTCAGGCCTCCTCTGTACTGTGGCCTGGTTTTTACGACACTTTGATGTCGGCAGTCTGTCCGAGCTCCAGAGCGACACGGTCACCGCCGTGTTAAATAAGGCCGGTTTAAGGTTTAAAGTGGTTGAAATGTGTCCGGTCCAGCACGGATCAGCGTGGGCGAGGGTGCATTAGGAGGGATTCTGCTGTGGCAGCTCATCAGTATCATCCATGTAAGCGTTTATGTCCAGATAGAATACAGTCAAGGGGATAATGATATTTGAATAACAGCGGTTCCACTCTTGTGGCCGCCTCCAAACTTTCCCCATTTCACTTCTTTTTATTCTCATTGTCGTCTCTGACCCAAATCCTCGTCCTCCTCCTCAACCTCTTTCCATCCAGAACATCTTATCCTCCTTTCTCTCCTTCACATAAACTCACTCTCTCCCTTCTTCTCTCCCTCCGCCTGTCTGTGCAGTGCCTCTGTCCTGCTCTGAAGGATTCACAGAGTTGGGGTACTACAATGGCACAGTATCCCAGACGGACTCCGGCGCCCCCTGTCTTAAATGGACCGAGTTTCCTGACTACGTTATGCAGTACCCGGGCCGAGGGCTGGGCGACCACAGCTACTGCAGGAACCCGGACCGAGAGTCCAACCCCTGGTGCTTCTTCAGACAGAACTCTGGGGCCATTGGATGGGCGTACTGCGACTGCCACCAGGGTGCGTGACTGCGCTGAAGCATTACATCTAAAGTTCCTCCACCGGTTGGTGGAGAACCAAACCGAGCTAACAGAGAAGAAACTCACCTCTGTCCTCTTGTAGGCGCCGCTCGTCTGGTGGGCAGCTCCTTCTCTGGCAGCGGGCGGGTGGAGGTGTACCTGAACGGCCAGTGGGGGGCGGTGTGCGACTCTCACTGGACGGACAGAGACGCCAGCGTGATCTGCAGGCAGCTGGGTCTGGGGTAGGCGAATTCTAAAGTACTGACAAAAACAGTAAAAGTAAGAGCTTTGCCGTGAAAATGTAGAAATGAAAGTATGCGAGTAGAATCAGCAGATATAAAATCTCAGCTATATGCGATTGAGTGAATTCTATGTTGTATGTGAACAGCGACATCGGCACAGCGCTGCAGCACTCACAGTTCGGCTCGGGCTCCGGCCTCTTCCACTACGAGCGTCTGGGTTGCCGCGGTGATGAGAACACCCTGAGCAGGTGCCGGAGCAGGACGTTCGTCACCGGCGACTGTAGTCATGGAAACGAGGCGGCTGTGCTGTGCGCGCCACCAGAAGGTCAGTGTGACTTCTGCAGTGTCATAGCAACCCGAATTTATCCTGAGGAAGGCAGATTGATAACAGACATTATTTTACTGTTACTGGGAAATACTTTAGATTTAAAATGCAAAGTAAACTCAATTAAATGGAGACACAGACCTTAGAAAGGCAGATGTGAAGATGGACCTGGGTTCCAGGTTGATTCCTACGTCACCTGTGTTTTTGTAGGCAGCGGTCCTCCGCTGCGATTGGTCGGAGGCGAGGAAGACTTCGAAGGTCGGGTGGAGGTGTTTCACAGTGGAAGGTGGGGCTCGGTGTGCGATGACCAGTGGGACGACAGAGATGCAGAGGTGGTGTGCAGGCAGCTGGGTTTCGGGTATGTTTTTTCTCTCCCTGTCAGCCTGGGAAGGTGTGCATTTTATCAGTTTTTTTAAAAATCAAAAACCAAACGGAGTTTGTGTGTGTGTGTTACAGGGGTGTAGCGAAGGCCTGGTCCTGGGCTCACTTTGGTCAGGGCTCAGGCCCGATCCTGCTTGATGCCGTGAAGTGCACAGGAAACGAGCTGTTCTTGGATCAGTGTCCGCACGGCGACTGGGAGCAACACAACTGTGACCACATGGAGGACGCTGGGGTCTCCTGCAGCCCTTACACTGGTACACACACACACACACACACACACACACACACACACACACAGATAGGCTTATAAAGATGCTATTCATAGCACCGGAGCATCAATAAATCATTACCCCATGAAGCATCAACATCCTCTATGTGACAGGCAGAAACAGGATTAATGGGAGCTAAGACGTGAAATGTGCACGTGGTATCGGCCCGCACGAAACAGCAGATGCCGTTAATCTGACTAATCGAAGATGATTAATTCATCTGAAAACTATGCTTCGAGGTTACTGTTAATGCTGCATCTGTAAAATGTCGCCCTGGCTCGAGGTTGCAGGAGTCAAGTCAATTGTTTCTGCTTTTAATTCACCTCAAGAGGATTTCATAATCAATATGAGACCGTTTCAGATGGCGTGGTGCGTCTGGTGGGAGGAGACACTCCCTGGGAGGGTCGAGTGGAAGTTTTACACAACGGCGACTGGGGGACGGTGTGTGACGACCGCTGGACGCAGCAGCACGCAGAGGTGGTCTGCAGACAGCTGGGCTACAGGTAACTAAACCCAAAGCTACTTATGCGTTGCACTCGTGCCTCTGTAGATCCAAGTTTCCATTTTAAACAGAATTTATAGCTTTTTCTTTGCCTTCAACAACGTAAACACTTTCCAACGCTGGATTTTTTTTTTTCTCTGCATTAATTTCAACTCATGAAAGTTTTAGTGCGAGTCATTTAATGTGCAGATGCTGGAGAACGTGTTGAGTTTCATTCACGGTACATTAACATTGTTCGAGGGCGATGCAGAATGGAACATCTGGCCCGCCTCTAACTGCACTGATGGTATTAGTGCTGCACAAATGAACATTGTGCTGAATTCATTAAGAAAACAGGTAAAAGGAGGAAGCTTGGATGAAGTGTGAAACAGGGGAAATAAGATGTTAAGGCCTAAAGCTGGTTTCTAATGCATTTACACTTTGTTAGATCACAGACACACAGACCTGAACGTCTTATGTGTGAAACTCCAAAGGAACATAGCATACCAATTGAAAGATGTAATTTTTCAATCTAGAGTTTAATCATAAAAGAAAACTTTACTCAACTTTTAAATAATCATCAAATCAAAGCAACTTCGAAAACAATATACCGTAGTAATATTTAATGATATGATACGATGAATACGTTCTGTAAGTCTGTGTTGCATTTAATTTCACATTATTGCATTTGGCCTCTCGCAGGGAGAACTTTTATTGTTGCCCCGGCTGAGATCATTTTATTATGTTTACATCGTAATCACAGTAATATAAGTCCGGCGTCATTTGCTTTCGACATGCTGCTATGTATGGTGCGGCCGCTCGGCTGCTGATGGTTCAGCTCTGTCGCCTGCTTATTTCCCCGGAGTGTCTGTGTTATATTGAACATCAAGCATTCAGAGATATGGAGGAAAAATTCACATTAATAACATCAGACTCACTTCGGCTGCAGTCGGCTGAACTTGTTCCACTTTCACTTCCAGAGCATCCGGGCCAGAACTTTCCTCCGTGACCACGCTTTACTTCTCCGCCCACAGGGGTCACGCTGAGGTCGTGTCAGACGGGACCTTCGGCGAGGGCGTCGGCCTGATCCTGCTGGACGACGTGCACTGCGACGGATCTGAGACCTCCCTGCTGGACTGTCCACATGGGATCTGGGGGCGGACCGACTGCTCTCACAGCGAGGACGTCGGCGTTCGCTGCAGGGGGCGATTCGGCCTCGAGACCAATGAGGTGCCGGTTATCGCACCTTCCACAGGTACAGGCAATAGTTTTTATTTGAACCTGTGGAGAGACCCACTCGTTACTGTCGTTATTATTTCAAACATGAAAACACTGGGTGCTTGAGAACGAGTCTGGCACCGCAGTGCAGAAGTTTGGTGACCGTGCAAGTGTAATTTATTTCTCCGCCTAAAGGGCAAGCCGTCCCCACAGGGGACTGGTCTCACGCCAGAATCTGAGCTGCTCACGTCACGCCAGGGAAGCCGCTGCAGCTCAGGCATCAGAATCACCTTTAGGTCCACGATCAGCACAGGGTGCAAACACGTACCTGTGAAAGGATGAATCCTGTCTCCTTGTCACATTGTCCAAAGGCCGGTGTGTGTCCACAGAGTTGAAATGCCACGTGTTGTTTGTCGTCTCGGCACTCCAGAGGTCCTGCGCCTCCTGTCGACACACACAGGCCATTAGAATGAGAACGGGCAGAAAAACCCCACCAGGGTGCGGGTGACATTTAGTTCTGTCAGGAGACATATAGCTTCAGACTGGAGCGTGTGGATGCACAGACATGAATAACAATGAGAGTTTTGCGTTGTTTTTTTTTCTTCTTTCCTTCTTTTCCTTTTCAGGACCCCTGGTGCGTCTTGTGGGTGGCAGCAGCAGAAAGGAGGGTCGAGTGGAGGTGTATCTCCACGGCGACTGGGGGAGCATCTGCGACTCGGGATGGAATGACCTGAACGCCGCCGTAGTGTGCAGACAGCTCGGACACAGGTTAATGCCAAAGTCCATTAAATGAGAAGGGGAGTGGCGGCAAAAGAAAAAGGCAGAACACTTATATCGTCTCACTTGTTCTGGTCAGCGGTGGAGCGGTAGCAGCCGGAGGGTTCGGTCAGGGGAAAGGCCCCATTCACCTGGACCAGGTGAGGTGCACGGGGAAGGAGGAGTTCCTGGGAGAGTGTCCGTCCCTCGGCCAGAGCTTCCAGGGCTGCAGGCGCAGGAACGACGCCGGGGTGCGTTGTGACGTCGCGCCGAGGGAGTCGCCGGCGCAGGCCGAGCCTCAGGAGCAGAGCTGTGGGCTGAGGAAGCTGGTGGAGGAGGAGACGAGCAAGAGGAGGAACCGAGGGGACGAGAACATGCTCAGGTAAGACTGAACACGTCCAGATCTGAAACATCAGAAACCATCTTTTTTTAAATGGCTCAATACTGCCCCCATCTGTCGATGCAAAGAACAGCAACTGAATGACTGAATGGTAATTTTCTTTAGAATGCACATTTAAATTTTAATAAGAATGATTCTGCTTGTACTGAGTGTTTGTCTCTCTCTCTCTCAGGACCACGTGGCCATGGCAGGTGTCAGTGTGGCTTCAGTCCCAAGACAAAGATGGCGGCCCTCTCTGCAGCGGCACTCTGATCAGCCCCTGCTGGGCGCTGACCTCTGCTCACTGTGTCAGCAGGTGAATCCGCCCCCGGGCAGCATCTCCAGCAGAGACACTCACAAATATCCCGCTAAAGTTCCTTCTTCCCTACGCTCTCCCTGCTCTCTCTCTCTCCCCCCCAGGTTTGGCAGCGACCCGTCCCAGTACGTGGTGCGTGTGGGGGCGTCGGAGCAGACTCTCGCTCCGGAGCGACTGGTCGTTCACCGAAAGTACAAGGGTCAGAGTGGAGGCCATGACCTGGCTTTGTTGAAGCTGCCCAGCGCCAAGGGTCACTGCCTGACCTTTGACCCTGACACGAACGCGGCATGCCTTCCAGCTGCTGATGCGGGCTCAGGGGGAATCAGTCCATCCTCTTGTGTTGCCATGGTTACTGCCGGATGGACAGGACCAGGTTTGAAAAACAACCTTTTTCCACTGCAGCCACCGGGCATGTCGTCCATCTTTGCTGCGATGTCAGAATGTTATTACAGCTAAACCGTAGCATGTTGGCATGACCGATCTACTAATTGTGCGTCTTTAATCATCCCCTCTGTTCTCTCCCAGACGCCGTTCTTGCTTCCTGGGTCCCTCTGATGTCGTCATGGCAATGTAAGAAGCGCTACGGCGACAGCTTCTCCAGCCACGGCACTCTGTGCGCTGGCAGCCCTCCAGACACCAGCCTCCTCCATGGCAACAGTTGTCAGGGTAACTCCGGAGGCGGGCTGCTGTGTCAACGCGAGACCGGTCGATGGGTCCTCACCGGCGTGGTCGCCGGGGGTTTCAGCTGCGCCGACCCTTCCTCCCCTGCGCTCTACACTCGAGTCAGCCGCTTCAGGGGCTGGATCGAGGAGGTCACCAACGTGACGCAGCGCACGGAAGAAGCACGCGCGCAGACGCAAGACGATGTGACGCGCAATGACGTGACGCACACAGCCCACGGGGAGCACAAACACCTGCACGCGCCCGAGCGACAACAGACGAATGAAATCGGTGAGATCAAACTGATCGAACGCGCCCACGCTCATCATTCGCACGCCAAGAGCTCACGTGGCCACCACGAAGCAGACACACACGCACACATCCAGGTCTGATCGAGGCCGCGCCATTGGCTTACCATCTGTGCCATGTGGACCGCCTGAGGAGGAGGAGGAGGAGGAGGGGTAAAGGAGGACCAAAAAGAAAGATGCTCTTAACTTAAAAATTAAAAAAAAAAAAAAAAAAAAAAGGGTACAGCTCTTTGCCATTTGATGTGGACAGATGTTTCAGAACGGCGATGGCGGCCGAGTGTGTGGGTGACGTCTGGGGTTTTAGTTCCAGACGGCTACGAGCCAGAACAACCACCGATCTGTCGGCAGCGTGCTGACGAGGGCCTTAACACAGACACTGAAAATAGAAAAAATAAATAAAATCAGCATGGCATGTATTGCAAGGACAGACGTGTTAGCATAAGAACGTCCAACGGACATTTCCGAGATGGTCACACAAGAATCTATGCTAAAATTAACCTCTTGTTGTGCGTCTTCATGTGTCAGCAGATTTCTACAAACTAACCACCGGAGCATCTGTAGCATAGAGCCTGACTGCGTATCGTCAGCGTCCCTCTGAGATTATACGTGTGGGGGATTCTGCGCATATTTTAAACAGGGCTCCTCTCTTCAGGCTGTCGTTTACCTTTATCGGTGCAAGTGCTGTTGCTCATTTAGACCCACGACTAAGCTATTTAACCAGGGACCACACCAGTGACTCAGCAGTCGAGCTTCAGGACAAAGAATAATGAATCTTAGAGACTGTAGTGACATCAAATGGCTCATTACTGTGACCACCGGAATTTAACTGTTGTTCCCAATGATAATTATCAATTGAAATGAAAAACCTGGGAGATCAAAGTAATGAAAACACAGGAAATCTTCTTGAAGATACGGGGATGCAGAACTTCATGGTTAATACTTGTGCCAGATACACCAACAAACTGACAATAGAGAAGTCGAGAAAGGACTCAAAACTCTCCTAATTAGATCTCCCTTTAATATGCAAATATTTACTTTTTAGCTTATATTTTTCCTATATATTTTCTATACACTGAGCTTAAAACACTCTCCAATTATAGTAGTAGCAGTGGTAGTAGTGATACCTTCCACCCTCAAACACACATAATGCTACTAAAATTACAGGATTATTGCCACCACAACAACTACAACTACTACTACTACTACTACTACTACTACTACTGCTCATAAAAAGAATAATAATTGGAGCGTACCTTTAAAAAGTTGGTAATAAAAGACAAAGATCCACAAAAAGCACTCTTTTGATTGTGATTGTTTGTAGTAGTTTTAGTAGTGCTAGTGGTAATAGTGTTGCTAGTTGTTCCGTCTCAAGCAGCAAACCAGTTTCATAACGATTAGATAATTGTGTTTAATGGCTTTCTTTGCGGTTACTATGTTTAGTTGCGATCAGCGAACCAGTTCAGTGTGACACAGCTTTTGTGTCACTCTATTTAATCGCAGATGACTCACTCACTCCTGACCTGTGAATGTTAATGACGCATTAACGTTTACAAAAGCAGACAATAGTTTTCCTAACTCTCTCCAAACATCAGCGAGTAGATGTGTTAACCACTGAAGAAGTCACTGCTTCCAGACAAAAGTTTTCCGTTCCTGTCTTTTTCTTGCACTTGCGCTTCTTATTGTCAGTGCAACAATCTTCTTGAAAGAATATTCGCCTCTTCGCCTCCCAGCAGCTTTTGGCTTCCATTGATTTTCTTGCATTATGAAAATCAATGCGCTGACTCCTGAAACATCGTAAAACCTTTTTTTTTTTGTTTTTTTGCCAAAGTTTCCTAATTGTTGCGAGGCGATGCAGCGCAGATCAATTAAACTGCATTAGCACGACAGTAATGGACATTTTTTGAAAATCATCTTGCAGGATTTTTGATTGATTTCTACTCTGAAGGGGAAACAAAGGAAACCTTGGCTGCATGGAAAACAGGAAAATATACTGCACTCCCCCCCCCCCCTCCCTCCACTGGTGTGGTCCTTCAAACTTGTACAGGACAATTCTTTCCTCTCGAAGCCATCGGAAGCCGAGCGTCGCGTCACGACTGGCTCTAGTTAGATCAGCGGGTAGGCAGATAGGCAGGTAGATAGCTCCTACCACAGATTAGATAGCGTGTGTTCTGCATTTTTAGATCTAGAACTGTGGAAGTGTAATGTTGTCTGGTCAGTTGTTGGCTGAGCAGATGTGTGATCTGTCCAGAAGAGGGCGGTGTCGCTCTATTTTCACGGGGGTCTCTGGGTAAAGCTTAGGCCCTGGTGGATCTTTTTTTTATACTCTCGCTGTAACTGTGCAGACTTGACTTGTGCTTTGTTGTACTGTGAACCACTGTGTCGTGAAGCATCTCGTAACATGGACCCTTCCCCCAATGCCTGTTATTATGACCCCCCTGTACATAAACCCTGCCCCCAGAGACTCGATGTGCGGCCCTGCAGATCTTGTGGGTTCGTGTAAACGGCCGTGTGGCGAGCGAGGCCTACTTTGAACTGTGTTACACCCATCAGCTGTTCCTCAGTGTTATGTGCTGAATCATGGTATTAAAACATACCTGCAAAGGACAAAGTCTGCGCCAGTGTCGTGTTGTCTCCTCTTTCTTCTCGCAAGCACGTACTGAAAAAAGTGTTTGTTTTTTTTCAAAATACAGAAGCTCTTTTTTTTTTTGGTTGTCTCTATGAGTTTGATTTAATAAACAATTTCAAGGCCCTGCAGAGCTTATCGGGCATTTAACAATCCCAGATGCACATGGATCTTATAAGTTCCAGACAAAACATTTATGGCTTGTGCGTAATTGAAAAGTAAATCTCCTTAGCTGCTGCTCTCGGTCTCTGATGAGGCCTGGTAATCTTTCCCTTTGTCGGGACCGGCTCTCTCTGAACAAAGGGGGCGATCAGAGGAAACCCTTGTTGCTGTGGATTTAATAATATTTATTCACAAGTGTGTAAAAACAGATTGATAATAAGCACAAAAAGAGTAGGGAGTTCTCTCAAAGCAGAGTTTCAGAATAAAAGCAGCAGGGATGTTGGGGCTCAGACAAGGCTCTGGACAAGTGGCCACTCGTGTGTTTAATAATGAAGAGTGACACGAGGGGACACAACTCCATCAGCGGCCCTCCGATGGAACCATGTTCAAATTCACTAGATCCACATATTCAAAAATAGATTTTGTTGGTAATAATTAGAAATGGAAACAAACAAAAATAGAAAGTGCAGTGTCTCTCGCTGTCTGTCTACCCCATTAAAACTAATGAGTCGGTTCTTCAAAGGGTTAAGTCACATCTGTCTTAAACTGGATGTGCAGCATAGCAACATAAGGGGTGGAGAAACCAAACGTTTTATAAGGAACTTAATTAGATTTGAACACGGAGACGAGCTGTGCCATTCCTTCACTGACGATGCAGCGCACGTATTTAAAAAGAATTCACTTCCTGTATATGTGGCACTTGAGTATGACAGTGACCAGAATGACCGAAAAAAAGGAATCCAGTTGGGCCGACCTGAGCATCGCGCCACAGCGCTCGAGCGAAGAAAACACAAGCCTGTTGGTTCGAGATGAAAAACAAGCGGCGATATTTTCCAGGAAGTAACACTGTGGTTTACGTAACGGCTTCCTGCCCGTGTCCGCACCTTCTCTGAGGTTCTGTGTGACATTGTGCTGCACGTATCAAGAGTTGAAACCAATCATAGACGAATCTGCTGCAGACGATGGAGACAACGGTTGAGTTCCTAGAATAAAAGCTAGAATCAAAATAAACGAGACTCCTTACATTGTCCTCGTGGAGTAAGAGCCTCAGATGGTCCAGGAGGAGCTGCACAATGTCCAGCAAGTCAAGTGTCTTGCCCACAAGGACAGAGTGCGCAGGTGTTCGGCGACCTCGTGACCTCGACGGAGAGGAGCCAATCAGAGGTCATCAGTGTGATTAGGAAGAATCGGGGGGCAATCAAGAGAACTGGAAGAGTCATTACCACTCTCGAGAAGACTCAAACCACAGCCAAAGACGCACAGAGCTGCGGCAGCGCTTTCTGTGTCCGTCTGAGCCAGACAGAGGAGGAGGAAGTTCACTTCAAAGAAATGGACAAGTGCAAGATGAGAGATGGGATCGAGGGGAGGTCAACGAGAAGGTTCCCCAGGTTCGTCGGACTGACGCTGGACTGACAGCATCCATCATGGGTTCACTGCTGTTCTGGCTCTCAAAGTGTATTAGTATTATTGGATATTTATTAATGTACATGAGCATGTCACACAATGACCAGCAGGCCTCAAGATACAGATCTTAAATTTGGTATTTTCACCGACTGAAGGGAGGTGGTTTTGGAGCCTGTTTATTATTTAGCAGGATTACTCAACAAGTACTGCATGGACCACCATGAAATGCAGTGGGTGGAACCAGGAATATATTTGTTTCACTTTATGTAACATTGTGAGATGTTTTTGGCAGTTTTTCAACATATTTGCTGATTTCTTGGATGAATGAGGGAATAAATGAATAAATCAGGCGATTTTAGGGGACATTTGTTTGTGTGTGTGTTTTTAATTTGAGATCCTGCAGAGCATCATACAAAAGCTTGAATAGGAAATTTTGAACATGAAATATATATCTACATTTTCATTGAGGTTGTGTTATACACGGGGCCGTGTGAATCATCCAAATAGACTGAGATGAAAACCAGTACCTTGCCCTTTAGGAGTAATTTAAATTCAAGAGTGTCAGGGTCAAACTTTCTCTCTTTTTATTGACACTAAAGAGTCGGAGGTCAGAGAGAGTGAGCCGCGTTCCCTCAAGAGTTCCCCCCCTTTCCCCTGCGTCTTTGAGGAAGTAAATGAGCGTGTGCTGCTTTCTCTGCTCATTAATCACACAGAGGAAGAGCAGAGGAACCAGGAGGGGGGGGCTGCCCTACATCTCAGGGACACACACACACACACACATTCCTTAAAATAACTGTCAGCATCATAAATAACAGCAGAAAACCTTTTTAAATAAGGCTCTGGCATTACTCAACACTTCGCTGTGTGCACTGCGGCTTAAATAAGAGCAGTGGAAGAGAGCGGAGAGTTGCACGGGCTGGTGGATGGAGAGCATGGGGGGGGTTCTCTGCAGTTTGTCTGTCTGGGGCTTAATGTGACGTGGTTATGTGAGGACAGATGAGTGCAGAGGGCAAATTACAACAGCTGCAGCGCTGGGTGCTGTTCACAGCGTCTGGGGCCAACCACACAAACGCGTGGTTTCGTTTCAGCTTCTTCCTTCTGAACGTCACCCGACACAGAGCGGCTTCCTCTCCTAAAGTTGGACACGAGCGGATGTTCAGCATGACTAATCAATGTTGCAGCGTTACATAATCGGTAACGTGACTCGCGTGCCTCTACCAGCTCCAAATTTGGCAATTTCAGGGCAAGGCGTGCTCAAAAATCCAGGCTGAGAAAGTTTAAAAATACACAGGATGAAACCATTAAAAGAAAAAAAGACATCGATGGTGGAATGCTCTTGATGGGAGGTACGAGGCTGCAGACAAGTGTGAAAGACCATTGGTTCAGAGACCATGGTGTGAAAAGCACCTTGGGTAAAGACAAATCTGTTCTGGCAGGCTGTTTGGTCTGGGGATGAAGGAGCCACCCAATGAGATATTTACTGGTGAAGGAACACAAATGTGTCTGTGTCACAACAACTGGACATCTGTCTTTCAGAGAAATGACCGAGTCTGAAGAGACAAACCAGTGCTGAAATAGTATTTTTATTAAATACTTTCAAGATCCAAGTTCGAAGAATAACAAAGCTATGATGAAGACCAACTAACACTCAGACAAACACTTGATAGTCGTCAATTCATGGTTGTATTTCATTGTACATCATGATCATGCAAAAAAACTCCAGCATCCATGTGAAGGCTGGGGGGAGAAAGCGCAGCCCAATATTATATCATTACAACGCAGGGAAAACGCTAACATCAAGGGCCTCATACCAAGCTACGGCTCCTGAATCCGTTTGTTTTAATATTTTTTTTAATTTTGCATTTTTTTTTGTTTTTCATGTCACCTATTCAACATTCTGGATGGAGGAAATTCTTATTTCAAAAGATGCAAATATCATATATTAACACTAGTTTTCCATCCTTATTCAGGTAGGTACATGGTAGAAATGCGTAACTGAAACATGCATATAACTAGGTCTCCCGCTCTGGTTCGACAGTGGAGGTCACAGAAACCTGCACGCCCACACCAACGCTTTCTCTCTCTCTCTCTCTCTCTCTGGCTTTCAACACTCCTCAACTGAGCAGGCACGATTTAAAACCACAGAGGGCAGATCATATTATATTAATAAATAATTTAGTCTATGATCATTCAAATCTGTAAAATTTCATTGTCTTTTTTCTCCCTCCTTTCAGAAATGTCTTCTTTGTTTTTTTTTTTTGTTTTTTTTTTAATTCCGGTGTTTGAGGGAGAGTGCAGAACTCCAGCTTGGCAGATCGGCAAATTACCAAAACGACAAGTCAACAGCAACAGCGACGACAACGACATAATCATAGTCATAACGTAAAGTTTTGGAAAGAACGGGAAAAAAAAAATCAAACCAGTAACACGGGAAACAGAGAAACAACAGAGGTACAACTAAACATCTCAAGAGCAGGAAATTGTGGGTACACCAGGGGTGAGAGATATCAGGTGGAAGGGAGAGGGATGGGGGGGATGGGGGAGGGATGTTTTAAGATACGAGTGTCGCTGACGGATGAAGACAATAAAGCAGCACAGCAAGGGTGGTGCCCTGGTCGCACAGTAGTGGTGCAGATATGTTACAAAGCCTAGACACACCACCAGGCGGGTGTGAGTGTCTGAGAGAGTGTGTTTGTGTGTGTGTGTGTGCGTGCATATGATATGAAGAGACAGCTCACAGCATTGTGGGATCAGGAGATAAGAAAGCTATGATGCAGGATTTCATGTTTCATGAAACTTTTTAGGCAAAGGGGGGATCGTACTAATTTCATTCCTCTTTTATCCCCCATCTTTAAAAACAGCATCCCAGCGTCGTGGGACTCAAACCGGTCACCTAAAGGAGTGCTTGTGTGTTCATGTTTATAGTAAAGTCAGCCAGAGCTACTGATTTCTTCAGGAAGTATTTTAAGGAAGAAAAATAAGAGCAATTTCCAATCTGTGAGTAAAATGGAGCTCGGCGATCACAGAGGTCATGAGTGATTCCTACACCCAGATGCACAGGATGAGTGTCTCTTAGATACATGTACATATATTACACTTTTCTACATATATCTATACATACACTGTATTTACACAGTGAATATAAACAAACCAGGCCCTTGCAGAAAGCAGAGAAAGGGAGCGAGAGGGAAGGTGGTAAAAGAGAGGAAAAGGGGAGCAGGAGGGGGTGAGTGAGGGAGAGGCGGCAAATACGCTGAACGCAGACGCCTTCGCTGGCCCACACTCTCCCTCCACAATGCCAACGGACACAACAGAACGCACAGGTTAGCTTTAAACTTGCACAATAAAATCCCTCTTTTTAAAAACAGCTGCTTAAAAAAGGAGCCTCGAGTGTCAGATCAATCAAGACCAAAACAACAAAACAAAAGAAGGCTCTGGTTATTCACAGGAACGAAAAAGAGAACAAGACGTTAAAAACACAACAAAACACGGAACCTCAAATCAGACGCCCCTGCCCCGATCCCACGACAACACGTTATTTTCCCCGTTCTGTCGGGAAAAAACAATCACACAAAAAACGAAAACACATAAAAAGCCTAAAGTTCTACACTTTGGTGCTTCTTGTTTTTGATATCAAGTTTCTCTCGTCATCAAGTTCTCTGACTGAGATTACTTGATTTTGTCCCCCCCTCTTCAATTCAGTTGGGGAAAATCTCCCTACATCTTTACATCAACGTCCGGGTGACGAGCACAAGACCTTCTACCCGGTTTTTCCTAGAATGCCAAAAAATGTGTCCAAAATCTCAGCTGCTAACTTCACACTCCTCTGTTCCTCCCTTATTAGATAGTGAATATAAATGCTTGGTTGGGTTTTGGTGGTTTCTGGTACATCTAGTCATAATTTACACAGTATATTCATAACTCATACTCATAAACTGTCACAAGTTCAACTGTAAATCCTCTCCTCCCCCGGGACGTCTCATCTCGCGCGGGCAGAAAAAAGATGGCTGCCAGGGGAGGGATAGAGGGCAAAGACGCGCCCTCCAATCAGGCGCCAGATGCATGCATCATCCCATGGGGGCGGTGTCTTGTGTTCAGCCGGCCCCCAGCAGGTCAAAGGAGGGACAGGATTGGTTGGTATCGTGGAGAGGGGTGCGTTCTCGCCCGGCCGGGCTCCTGGCACAAGCCAATCCACGCAGAGGACGTGCCTCATAAACACGCTCGCTGAAAAAAACTGCCCCCCAAAACACACACTCCAGTAGACTGGAGGCTCAGGACCACTTGAGTGGTGGGAGGTAGGGGCGTAGAAGAGGATTCAATTAGCTTTGTTTGAGCAGGACAGTGTCACTGATCTGACTGATGGGAAAAGGCTTTTCCTTGAGTGTGTATGTGTGTGTATACCTGATCACTGAAGTGGTGCAGCAGGCGCTCCTGAGCAATGGAAGTGAACATTGAGCCACTTGCCATCGCGACGATGCCACACCCGGGTCTCCTCTGATTGGCTGGAGCGGGGGTGGCCCGTGGTGTCCACGAACTGTGTGAGCCGGATGTAGGCGATGCAGGCCGCGTCCTCGCCGATCAGGTGCACGTGCGGGTTGAGCAGGGTGGTGTGCACCGGCTTGATGTTCTTGCTCAGCACTGGACACAACAAGCAGAAGATCGGACAAGTTATCCTTAAACACACGCAGGATTGTGGACTGCGTTTCACTCCCGCTGACGTGATTTAATGCAGCCGGACTGTTTGTGTGCAACAGACTCACAGTTTTCAAAATAGAACTTGTGAAAGTCCATCCCTTCCACCAGGTTCCCCAGGGCCTCCGGTTCAAAAGAGGTGAGTCCAGGGTCACAGATCCTCCTGACCAACAAAACAAAAGAGGATGAGAAAGCACCAGAGCAGACAGGAGGAGGCTGTAAAATAAAGATATAAGTTGTACTGACGTGTAGGCTTCGAAATCTCCATTGTTGATCGCTTCAATCAGCTGCTCCGTTATCTTGATGATCTCCTGTTTACGGGCTACAGAGAGAACAGATGGTGAATGACGAGAAGCCATTTTGAAGGTGAGAGAACAATTAACTATGTGGTGGTTTCGCTTGATGACATTTTCTCTCATCACTTCAGCTCCCGCCTTCCCTCAGGCTCCCTCTCCCTCTGCGGCAACGGCACCGCGCTCGTCTTTAACCTCATCAGCGGAGCCATAACAGCTCCCTCACTGCGACTTGACCCCGTCTGTCACTGAGCTTCTCACCTTCTGATCGACACAGAAACTGACGGAACACTGCACTGTGTTGTGGGAACACACACTGTCTTCAAAACAAACACAAGGAACCATCTCATTTAGGCCCCCGGGCTCAGTGTGACCAAAAAAAAAACGCCATACATTTTAAATCAAGCTCCTCCTGGAAGCTTTATCCAGAAATTTCAACGTCATCTCCTGTTTTGGCCACTTGTTAGCACAAGACTGCCCACAGAGGACGATCAGGACAAAAGCTTGTTCACGTCTTTGCTGCAAGTGTAAATGAGCCTTTCAAGACCTGAATATTTATGAACCATAGGCTGTGGCTCAAGATGGACAACAGTGCAGAGACGACATTATATATACATTATCATGATAAGTGTTCATTAGGAAACTGTGACTGGACAAAAGCGAATACTGTGGGCCGTCTAGATAACTAATTGGAAACTGCAGCCAGCCACCGGGGGGCCGAGATGCTTTGGCTTCAAGGGAGCCGTCATGTTACGTCCATCTTTAACAGACCATGGTGGAAACCCAACTTTGTGAACTACGTGACGTGATCTGCTTCATCTCTAATGGAGTTGTAGAACACAAGCTGAAAATAAGAATCTTAAGAATCCTTCACGTGACACTTAAATGACACTTCCAGATCGCCGTCATCGTCGCTGCCTGCTCTCTTCACCACTTAGAAGTCGGCCGTTTGAGAAATGTGAGTTTTTGGCGTGCAACGGCTACAGCGAGGGGAGAGGACAGGGAAAGCGGATGGTGGTTAGTCCAGATGTGCTCTTACTCTGCTTAGTGTTGCTTTTAGCAGCGACAGTGTTGCTCCCTATTGGAGCGGCAGGCATGGAGGACTGTGAGAGCTCAGACTCGGGGCAGGAGCTGTTGCCTGTGCTGTTCCATGCCATGCGCTTTACGTCATGCGGTGGAACTGAAACACACAATGGATGGTCAACAAACACAAAACAACATGGATGGATGGATGGATGGACGGACAGGAAGACAGAAATACACATCATCTGCAAGCAGCGGGGACACAGCACACAGCTCATGCGGCTGAACAGAAGCTGAAGAGACCGAGCTGACGTGTGGTTGGTCGCAAGTTAACTGAGTGAAAATTAAACGGGCAGAGTTGGAGTTATGACAGACATGCAGATGGGTAAGATGAGGACAGGATGACAGCTGGAAGCGAGATCAGTGCAGCTCTGATCGTGATGCTGTGTGATGTGAAAGTCATTACACTGCCGGCTCTGCTCACGTCTAACCAACTCTTAATGCTCAAAAACATTAACAAAGCCTCCTCTGATAAACTGCGGCACCCGGCAACGGGATGGATCGAAGCCATTGCCTGTTATTAGCTCATGTTATGCAAGAGAGGGAACTAAGCATGTTCGGGAAGGAAGAAGAAAAGTGGAGATTGCGGGGGAGATCAGACTGTCCTTTAGCACAGGTGTGTCTGAGGAAAGAAGCTAGAGTTCAAGAGACCAGAAAAAGATTACAGAGTAGAGGGAGGAAGATATGTGAGGTTAGACAGAAGGGCGAGAGCAGAAGAGAAAGTGAGAATAAATCAGAGTGGATTGAAGATACTGAGGATAATGGTGGAGAAACGTGAGGATAAAGAGAAACATGGTGCTCTGCGATGTGCATGGTTCCAGGGCTGTGTCAAGAGGCCAAACAGCTGCAAGGGACACAAGGCTTCCTCCAGCTGGAGCTGTCTCATTAGGAGGACAAGGGGATAGATGCCATAATAACCAAGTTACACTCACACACAAACACACTCACACACTCGCATAAAATTTCAGGGTTCCCACAGTGAAAAGAAAAAAGTCACAACTTTAAGATGACTTTCTAAAGTTCAGTCAGAGCGACCTTAAAGATTAGTCCCTTCTGTCTTTTGCAGGTTTTCACTGAAGGTGCAGTCTGGCGCTGCAGACGTGAGCAGACAATGTACAGAACAAAGGACAAACACTGAAGGAAATAACTTCACTCAGTCGTGACTTCCAGGAATACGTCTCTGGTAAAGGCATATACTGGATTATTAACAGTTTATCGGATTATTCTAAGACATGAAAATAAAATCAACATTCTTCCAAAACCCGTGGGAACCCTCAAAAAGAGCTTGGTGGATCAGAGTGAGGAAGCTCAGAGATGTGAGACGTTATTGCCACTACACGAAGCCAAGGGGGGGAGGAGTGGGGGGTGGGGGGGTGGTGGTGTTAGGTCCTTGCCAGGGGCAACCACACAGCTTCTGGTTGCCATGGATTAACTTACTGGCAGGTGAGCTTTGAGGTGAGGGCAGAAGTGGGGGCATCTCCTCTGTGGCGCTGCTCTGACTCAGCACCGAACTGTCCGCTAGAACACACACACAGAACGCAGCCAGACACACGATAAATACACACATACACACACCACAAGCACATGGTCAAGACTGTGAGAGACACGCGTTGCATCTCCGCACACCTGCCAGTCACTACAGTCAAATACACACACTTCACCAGATGTGAGACAGAGAAAGAGAATGGGGATAAGATCAGGGAAAAGGAAATAATACACTTGAGTACCTTTCCTACCTTTCATTTCCTCCTCGTCGTTGGTGGCGTTGCTCTCTGTTGATCCCTGAAGAGCAGGCACGGACACAAAGTCAGCGAAATTGAAACCCTACAAGGTGAAGCTTGCCTTTCATGTATACATAGCACGCATCTCACCTTAACTCCATCGGGAGGATTGTGCACCACTGTGCTCTGCGATTCCTGTGATGCAGAACAGAACAGTTAGTCCGATGCATGATAACCTGGAACGAGTGCCTCTCAACTGGCTTCAACCTGGTCCCCTTATCTTACCTCAACAATGGCATAACAAGCTAACACTGCCTATTAAAGAATGGATGGCTGAAACCTTATTTCAATGTTGAACATTCAGCTACTGTTATTTTCCCAATGAATATATTCAGAGAAATATCGAAAAGCTAAAGTTGCTATTGAAGTTAGGAAGCTGATTAAAATTAATTGCATTGTTGATGTGTTTTCTGTTGGTTATCTGACTGGTATCAGGATCACAACTGTACAATTGTTTTGCATAATTATGTTAGCTAAATTACAGCTAGGACTGGTAATCCTAGAATCCTATTAGTGCGCATCAATGCAGGGCCTCCAAAACTCTTGAACGAGCACTCCCTGGCAACTGCAAGAAGTCCACTTCTCTGTGACTCACTCCCTAACTTTAGTCTACTGTATATTGTCTCCCTGGGTGAAAAGATCTCATGTCACGTGCACCCAGAGACACAGGTGGGGTTTGTGCAAGCAGGCAGGTCAGTTAGTGATGGATGGGTCCCAATAATTTCATTCGACCTCAATCAAACAGTCCTGCGAAATTACCAACCCTACATTTAATTAAATTGTAATAAAGTTCAGCTTAGTTTCTATCTAGGGCTTGAGCAAACAGATTTTTGGTAATCATCAACTGTTTTACAGACCATTGAATAATGACACAATGACTTAAAATTTCTAGTTTCTCAGACAGTCTGTAGTCTGAACCACCCCTCCTCAAGCGGCTCTAAGCATGGCCTACTTTAGGCTCCATCACCACCCGCTGAGAGGCAAACGAAACCAGAACTGTGTTACCCAACCACATCAATGCAAGATGTCATACATAACTCATGCTAGTAAAACATCTTAAAACCACAACATGTGATGGCACATTACGGGTGAGGGTGGGCAGGTGGGAGACAATGGATGACAAAGCAAGATGTTAGGACAGGTGGTTGCAAAGCTGTGTTGACTTCAGTGAGAAAGTTAAGGGATAGCTGGTAAATCAGAGCAGGTTAAGATTACATACAGATAATAGCAAACTGTTAAACAATGAGACTAAATTCTACCACAATATCAGCTGTCACTCTCTGAACCGGGACTCTACAGTACTCTGTGCTGCCACACTACAGGTCATGCTACTGACAGAAGTCTGGAAGGTGCACATGTGCAGATAACACCTAGTAAAAGCTTTCATAAGGATATTCTAATAAGTGCCTGCTTGATTCCAAATTCAGAAACCCATGTGCACCTTGCGGGTATAACTGGCAGAGCCTGGGCGCTGCCTGAATGTAACGGTGCAACATGTTCTGGACAGTAAATGAAGGATGACAAGCAGCGACTATGACAATGTAGGATGCGGCTGGAGGGGGCTACTATGACACTACTGGGTGGGGAGTGAGGTGAAACGGCGGGAAGCCGACACAGCGGCGGCCTACTGTACCATTGTGGCGTTGGTTGCCATGTTGGAGTCTTTCAGGGCATTGATGGCGCTCACTATACTGTTCTTACTGTTGTTGGTAGAAGGCTGGGACGAGAACGCAAAGTGGACACATACGTTACACACACACGCCCTTATGCACACACACAAAGATGAGCATTATACGCCTTTTACGGACTGTCAGCTAATGTTGGTGGAGGCCTGCAGGCTGTTAAGACCTAACGGGGTAGATGAGAGGGTGAGTGCTAAAGAATGGCCTCTAGATCATCCTTTTTACTGCCTCACTAACCCTCTATGCCTCCGCCACTTAACTGCACAGAGAGACCCCTGGGGCAGGGGAGAAAGAAAGGGAGGCAGGGAGAGGGAGGAGAGGTGAGAGAGATGCTTAATTGTAGTGGAAAATAATGGACCCTGCTTTAGAAGGGAGGACAGTCAACCTCTGACCCTCTAAAGGTGAGAGAATAGAACAAATACAGGAGAAGAATTGATACCGACCTCCACCAAGGAGGTTATGTTTCATTTGTATTTGTTTGATTGTCAGCAGGTTTACACAAACATTAATAAACCAAAGTTGGTGCAAATGATCCAAAGAACAACTAATTTCCTTGTTGGAGCTGGTCGAGTTCAGGGGAGCTGTATGAAAAGAAATTTGTCTGAGAGCAAAAATGTTTGTCTAATTTCATAAGGGGGCTACAGTTTCCCGCTATAAAATTACATGAAATAGGTTTTTCAAAGTTGTGGTTGGTTCTACAAGAAGGAATTTAAAGATTTTATCAAACAAAACATAGTGGTACACTACGCATAGTGAAGGCATGTTCACAGTCAATATAGATTCTCTTTCTTTTGAGTATAAATACTCACTAGATAATAAAACTAAAAACTAAACTGGAAACCAACTGTGCTTACACAATGCATAAGCAATGAAGCCATATATATACTGGGCATTTATTATATTGCTATTGATCAAAAAGATATTCCAATAATTACTGATTGTTTTATTGCTCAGCCATATGTTGCATAGAATAAATAATACAAAGAGAAGGGAGCGAGTGAGTGGCAAAGAGAAAGAACAGAAGGTAGAAAAAGGGGGTCAGCTAACAAAGGAGACAGAGGACATCATGTCTCAGAACAAACGGGGGCAGAGAGGTAAAGAGACAACCTTACCTTGGCAGAATCGGACTTCTTGTTCAGTAAACTTTTGCATGCTGTAAAGAAAGATAGGATAGAAAGAAGAGAAATGGGTAGACAATTGAGTTTTAGTGCTGATGACAGCATTTTACCCGGTTCTTATAGAAACCCAGAAACATGAGGGGGAAATCTACATCGACATTTGGTCAAATCTATGAAACCCCAATAGCTGAACCTATGAGACAAGTCTAGATGCCACATGAGAATAACGTGTATTTAATGGATTTCTTGGGCACTTTTTTTTTCCTGTACAGGCTGCTACACTTTGCAAACCCATTCACATCATAATCAATTCATTGCTATCTGGGGACAAAAGAGAAACCTGAGAGCAAAGTTAACTTCCTCAATCCATTTCCTGTCTGCAGGACCCCAGCAGATGTAAAAAGAGAGTGATGGTCAGACTCAAACTGCCGCCAGGACTGACAGCCATGAGCTAGGTTAATGTAGATCATTGATTTACATTAACCTAAGGGCCCCAGTCACTTTTTCTCTCAACCTAAAGCATTCAACTCTGTTGCTTCCTTTTTCGTTCATTTTTGCTGACATGTTCTAAAAAGCTTATCTTGTGTTTCTTACCTTCCAATAAGACATAGGAGAGGAGGGGAGGGAGGGAGGGAGGGGGAGAGAGGTTGAAAGAGGCAGTTCGGCATTACAGTATTGAAGAGTGGAGAAGAGGGGAACAGCATTCACAGCAAACAAAACAAAATCAAAAGACAACTCATGCTCCTTAATCTCAGTTGTTGTTTCGATATGCAGATCTTGGCCTGGCCATGCAGCATCCAGCAAGGAAAAAAATGATAGGCTAAAAAAAAAAAAAAAAAAAAAACTTCATTCCAAAACCAGGGAAAGGGGAGCTTATTGTTCTGGGCACAAACATTTGCTCTTGATTTGGCTCAATCTTATCCCAAACAGCTATCAGGGGGCTAATCATGACAGCCTGGGACCACCACGTTCATATGCCCCTGAACACGACCCTCCCTCCACGGTTAGGGACAATGATCATCAGTGTCACATGACAGGGCGGATAAAGTCAAGATGGCCCAGAGAGGGATGTACCGCTCAAGCAATGTGACAGCTCACAGTGATCTGGGAAGGACGTGTCAGAAAGCAACTGAAGGTGCATCTCCCGAGAATATTTATATATATAGGCTATAACCACACAGGACACCCACATGCGAGAGACAGCAAGGCAAAAACCTTTCTGGAGACATACAGGAATGCTTTAAACACCGCACACTTCTGTCACATCTTTGCTATAATGTCATTAAAAATGGAACATCATGAGCAAACTGCCAAGCCTTGCCTCAGCCATACTTTAAACAGTTAAGTGCAGGGAAGCAGTTATATTGAAAAAGTGCCAGGATTTTTGCAGTGATGAGTAAAATCACCAGAAGATTAAAAAATAAATTCAAAAACAAAACAGAACAAGAGAAGCTGGACGATCAAGAGGGACGAGAGCTGAGGAGTCCAGTTCGGAGTGATGATGTCAAACATGATATTCACAGGAACTTACAAACGGGCAACTTGGTCCAGTGTCACTGAGGAAGCCCGCATTTGGAGGGCTCCAGCTGACAGTCAAACCACCACAAACACCCTGATTCTCAGCGCACCAATCACACACTGCATAAGCAACCACATTTTACCTTAATCCTGCCTACACATAGATCCTAGTTACCTATTAAGAGATCCACTGCAGAGCAAAGAAGATCCTCCTGTCTGTAAAGGTGACCGAGAATCTCATCTGCTCTGCACTGTTTCTGATGTACTCAATCCATGGAGCCACCATCGGAATCGTCGACCTTCACCACCTGTTCCCACCCAGCAGCTTGGAAGCTCAGCCCTGTGTTAGTACTTTCAAAACGAGGAAATCCATCCCTCGCCGGCAAAAGGACTGATGGAATGTGTCACCAGGAACACGACAAATGTTGCGGCAGATCTCCCGCCACGATGGCTTACCTTTGGGACGTTTCTGAAAGTACTAAAACAGACCTCAGGAGGGGTAGATGAGACGAAGGATGCCTTTAAACTCAAGGGATTGAACAGGAAGGCTGCACAACAGTGATGGTTTAAACAGTTGGTTCCACTTAGAGCACCAAAGGCAGCACTCCCATCCTTTGTCTCAGTCTGAACCTCTCCCCCAGCTCCACAACATCCACGTTTCCCCTTTCCTCCCACCAGACCCAGGTCTGACGATGGCAGCACGCCAACCCAGCTCTTGCCGGCCCCCTGCAGTGTCAGTTCCCGCCCCCAAGATACATGCCTCTCCTCATCCCCTGCCCCAGTCCGCCCTGTGCGTTCGCAGCCCCGGCAGGGGGGGAGAGAGCACAGAGACGTACAGGGTCAGCTGGAAGTCAGGATGGAGCTTGCAAGAAGTGACGACATGACTAATTTGGGAGATGAAGTTGAGGGGTTATAAGGTTGAGGCTGAGTGGTGGTGAGGTGTGAATGTAAAAAGCACTTTGATGTGTGTGTTAAATGAAGTCAATTACCATTAAGTCATGGTGATGATAACGACTGTGTGAATAAAACCGGATGTCTTTGCATTACAGCAAAGCCAACACACCCAGGATGACTTAAGTGAACAATATTCGCGGGGGTACACATGCATGCGTGTGTAAATGTCGATGGGGATGCTGGCAGAGGCTGCATGCGGGAGTTATGAGGGGGTAATGAGGGCCCGTTTTGTACTATGAATCAAAGAAGTGGTTGTGTGTGGAGAGGAAGTGGATGGGCGTGTCTCTGGGACGTACCTTCCTGAGCCAGTGAGGCCGTGGAGGAGGCGGCAGCAGCAGAGTTGGTATGCTGCCGGCCCACTATTGGACAGAAATGCTACAGTTGGAGGGGCTATGCAAATTAGGCAGGTCTATCTAATGCAGTTCAATCGAGGGCCTAGAAAGCTACAGGTTGTGCTGGTTCCAGCGCAGATGTATCACACGCTTTGATAGAAAAACGCTGAAGCATAAATGGGCACGCCTGTGGTTGCCTAGGCCCAGGGTTGAAATAATTTAGCTATTGACTGACCCATTACTGAGGAGCTGAGAACAAGGTTTCAACGAAACCTGCAATCTGCAAATTGAGATTAGAAACACAGAGTCTTAACACTACACCTGCCCCCAACATAAAACTGTCATTAAACTCTAGGTTTCCCTCTCTCAGACATGCAAATGCTCCACAGGCAGCAGAAGAAAAGTGACACACACACACACACTCACTCAGACACACACACACACACACACAAGGAGAGATACATTAGAATGGACAAGGACAAAACTGGCACTCACATAAAATCTGGAACATGACAGAGTATCACATACATCAGGAATCATTAACACGTTATTTCTACCACCATTTCCAGGAACTTCATGTTTCAATTCAGTTTAATGTTGTAAGAAAGTAAATTACTGAGCACACACAAACACAATGTTATTTTGAGGATGAGTGGGTGATTGCATGTGTGTGTGTGTGTGTGTGTGGTGAGGGGGTTAAAATAGGTGCAGAGGACTCTATCCACTCTCCTTCCTCCTCTCCCTCAGCATGTGCTGCGTGGGAGGCTGAGGGCTAAGGGCACACCCACCTGAGAAGTTTCTGGACACCAGCATGGTGGTGAGAATGGCTCCCTGGAGGATGAGATGGAGGAGGAGAAAGAAGTGAGGGAAGTATAATCAGAGCCAGGACTACTGTTCGGTTTAACAGGATTTTAGTTTTTCCTCACTATTTATTTATAATGGGCTAGTAACATCTTTAATAGCTATTTTTTCTATCAGTACCAGAGAGGGAGATGTTTTCAACAGCTATGTTGCAGAGGCACTGATAAATAAATTCCTCTCAGCATTTCTCTAAAGAATTCAAGGAGTCTCATGTCTGATTACCAGCAGTCACTTAAGAACTAAAACTGTCTTTGTGGGAGAGATGATGGAAACCAGTAAACATCCGAGGCAGAGGATATAATGTCACAACACAGATATACTGAATACCTTGAGTTTTCGGCGAGCGTTGAACTTGCGGAGACACTCCACAGTTTCCTGTCTATGCATCATGGACGCCACTGTAGAGCGGTGCTGTAGGAAGACAAGAAAATAATAAGTGAGTGCTTTACGTCCAGATTCATATTTGCACCCACCAACAGCTTCTTGTTGATACTTACGCAGACCCATGGATGTTTGAGGGCCTGTTCGGCAGTGATTCTCTTGGCTGGGTTGATGGTCAACATCTGGTTAATCAGGTTCTTTGCCTCTGGAGTCACTGTGTCCCACTCTGGGGAGGGGAACTGATGAAACAGGAAAAACAGCAACAGTTGGAAAGGATGGAAGGGGAGAGATTGCAAAGAGCACACATTTCCTGGTTAGGAGCTTGCATCGGCATGTTTCTGGCTAATCCACACCATCTGGGCTCCGGGTGTCAACTTAATTCATCAAAATTATGCCGATATGACAACAGAACTGCAGAATTATGATTTAGAGAAACACATGCTCCTGTTCCTGGTCTTTAAACCATTACAATTAAAAGTGAACTCCCTTCAAACTGGCTGCCTCAGAACCCCCCCCCTCTCTCAGGCAACTGCGACGTGACTTGCTTTTCTGGAGACAGAGAGAGGACACCCCTTCTCTGATTCTGCTCCCTCTCTCTTACGCACGCACAGACAGACAGGGACACACAGAGATGCACATATACACCCCTCTGCAATGCGTCAGGGAGGCCCCCATAGGATCAATACTTGTGGACCAACTCTCAATTGGACACTACTAAACATTCAAAAATCCTGCACTGCACCCTTCACAAATATTCACCTCATGCACGGACGCACACCCTCACACACACACTTACATCATACGCTCCAGCTTTGATCTGCTGATACAGTTTGTGCTGATCTTCATCCCAGAATGGAGGATAGCCAACTAACAAGATATAGAGAATAACACCTGACAGAAAACAAGAGAGAAAGTGAATGCCACAGATCATGGTAGCATACTTATATGATCTTTCGTTTATTTCAGTAATGTTATTTAGGCTCTCTCGACTTACCACAGGCCCATATGTCCACAGGCTTGCCATAGGGGTCCTTCCTCAAGACTTCAGGTGAGAGGTAACCAGGAGTGCCTGCAAAGCCTGCCCAACAGATACCTCTTATTAGATCTCTGCTATAGGCTATTTCTGTGTGGTTATGGGAATGGCTCAGTTTTAAGTGACCTGCTGGACTCTAATGCAAAACCAGATTATGAAGAGTCACAAGCAAATGCCCATTAATCATCCCGTCCCCACTAGAGAGTCCGCCAAATACTGGCAGCTCGGCTTTAAGCCAAGAGACAATGACCTTAGTATGAACTGGAAACTGTCTGTGAGCTTGTTAAGTAGTGTTCAGATATTCTTGGCTTCCAAACTGGCAGAAGTATATGAACCCAGTGTATATCAAAGAGGACCTGTTCACCACTATGGTAGAGACTCAAAACAATTCAGGGCTAATGACAGAGACATCTTATCAGATCCAGCATATTTGATGTGTGTGTGTGTGTCACTGTTTGTGTTTTCTTACCAAACCATGCCTGCTGGTCTCCCTGTACTTCAATAGCTAGGCCAAAGTCTGCCAGCTTCACTGCAGCTCCCTTCATCTTACTGGCCAACAACAGGTTCTCAGGCTGAGAGGGAGACACACGCACACATGGTGAAGCAGAATGTAGGACAAGGGATCAAGACAGTGACAGACAGATAGTGACAGGCCGTCTTCAGCAGAGGTTCTTAGAAATATTTATATTTGATGTGTTCGAAACAGCTCGTGCGGGGGTGGGGTAAAGGTGTGAGAAAACGATGGAGAGACGGAGGAGGAAGGGAGAGGATGGGTGGTAGAGAATCTCCACAATGCCTTATATGGGCATGGGTTCGTAGCCATAGAAACCACTCGGGAGTCATTTAGGCAGCACTGCAGACTGCATGCTAAATGGAAAGTGTACTTAGCGAGAGGCAGTGTGTGTGGCAGCGTTCTAAATGGCCATTGTTTGGGCAGCAGGACATAAAGGGCTGCAGTAAAAGCCCACTCAGGATAAAAGGCCAACAAATCAGGCAGGCAGCGTTCGAGGAAATAGCGTTATTCTCTCACATGAAGTGCGCAAAAAAAACCGCCCACACACGTCTGAGACATCCCTTGAGACTGATTTGTTTCACACTTTTGCAACCTTTTGTTGAAAATATCATTTCCATACGTATTACTACTCTCCTTATTACTCTCAACATTATCATCATCATCACTTTAAAGTGGGTTATGGAGAAAATGACTCACTGCGTCTACTCTATGCATTTGAGCCTATCAGCAAGTTGGGACATTACAAGCCCCTCCCCCACCGCGCCGCGGGTGCTGTGATGTCACATGGGTTGTCGTGGCAACTCCTGAGGTTCACCTATGCCATCCCCTCCCCTCTCACACTAGACCTCCCTTTGCAAAAGTACAACGCGTGCGTGTGTGCGCACATGCACGTATGCGCCGTTCCAAGTCCTTGTCGTTTCCTTGCCATTGGTGAGAGACAAACCCCTCCACGTGACCATGACTCACCATCTCTGTGCTCCACATGAACACGCAAGAACACACATGCACACACAGACACACAGAGAGCTGTGGTCAAGGACAGACCAGCTGACAGATCTGGGCACAGATAAGAGAAATAGACGGTAAAAACAGTAGACGGGAGAGAGCAACGCAAGGGAAAAATAAAAGGGATGGAAGCAGAAATGCAGAGAGACAGCTACAGCGAGCCATCTGTGTGTTGCCATGGCCACGAACAGAGGTGTGTGCGTGTGCGCGCACATGTGTGTGTGTGGTTGTCACGGTAACGGGCAGCCACTCACCTTGAGGTCTCTGTGCACAATATCATGCTGGTGGATATGATTGACACTCTCCAAGATCTGACTAATGCAATGACTACATTGAGAGAAAAGGGGACAAAAGAGAAAGACATGTTACTCACTGGCCATCATTACAAAAATGTAAAGTATTAATGCCTGCTGGATTATCAAACTGATGCATTTCCCTGCAACGCTTTGAAAGCAATCATTGGGAGGGAAAAAAATGACGTCACTCTTGATCAACTGATCGCAGGGTTGGATTGACCGAGTGCTTTTTAAATATTATTTCACAGAGTCTGCGAACACATAAACATTTAAATGAGGGCAACGATATATTTTGGGACATTTCGTGTGGACAGCAGACAACTCTTTACACCAGACACTGTGCACCGATTACTTTTCTTTTATCACACAAGTTGAACAAATCCTTGTGGCTCTCCCACAAATTCTGCATTATCACAAGTTGTTGGAAATTCATTGGATTGGAAAAAGAAGGATGGATACATAACAAATAAAACTGTAAATCATCTGTTGCGTTCCAAACAAGAGGAAACAATGTTAAATTGCACAAAACAAATAACTAATACATAAAATAATTGGATTTTTCAAAGACATTACCCAGGTTCTGATAGTTTAAACAATCAATACAAAGAAACTTGTGTGGGAAGCCTTTTACCACACAGTCAATAAATCTCTGTCCGAGTAGCCATCTAAGTGATGTGGGCGTCAATTCAGCTGCCACTAATACCATTGCCATGATTTCTCAATTCTGAATAGTGAGCGTGTTTTCACACCAGTGTGTGATCACGATAGGCCTTTTGATGAGTTGACCAGCTTATTACAGTCCTACGCGTTGTGGCGTACAGCTCAACAATCCCAAGTACTTGTGTTCACGTCTCTACAAAGGTTAATGGGTGAAAGGTGGCGTCCAGCTTGAGAAATGGTGGCCACATGGATTTTAAGCTTTGGTTTGTGTGTGTGTGTCTCCAAAAAGCCCCCTATGACTAGGAACAAACAAAGACCCCCTAATCCAATTGTACAACAGACTTCATAAGCTGCAGATCACAAAGCCAAAGGACAGAAAAAGAGGATACCACAGAGGAGGAGGAAGTAGAGAGAGAGAAGAAACAGCATCAAATGTCCACAAAATGAAAAAGAAAAACGGCTAGGGTAATTCTTACATAAGGCAATTTGTCATGAAAACACTTTTAAATACACAAACTTGAGGTGGTTATGTCTGATGATAAATGTCAGAGGAGTGACGCATGAGGCCAAATGGAAAAGGGAGACAAGTATATTTATGCACCTGTTGACAGGCACATTTGCTGACAAGAATACAAGAGAACCAATTACATCCACCAGCGTGTGTGTTCAGATTCATAAACAGAGAGAGAATTCATACATTTAACAGGATTAAGCTGTTTGCCGCAGAGAGTGTGTGTGCATGTTAATGTGAGCAGCGGCTTCCACATGAGACGCTCACCTGGCGTCGGCCTCGCTGTAGTACTCCCTGGCTACAATGTCTTCAAAAAGCTCTCCTCCTGTCACCCTGGGAGGAGGAGGGAAGGAGGGAAAGGGTGAAGAAAAGAGGAAGATGAGAAGAGAAAGAATGACAGATGGGGGAAGGGGGGGCAAGAGAGAGGGAGAGAAGTTGTTAGCATAAACAAACAAAAATGTCGTCCCATGCATGGCCAAATGTCACTGGACGTGTGTGTGTGTGTGTGTATACTCACAGGTCAAATACTAGGTAATGAAAGCCTTCCTCTGAAATGCTGTCATGGAGTCTCACTGTAAAAAAAGGGTGGGTGGGTGAGTGAGACTCGAATAACAGGCTCCGGCACAGGCTAACAGCTGTTTTGTTAAACTCCTCATGCACCTTAAGAGAAAAGGTAAAATCTAAATAATTTGTCGAGATGAATGGATCAGGGTACAGCTTAAGAAATTTCTGTTAACTACAGATGTATTGTATTGATCCCCCCCTCTCACTACTGATGTAATGCTGCATTCAGTGGTTAGGGGAATAACCACCAATTAATTAAAACACCACAGTCTTATTACTGACATTGAGTGATGGAGCATTTTGTTTGAGGCAAAATGAACAGTTAAAAAAAAAAAAGTATAAAACATCCTTCATGTGTCAAATTTCTATGCTATAGGGATGTATGCCTGACGGCCAAAACTTAGCAGCAGTGATTATCGCTGCTCACTTGCAAAGGAGTGGTGTTTCAAACACAGGTGAGGTTTGATGCTCTTTAAGGAAAGAGCAGCACATTGAGAATGAGGGCTACAGAGGGGGTTTGAATTTGTGTCTTTTAAGTATAAATGTGGATATGTGTATGGTATGTAGTTTGGTAACTTAGTGTAAGCAATAAAGCCATTATGATTTCACAGCAACAGCAAGCTCAACCAATAAAGGACACTGCTATTTCCCCTGAGGAATATGGGAATTGTAGTACTTCTTGACATTGTAAATAAAACACATTATTCTTAAGGCACATATCCTTGATATAATTCTGATTTGTGGATTCTACATGAACATATAACATTGTTTCATGATCCCGTAGCTTGTGGGAAGGCTTTATTGGATGGTTACAATATTATGGCTGATTATCAAAATCTCTATTCAGAAAAAAACTTCCACGGTTCTATTCCTGTGTAACAAGGCTCTGACTGGCTACCTGGAAGCTAGTCAAGAAGAGGCCAACAAAAACCTATGCAAATAGCGCATGAATAACTGTAGAGGAGGGCGGTGGAGATCTGGGACTAGATTATTAAACAAAGAAAAAAAACACAAAGGGCTTGTTAACAGAATTGTCTCCTAATTACCGATGGAGACAAGATAGTTCTTAGTTAAGGACTGTAAAGATTAAATGGTGGATACAGGGATGAGCTCGCCATTTCCATCATATTGATGTAGACGGTTACTACCCAGCCCTGTCAATGTAACTCAAGAGCAGCAGAATGACAAAGCAGAATCCAGGCTGCAGGATCCAGCAGTTAGAGGATGGGGCTGAGATGCAGCTTAGGTTTAGTGTCAGGGGAGCCACAGTTATCGTTATGTAAAATGAATATCAGTTGTATAATAAGATGAAGTAGGATGGCCCTGCAGCAAGAAACAAGAGCGACTGCTCTTTCCTCCTCCTCCCATCTTTTCACTCTCCCTCCATCTGTCTCCCACTCCTCCTGCGTTCTTCTCTCCATCTGTCTCCTTTCTGTGCCCTCTTTTGTCCAAACTTTGAATGCATATGATGCCAAAATATGTCAAAAAAAGAGGGAAAAGGACAAGAAACAGAGAAAAATCTATAGAGAGGGGGAAGAAAACAGGGAAACTAGGCAAGAGGCGAATGAGTGCCTGGGGGGGCGGATTGGAAAACTGGGACAGGAGGAAAAAAAAGAAACAAATGCAGCAGGAACGGTGTCATTGATTTGGTCAGTTTCTCCTTTTTCACTCTTTAACCTTTATCTCAGGACACCTCCATTAGAGCTGGAAAGTGCTTTTTAATGTTTAATCATCGTCATTATAC
This sequence comes from Pseudorhombus dupliciocellatus, assembly GCA_016785235.1. Classification (NCBI taxonomy): domain Eukaryota; kingdom Metazoa; phylum Chordata; class Actinopteri; order Pleuronectiformes; family Paralichthyidae; genus Pseudorhombus; species Pseudorhombus dupliciocellatus. Next base: position 47,560 of record JAFBJW010000221.1, read on the forward strand.
TATCAATTAGGATACTTGAAGGCCGAATAATCAGAAAGAGTCATTTAACCAGGAAGCGAAGAAAGCTGGAGACAGCCCTTATAAGCATCTGATCTCAGCACAGTCAGCAAGCTTCAAGCTAAACCACTGCCGCTCACTTATTTTGTGTTTCAAGGCAATATAGGTGATGTCATCTCTTTGTCATGATAACTCAACCAAAGCTTGATGAGATGATGCCAGACATCCCATTTGCATCACCACAGACTGAGCTTTTCTCCAGCGCGCAGCATCTCATTCTCTACGAAGCTGGTTCACTTTTGACTGATTACCATGGTAACTTCTCCTGCACAGCTCACAGGTTAACTTCAGAGGACGGGACCAAACCAGTCAAGAGCTACTGAACAATAGTATGAGCCCACGTAGGTGCAACTGCTGTACAGGCACAGTGCTTATTCTTTAAGCATGAGCAACACAATTCATACAAAACCACACATTACACAGTCAGCCTTATGAACAAGACTCACCGATGTTGGGGTGCTTCAGGAGACGGCAGATACGAGCCTCTCTCTCAAGCTTCTGATGGTCTGAGGAGAGAAATGTGTTTGATTAGTTTAATCAGAGTGAGAAAGCATTTGTATATGGTGAAATTTTTTTTTGGATAAATTAGCTGTGAACATCATGTATCTATTAATATTTTTAATATTTATATTGATGCTAGAAAGTAGGTGTAGACAAGGAAGTTTGGGGAGGGAGAGAGGAGTCGTACATGTCCCAAACGGACAAGAGGAGTGCACGGCAGATCCAACAAATCCAACCATTTATTTATGTCACAGTGTTTCAGTGAGTGATCACAGCTGTAAGTATAACTTTTGTCTGATTCCTGTAACAGTCCCAAGCAGAGGTCCACTAATCTCATGTGGTTTTAGTTAAGGTTATTAAACAGGTTACATTAATGAGGCTGTGGAGTCCTGGGTGCAGACGTTTGCAGCGTGTAAAGACGCGTGAAGAACAGATCCGTTATTGGGCAATACAGTGTTTGCACTCCTGGCTGGAAGGCGATGCTAGCAAGAACACATGCCGTGTGTCTAAGCCAACATCCGTGTTAGAAGATTTGACTAAATCCTGTAGCTGTGCACATGCAAGTGTTTGTGGTAGATCTAAGCACGTGAACCTCCGTGTGGCGCTCCTCCCTCCCACAGTAGGCACAACAATGCTGATGAGGTCAGAGGTTGCTTGGAGTAACTAGTGAGGATCCAGAATGTCTCGATCTGTGCAGCTTCGCGTGTGTATTATCACTGTTGTAAAGCTAATTAGCTCAATGGTGAGTCCAGCACACAAACTGTGACACATACTCACACAATGAGGCAGCCTTGCTAAGATTTGCATTTATTTCCCCAGTGCCGCGACAGCCTCAGATAAATTCCACATGCTGTTGCTGAGCAATCAAATACCACCTCACCCAACTGTTACTCCTGCAGATGCAATAAAGTATATACAGACATAATATGAGAGCATGCTGTTAATAAAAGCAGCGCCGCTTCCTGCAACAGTGTCAGTTTGTTATGTCTACACTTTCTTTGCATAATTATCCCCCAACTTGTTTCCAGCTTGGATGCATTTTGAGGCTGACGTCAGCTGTTTTGAAGATGTGTCATCTGCACTCTAGCCAAGTCTCCACATCTACCTTCCTCCACCCTCCCTGTCGTCTCACTGCAGGTGTAGATTTTCCTCATCTGAGAGAGCGAGAACGAATGACGGAGAGACCTGAACCTCCTAATTACACCAAGACACAGAACGGACAGACAGAGCGAAGGAGAGAGGATTACATGCAACATCCATTTGCTGGAAGAGGATAACAGCTCCCCTGTGTGCGTATGTGTGTTTGTGAATAGCTGACTACCCTGGTGCAGTGTCACTGCAGCACTCACTAATTCATTCAATCTCCTTATTTGTTGGTGCGAGAGTGTGTGGTAGAAGAACACAGGAAAGAGAGGGCTGGAGGGTAATTACTGGCACTTCCTGCTGCTCTCTAATTGGCCATCTGCCTTGCCGTGGGGCGGGCCCACAGCCATCTTACATCAGCTGAAGAGGATGGAGTGGACCCAACACACGTGCCCGTCTCTCTGCCATACACAGAAGTCGTCAATCTGACAGAGGATCCCATTCAATATGTTTCGGGCAAGTTTACGTCCAAACTTGGGTACGTTTACGAAATCAGTGTACTGATTGTATACCGTTTAGGGTTTTTTTATATTTGTCTGTGACATTTAAAGAGTAAATCTTAATATTACATTGTATTCCCTAATAAACAGTCTGAAATATACACTTACTGGGGTGCAATACCCTGTTCTACCAGACATGCTGAGCGATCAACATCCTCTCAACTAGCTTTTTGTCTCACCTTTGGTAAAGGCCATGGCTTGTGAGCATTTTTGTAAATCAAAGGCTGATAAATATTGAAAAGAAAAATCCAACAAAAAAACAATAACATTAAAAAATATAGCTAGATACCAAGCAAGTGTACAATTATACTGGAATTGAATTTAAATACCTGAATAAGTTATTCTTGCTTCTCTAAAGGAACCCAGACGGTCTGGTTTAACTGGTTTTGCTTGGGCTCTCTCAAGCAAAAAGAAAACAAACAAACCAAAAAAGCTACTCTAAGTTCTACTTCCAGTGCTTCACAATGCAGGATCGCAACTAAAATAGTACAAATGCCCCCCAAAAACGTCATTACAGTAACCATAGTAACCACAACACACGACCAATCCAGAAAAAGCCTGAGAGTCACTTTTTCTGATCAATGACAGGAAGCATACAGAGGGTATAATCTGATAATCAGACTGAAGCACAATTCTGTTTCACTTCATTACACAGACTGACATCTTACTCATTCTTAGCGGATATCAGTCAGTATGTTGAAGGAGTTGATTTAATGTTTGTCATGCGGATTATAGAAATATGGTGATATCTCTTAAGGGAGACGTTACGTATTGACCTTCTATATCTTTTTTTCCCCCATCACTGTTTATGTATCTCAGAAGCTTTCTACATCCTAACCTGGACCACAAAGCTCACAAATTCAGATGCTTTTGCATTTAGGGGAAAATACAAATCTCAAATCACTGCCCAAATCAGAGAAACTGTAGGGGTTCAGTAGACTGAACCCTGGCATCGCTCAGGGGAGATGACGGACGGCTTGGCAATAGAAATTATGAAGCTGAGTTTGGCTGCGGAGGTGTGTTTAGACCCAACAGGCAAGATTTGGGGAAACTGCTGAACAATAAATAATATTAGGCGAGTGGCACAACTTAAATTATTTTCTTTGGGACAATCATACTGCCCCAGGACACTGAATGTAGGACACTACAATAATGTTGAGAAGAAAAGGTAGCACTAAGGGTAGCACATCACAGTGGATAGTCTGTCTCAATCTGACACACACACTTGCAGCAGACAATGCAGCAGCCATCTACTTTCCACAGTCACCTCAATTTACAACAAAATAAAGCAGAGCAGCCTTCTACACAGTGAAAGTGTGTCAAGTTTTATAGAATAAAATATATAGAGAGAAAAACATTACAATCAAGCCCTTGATTCTGTGGGTAAGAGTCAGGTGCATGGTTTGTGTGAGTGTGGGAGTGTATAGTGAACATGGCTGCCCACTCGCATCCACCTCCAACTGCTTGTAGGCTGGACAATCCCAGCACCAACTGCCTACATCCATCCCTGACCTCCCTCTCTCCCTTTCCTCTTTCATGTCCTTCCTTCCTTGCTTCCTTCCTTCGTTCCTCACCCTCCCTCCTGGCATCCCCTCCTCCACCCCTCCTCAGATTACTGCAGTGTTTACCAGAGCTTTGAGAGACTTACCCACCAGGCCACGCGTGAGGTCACACTCGCCCCAACGGGCTAAAAAAAACCACCCAAATCCTACCGGGCAAGCTGCCTGCTCACGCACCGGATGCCTCCATGTGTGGACAATGTTGCGCTTTTGTGCGTATGTAGGTGCATGTTTGCGTCAGACGTGCAGCCTACAGCAATTCCTCTCGTCGCACAAATCCCCCTTGTTCCCTCCTCTTGGTCTATAGTGTCTTGCTTGCACTCACTCTCTCTCTCATTTCACCTTTCTTCTCTGGTGCAGTGTGTCACTGATCTCTTTGCAAGACAATACTGTTAAAAATCTCCTCCTCTGGCCCGGCATTCTTCTGCCCGAGCAAATACACACATATAAAAAGGCCTACATGATGCATACCTCAGTACCAACGTTTTCTGCTAAACCCTTACTTTTCCTTGGTGGAACATTAATACCATGGGCTGCCCAACAGACCAATATTGGCATTACAAGACTCTATGTCTCACTGGCATGCTCTATTAGCTTACTGTTAGTTTTCTCACACGCTCACACAGGACAAAAACAGGGAGGCGCCTATGGAATCCATGAGGTCTTAGTGGTTGATGAGATACATTTAGCATAAGTGGATTAGCCTGAATACAAACCAATCCCCCGTCGCCGAAAGACAAAAGAGTAAGGGAGAGAGGCCCAGAGGTAATGAGTTGGTGTGCAGGTAAAGAGAACAAATCAATCCAGCTATGTGTGTTAATGCCAGGGAAGTGTGTGGCTCTTATTTGTCAGATACAAAAAAGAAGAAAGCAATTAAGCATCCGAGTCTGAAGACAGAGGAGGTTTTGACACGCTGAAATGAGCTTCCGTCATTGATACGACATGGCACGCCGCACCGGGCGAGTGCACGTGGGCATGGGATAACCAGAGTTATGTGAACATACCAAGGCAACAATTAACAAGATAACAGTCTACAGAGATCATTCATGTGCTGCCAATTCGTATTGCTTTATTTCAGCCCTCTGTGTGTGTGTGTCCAAGCCATGAGTAGTGTCTCAGGAATTTGGATCAATTAGTTGTCCAGAAGCTGCATAATGATACCACAGAGGAGTGATAGAGAGTTATTCAATACAGTGTTTATAGAGGATCATTAAACCACCAAGAAGTTGCTGATTAAAACTCCCAACAGATGCAATGATTGAATAAAATATTTTCCCTGCAACTGGAAATATGGGATTCTTGTTTATATGTATGCTTTTCAATAAGGCTGAACGATCAGCATGATGAACTACTTTATAGCAATATTGAATTTACAGGATATGAGGTACCTTAATTTGGTTCACTGGATTATTCCCAAGGCACTTATGTTATCCATGAAATGCTTCTCAATACATTTCCAGAAACTTTATTGCATACGAAGAAAGAGCAATGTTGCAATTTGAAAACGTATACCATGCAGAGGACCTTAGCAATATGGACCATGAACAAAGCAAACATGCACATATCTGCGTGTGTGTGAGCACGGTGTGTTACTGTACCTCTGGCAGACAGCTTCTTAGTGTTGATGATTTTTGCAGCATACTCCTGTCCTGATGACTTCTTTACACACCTACGCACCACTGAAAAAGCTCCCCTAAGAAGAAAGAACATCAAGATCCAAAAATCAATTCCATTTCACATGCTCCCTCTCTCTCTCTCACTCTCTCACATACAGAGACACACTGTGACATTTGAAACTGCATCCATGCGTGCGGCAGTAGTTTGTGTGTGTATGTTAACAATCTTCGACACACACACACACACCTCCAGCAATGGGCTGAATGAATGACAACGCACTTTTGTTAATCTCTGATAGGCACTAAACACAATGCAACCTATTGCTCTGACGGAAATTCAATTTCTGCCAGCCTCCTTCCAGAATGAATGGGCAGCATCACGCACAACAATGGGCAACATTTAATGCATTCATAAGGTAACAATGTTCGGTTACAAACCATCTCAAGCAGAAAGGGAAGTGCTTCACACATAATAAAACAAGTCCTACTTTGAGGAGAGTTCCACACTGACCTAAATGCTCCACATTTTCACCTGCATGCTTCTATGACAACACTTACATTTTGATCACCATAGGAAAAGCCATTACCTCCGTTTTTTGGAAAAATAACACAAAACCTACTGGATGGATTACCGTGTATCTTGGTGGAGGGATGCGGAATGGGTCAGGGAAGAACCATTACATTTTCTTGCTGATCCAGAGTTTGCTTAAATTTGCTTTCATGTTTTTAATGATTCTCATATGAATCTTGATAAAACATTTCGAATGAGCATGTGCAGCTCTGTGCAGATCAAAGATAAACACCCAGATCAGGAAGATTTAAATGAAACATACCATGGCCTTGGCAGAAACAAGAGTGCAATTCTAGCTGTGCAAGATTTTTTTGGGTGCTGAAATCAGAGCCTGTACAAGCTGCAGTGTCTGAGCCTCTTCACAGCTTTCCTGAAAAGGGAAGGCTGTTTTTTCCCCCCAGTGCACTACTCCTGATCATACACGGAGGGCTGCGTCTTACTGCTGCACTCCACTCCGACCACTCTGCTCTTAGTTTCAATTATTTACCAGTAAATGAGAGGTGACAGGTGACAGAAGTGCAAGTCAGTGCGCTGACGTTAATAACCTATGACGGAGCAAACTGCATTAACAAGCGGGCGCCGGACAATCTGGGCTGAGTTTGTCAGCGTGGAGGAGAGGATCAGGAGCGCAGAAAACACAGGGATCGTGTGGGTGGAAATGCGTCTATGCGTGTTTAGGATGTGCAATGCCTCATGTGGATTAATAGGCAAATAGTCAAGACAGCAGCTGGAAATTGAGGCTGGTGCATCTTTATGGAGTCGCCCTGCCACCGCTGCTTTGGGCACAACCCGGGGGCGGGGGCGCTTCACCGGCCAAGAACAACAGATGCTGCCGCTGCTGCTGCTGCTGCTGATTATGATGATGATGAAACAGAGGAGGCAGTGGCCCGGTTTTCTTGCCGTCATCAAAATACCGAGAAAACACGTCACTGCCTCCTGCACGGTAAATCACCAAATGTGCCTTTGGATTAACTGCACGAGCTGTTCGATCGACCGCGGCCACTATACATTTACTGATAACACCATCACGATCGGGGGTTGGGTGGGTGGGGGCGGCGGCTGTGCGGACCCTTCAGTGCGTATTACGGCGCAGACATAACGCAGCCAATAACTTCCTCGTGAAATGATCCAGGGGTACGTAACGTTACTCAACACGGTTACACAAATCATCTGCAGCTGCTCGAGGGGGGGGGGAGAAAAAAAAGGTGATCGGCCTAGTTAGCTGCCGGCCACAGCCTGTGGTCTGAGCCCGCACGGAGCTGTCAAAACCCCGGGGGCCGGTGAAATGTCATCGGGGCTGCGTCTCCGGGGCCCGCTGACGGCTCCACCGCACTCGGCTGACAAAACACCTAAGGGCCGCTGCATGCGTCGACATCGGTGAGGTTTACATCCGTCACCATAAGCGACTTGGGGAGGAGGGGGGGGGGGGGGAGACGCAACGCAACGCAACGCTGCTGGGCTAACGCAATAATATCAGCGTGGTAGCTAGGTGGCTAGTCGCTTTCCGTGAATGCGTCGGGGAGCTAGTTAGCCGTTAGCAGCGGTTAATTTAGCCGGACTGCACCAACAACACACGCCGCCTCACGCCCGCAGACAAACATCATTCAAAGCGCTGCGACGCGATTAAGCTAGTTAGGGCTAGCTTAGCGCCGTGCTAAGTGGCTACCGAGGAATACTGTGAGTGAGGCGAGGTTGCGGGGGTGGGTGGGGAGGGGGGGGACACACAAATCGACAAGGCAGACACGATGCACACTGGGCTGGCTGCTTACTTCCCGAGCTCCTCGTACAGCTGGTACTCGTCGGTGAACCTGGTGGAAGTCACGGTGGTCGCCATGGTCGTGACTGTGAGAAGAGGCGGCGGAGCCCGAGCCTTGGGGTACGACGGCGGCTGGCTCTCTCGTAACGGGGTCCGGGAAGGAGGAGGAGGAGGAGAAGAAGAAGAGAAGAAGAAGAAGAGAGGAGGAAGAAGAAGAAGGAGGAGGAGGGTAGCCTAGCCTCCGACACTGGAGCACTGATCTGACAGGCAGGCAAGACTGGAGAGGAGAGAGGCGAGCAGGGGACGGAAAGGGAGGGGCTGGGGAGAGGAGGAGGAGTGATGAGGGTGCGCGCGCGTGTGCGTGCGCGTGTATATGTGTGCAAACTGGAGAAATCCTCGCGAGATCAGGCTCCTTCAGGATGAGAGCATGAGGCCTGTGGTTCATGAAGTCATTGCAAATGTGGGGAGAAGGTGCTGAATTCTTTGCCTTGTTTAGACTGGACATGCCCTCTGTTGAAGGGGGTGCACCATCATCATGATGCTGCCACACTGTCATATCGTGCACGACCCTGCAACCCTGCATGTGGCTATCTTAATATGTGGCGGTGACATCCAGTTCCTGTTTCCCCTCCTATCTGCAAGAACAAAAGAAATGCAGGAAAACATCACAGTGGTATTTTACTGCACTGTTTGGGATACACCCAACCCTGGGTCACACCTCACTGCAGCAGAGAGGCAAACTGTGACACACACACAAGTGCGCGCACACACGCAAATGCAAATACACACACGCTCCACAGATCAATATTGATTAATGCAGCTCTTACTTTCAGTAGAGTATAGGCCTTTTCTAAACCACTGATTTTGCTTTTGTATTCAAGATCACGCATGTGTATGTGTGCCCGAGAGAGACAGGGATGATTTAGACAGGAATAGTGTGACTGCTGTATCAGGTTCCCACCAACCGGTGGGCACCTATGTATTTTTTTTCCCCTCCACAGTGTGAGGGCTGTTGGCTTGGTGGCGCTAAAAGATGGTGTCACACGGAACCAGAGTGCCTTGCTAAATGTTTAATGTGGCATGAGTGGGAGGCCATCAGAGGACAGGCGGGTGGGGCTGGAGGGAGCCCTAGAGCTTGAGAGTTAGAGGCCCCGTGTGAGTGTGTGTGACTCTGTGTGTGTGTTTGTTGCTGCCTGCTCAGCACTCTGGCTCAGAGGTGGCACGGCGAACAGTGCACCGTCAAAGAGAGGCAAAATGGTGATTTCACTCAAATCTTTATGCGTGGTCGTCGGCGTGGGAACACAAAGCCAAAGTCGCAGCGCTGAAAAGTTCAAATATTATGAGGCCGTGCTGTATCTGCGAGTGCAAGCCAGCTGAATCTGTGATGGAGAGCAGGGAAAGGAGGCCAGCATGTGTGTGTTTGCGCATGTTGGTGTGTGTTCCGTGGAAGACAAATGAGCACCGTGCAACGTAGGCTACTAGCCCTCTCCTGCCCTCCTTTTGCTACGCGCTAACCCCGCTGCCTCGCCTCCTCTTCCTCAGCCTCCACAGAAGTTACATAATGATGAACTCCTCAGCCTTTGTTATCTCACACCAACCACACACTGTGCCTTGCCCGCCCGATGAGAGACAGAGAAGCAGAGGAGGGAAGAGGAGTGAGTGCACAGGAGGCCGAGGGAAGAGAAGGTGGGATGGTTTCAGCAGAAAAACCAGCAAGGAAAAGAAAGACAGACATTCTCCCATACTGTAGTACCATCGCTGCATACAGTCAGACTTGTTGGTCAGGCCTTGGGGCCACTACACACCATTCATCTTTCAACTATGTGCTACATATTAGACTCTGACTCTCCTCTCCAGCTGATAATAACTTCGCAGTGACATGAGAAAGAAGGCCAGAGTCGATTTGCAATGGAAATTGCACATGAAGATAGCAGCCATTCAGATGTTCCCATGCCATCCTGCTGTGAATAACACACTCAGCACTTTTAAAATGGCAAAAAGATGGTGCTACCCTCATCTTTGGAACTTAAATATATAAACTAAAAACACAAACGTGTAATCATGCTGGCTTGGAACGCCCCCTGCACTATAGTTGTACATAACTCTGTGACCTCCATGGCAAAGTCTTTGTAGACAGAGCAGACTTGTGCAATCAGCGCTTTCCTCGCTGTCGTACATTTAGAAATGACTTTTCATTTGTACTGACTAATGAGGGTGAATATGCCATCTGTTACATCATCACAACTGAGAGGGTGCACAGGGCCCAGAGCTGAGTCATGCCTGTCCTGTTCCCTCATCACTGTTTTGGAGAAATTATCTGAATGGGGAGGGGGGGAAGGAGAAGTGAATGAGTAACACTCCTTCTTGCTTCAGCAGATACTGTCTCACACACACACACACACACACACACACACACTCATGGATGCTGCTGCCAAAAGAGAAACTGAGAACGATTGACTTCCTGAGCAGTGTGTGTGTGTGTGTAAAGAGGTTGGTGCTGCAGATGAAATGCCAGTCTGCACACTCACCTTGGCCGGGATACATAACTAATAAATAAATCACACTTGAGTCATTCAGAGTTTAAACTATTTTTAAAACTTGACTTAACACCGAAGCTTAAACACGTGGAGAAAACTTAAAAACTTAAGGACTTTGCAAAAACGGAACTATTATGTAAAGAAAGCAGATGAGAAAATATACATGATTGAAACCTTAATAGAAGTAAGCAATGAATCAATTCTTGAGTTGTAGCTGCAGGGGCGATGTGTGTCAGTGCACGGCTGTCTCCACAAGAGGTCAGTCAAGTAAAATTGGTACTACTTTCTTTGAGCAGCATCTGTTACAGGAGCGAACAGTATAAAAACTCCCTAAAGCGCAATGAGCAGTTGAATATTCAGTCAATATTCTAATGATCTGCAATTACTTACAAAACACATGGGAATTAAATAACACAGAACTAAAAAAAATGAAAAATTAATTAAGAAAAAATAATATATAAATATTTTCTAGTGGCTTTAAAATAAAGAAAAAGTTGTGTGACAGAAAGTTTTTAAAGATTTCACTGGTAATTGAATTAGTCATGACTTCGTTCAATTAATTAGTGTCCCCCAAACCAGAGTTGCAGCCATCGCCAATGCTACGCACATGCAGTAAAAGTGGACTCTGCCTCCACCGTGTGTACAAAGCAGGTAAAGCTGTTAGAGTGGAAAAAGAAAAACAGCAACTTTCACTGCAGCTGTTTTGTCTTTTGGACAAAAGTGTTTTGCTATAATGTAAAAAATGAATCTAATAACATAATAGTAACCAAGTTGCAATTATATAACCCTAACCCTTTTCATTTTTTATTAAACTGAATTTACTGCTTCAGAAACAGTTCACACAAGGAGTGTGTAGACAGGAAACACCCCCTTCCGGTTTTGCATCATGGGGAATTTGAAAGAGAAAGAGTGTCGACAGAGTGTCGACTGTTCGCTATCAGATACATGATGTGATCTGATCCTCTGGAAGCCATCGAAAGTGTGCAGGGAGGTCTGCCTACCTCAGATGAAGAGGAAGAAAGCACCAAGGAGAGGATGAGAAGACCATGGAAGAGAAGAGTGCTGCTAGTGACACAGATGATGTGTCACAAGGTGAGCGGGGCACATTAAGAACTACTCGGGCACTCAGTGAACCCATAGCTTCCCCATTGTTATACTGTAAAAATGAAAACAATTTTGATTTAAAAAATCTGGATCTTTATCCAGATCTTCACAAAATTTCACATGTTCATAAATACCAGCATTTTTTTTCATAAAGCTCTGGTGGGTTATTTCTTGGAAAATTCACAGAAAAATTGAAAGAATGTGAAGTGATGTTTCCGTTACAACCTGTTGACGTTGAGCTTTGTTGTTTCTCTCAGAGCCACCTCTGTCCGTCCAGGCCCTGATGCGCCACTTACCTCCCAGCATCTCTGCTCAGGGCGGAAGCAACGTGGTCGCTCCCTCCTTCGTCAATTCTAACATATACGGCAACGTAAACGTCAACATCACTACCAGCCAAGGTTGAGACACAGTAAAAAAAAAAATGTTGAATGTAAAACAGGAAGTCTGGGCTCCACTCATCTTTCGTTTTCTTCCTTGGCAGGATGTATCGGTGAAGCACTGAACCATGACACCTGTGGGTCTCAGCAGCCCCCGAGTGAGTGATTCACACCTTCAAACGGTCAACAGGAATCTGACATATTCCTAAAAGTTAAGTGACCTTCATATGCCTTTTCTCCCTCAGGCAACAAAGTAGCCGAATGTCAACAGAAACTACGAGAAACATTAAAAAGGAAGTTCAGCCATCTGCTTGAAGGGCTCACAACAGAGGCAAACAAAGTACCCCTCAATAATATCTACACGGAGCTCTACATCACCGAGGGCGGAAGTGCCGAGGTCAATATGGAGCATGAGGTGAGGCAGATTGAGGCGGCGTCCAGGAAACCTGTGGCCCAGGAGAAATCCATCCACTGCAGCAAACTCTTTGCCCCTCCACTGGGTCGACACCACCACCATGTCAGAACTGTGATCACGAGGGGAGTGGCTGGCATCGGAAAAACCGTATCAGCCAATAAATTCACTCTAGACTGGGCCGAGAAGATAGCGAACACCGACCTGGATTTTGTGTTCCCGCTCGCTTTCCGAGAGCTCAATCTAATGACAAAAAAACCCTTCAGTCTAGAGGAGCTTCTAGGCATCTTTTTCCCTGAGACCAGAGACACAGGAATCTTCACTGATAAGAACAGAATGCTCTTCATCCTGGACGGCCTGGACGAGAGCCGCATGTGCTTGGACTTCCACAAGAATGAAATCGTCTCCGACGGGAAGCAGCAGGCCAAAATCGCCGTCCTTCTGACCAATCTCATTAGAGGGAGGCTGCTCCCCTCCAGTCTCGTTTGGATCACGTCTCGCCCGGTGGCTTCCAGTCTGATCCCGGCGGAGCACATTGACCTGGTGACGGAGGTCCGAGGGTTCAACAACCAACAAAAAGAAGACTACTTCCGGAGGAAAATCGTCGACGAGAGCTTGGCAAACAGGGTGATCGCCCATGTGAAATCCTGCAGGAGCCTTCACATCATGTGCCACATACCCATTTTCTGCTGGATGGCGGCGAGTGTTCTCGGGAAACAGCTGGCGACAAGCAACGGCAGCGACATGCCAAAGACTCTCACCAAAATGTACATACACTTCCTGTCTTTGTATGTGCAGAACATGACAAAGAGGCAGCCTGGAAGACGAGAGTCGAGCGCTGATGTCAGAGACAACCTGATCTCTCTGGGGAAACTGGCCTTTATGGAGCTTGAGAAGGGCCACTTGATCTTCTACGAGAGAGACCTCATCCAAAACGAAATCAATGTTTCCCAGGCGTCCATGTTCTCAGGAGTCTACACTCAGATCTTCAACGAGGAGCTTTCGCTGGGCGAGGAGAAGATGTTCTGCTTTGTGCACCTGAGCGTGCAGGAATTCTTCGCTGCTTTGTACGTCTTCCTCATGTTCCACAATGACAACGTCAACGTCCTGGTGAAGAAGCCCTCAGCCTCGAGACTCTTCCTGTTCCGGGAGCCTTCAGAGCTCGTCCTCTATAAGGAGGCAGTGGAAAAGACCCTACGCTGTGAGAACGGTCATTTCGACATCTTCCTGCGCTTCCTGCTGGGCCTGTCTCTGGAGTCTAGTCAGACCCTGTTGAAACATCTCATGACCGGCAACAGAACTCACCAGCGGACCAGAGCGGAGATCATCAAACACATCAAGGAGAGGATCAGGTCGAGTCTGTCCACGGACAGGTGCCTCAATCTCTTCCACTGCCTCCACGAGCTGAACGACCACTCGCTCGTGGTGGAGATTCAGAGCTACCTCAGCTCTGGCAGTCTGAACAAAGTCAGGTTGTCCCCTGCACAGTGGACCACTCTGGTCTTCGTCCTGTTGACGTCAGAGGAAGAACTAAGTGTGTTTGAGCTGAGCAACTACACCAGGTCTGAGGAGGGACTCGTGAGGCTGCTGCCTGTTGTTAAAACAGCTCGAGTGGCAGAGTAAGTGTTTGAAGATCTAGAATGCCACACGGTAGAGCACACACACCCTTTCCAAGGCCCTTCAGTCCTCTTAAATTCAACCAAGCTGCACTGCAGTGTAGGCAAAGCATCTCGATTGCCCCCTGGTGGCTGGCGGCTGTAAAAGCCATAAACCTCCATGTTAGTGCATATAAATATACGTCATGTCTTTATGACCCTGTTGACCGCTCCTCTCACCTTTTCTATTCCAGTCTGAAATCGTGTAATCTCACTGCGAACTGCTGTGAAATCCTGGCAAACTGCATCAGCTCGTCTGCAATTAGAGAGCTGGACCTGAGTAACAACAGCCTGACAGACTCAGGGATTCATCTGCTCTCTGATGGACTGGAGAAAAGCAAACTGGAGACACTGAGGTCCATGTCCAACATTTCGCTTTCTTTTTTTCTCTAGGTCTTTATCTATGATCTGTGATCGTTTTACTCTTCATCCTCTCTTTGTTTTAGGCTGAGGAGCTGCGACCTGACTGGCCAAAGCTGTGACGCCCTGGCATCGATTCTCTGCTCAGCATCCTGCCAGCTCAAGGTCCTGGACCTCACTGACAACGACTTTCAGGACACGGGAATCTCAATGCTCGCCGGCGGACTGGGGAGTCGTCATTGCAAACTGGAAATACTCATGTGAGCGCCCTCGAGTGAAATTCCATTCCAGATGAATTATTTAAAAGGAGCGTACAGTGCAGAGCCAGACATGCACACTCTGCCCGCTGCTGTCATTTGTGATGGAGATCAAGATGGATAAAATGTCTCGGCGTCTTCTCTTCAAGTCTGTCCCTGTGCAGAGTGACAGAAGAAGGCTGCACTTACCTGGCGTCTGCGCTGAACTCATCCCGTCTGAGGGAGCTCAACCTGAGCTACAACCACCCGGGACGCCTGGGCCTGCAGCTGCTGTCCGCTCTGCTGGACGAGCCACAGTGCAGCCTGCAGAAACTCAGGTGGAGAAAACTACAGTATAAAACACTGATAATACCAATGACCTGTAATAGTTTAAGACAAATAAAAAAAGTTGTGTTCTATTCTGTTTTAGTGTGGAAGAGTGTGGTGAATCCAGGATTCAGCCAGGTCCAAAGAAATGTGAGTATCCAGTACTTTGTTTCTGCTGAACCTCGCTAAACTTCCTTTGTAACGTTTGACATCTCCGTTGAATCAGATATCACCAAACTCAGCCTGGACCCAAATACAGCACACAAAGACCTGGCCCTGTCCAAGGAGAATACAAAAGCAGAGCGTGCGGGCCCAAAACCGTATCCCAATCACCCTGAGAGGTTTGATTTCTGGAGACAGGTGTTGTGCAAAGAGGGACTGAGAGGCCGGTGCTACTGGGAGACAGAATGGAACGGGAGAACTTGCATAGGTGTAGCCTACAGACGTATGTGCAGGAAAGGAGAGGGAGGCGACAGTTGGTTAGGTCGGAACGACTCCTCCTGGGGCCTGAGCTGTACAAAGGACTGCTTCAGGGTCGTGCACAGCACCACAAACACTGCTCTGGCCATCGCACCCAGCTCCAACAAAGTAGCAGTCCTTCTGGACTGGTCGGGGGGGACACTGTCGTTCTACCTGGTCTCCTCCTGTGGCTCACTGACCCTCCTCCACACCTTCCATGCTTCCTTCACCGAGGCCGTGTACCCAGGATTTCAGCTTGGCTGGGTGGACGCCACCATCAGCCTCTGCTAAAAAAAAAATCACTCAAGTTCAAGTAAAAGGCCTAAGATGTTCACAAGAATGGGATGGATAACCAACACCAAAACATACTGCCCCTAGCTGTCTTAAATGTGTAGATATGTTTGTAATTTCAAAAAAGAAATAAATGTCATTCGTTTAGGGTCTAAACTTTTGACAAATGTGAAGTATTTTGAATAAAGGCTCTCTGTCTGGAAGGCAAAGAAAAACAAAAGAGAGAAGCGTTGTTTCGCTTTTAACCTCATTTTATTAGCAGTCCCAAGAGGCAATGAAAAAACAAATCAAAGAGAAAAAAGGGGAAGAAATTAATATTACAGTTGAGACAATAGGTCAAACTCAGTGAACGTGGAGATGGAACAGAGGGCGACACACACACACACACAAATAAATGCTAAAGTCAAAAAAAGATGAAAGGAAAGTGATAAATGAAGACTGAAATTAATCTCATGGGTAGAATGTGTGTGTTGGCTGATCCCTCTGTTCCTCAGAAGAAATTCACCAGGACCGACCCTGCATTCATTTACTCGCTCACACGCGCGCACACACACACACACACACACACACACACACATCACAAAGCCAGTCTTCTTTTCTCCGGTAAAAACCACAATTTTTAAATTTAGGCCATTTTTGTGACAGAGAACCCAACCATCGACAAACCACAACTGCTCGGGCAGGTCTTTAAAATTGTTATTTTTCTTATTAATTCTGTACAGATTATATATTTTATTTACACACTGAACATTGTCAGTGCGGAGACAACTCAAAGTTTTCAAACATGATCTGATGTCTCTTTGTCAGCCTTCCCTCTGTTTATTTCTGTGGGCTTAAAAATGCTGTTTTATACATTTTAGGACATCAAAACTCTTTAATATGAAGTCTGCCGCACCACACACTATCAACAGGCAGAATCATCCTGTTAAGGACGATTCTCCATGGCCATCATGATGAGATCATCTTCTAATTTTTCCCCCTCCTTATTTTTAATCCGTTTTTCCATCTCTGACCTTTCCCAGTGCTGCATAGACTTCAAAACAGAACCATGAGTGATTTGAAATGCACATCTGGAGGTCTGGACGTCCGTGAGTAAACGGGGAGAGCAAGATGTTTGTGCCGACAAAGAAAACTCAACTGACACCAATGTTAAACACATCTGCAATATACGAATTACCGTAATGGCTGCTTTCAGCCCACCTTATATTTCAGCAGATCTGTTGACGCCGAGAGCAAATAATCCATTAAACGCCTCCCGCAGGTGAAAACTTGCCATCTGTTCATCGCTGTGCTTAAATTCAGTCGATTGAACATAGAGCCGTATCAGGAAATAAGAATAGGGCAGCGAGCGGCTAATCCTCACATCTGGAAACGAACAAACAGGATGATTGGAGGAGCATGGGGAGAGGTACTAAGGCCAAGATTAAATTGGAGAAGAGACAGAAAGAACAGCATTCATTATGTAATTCCATTTATGACTGTATGTAGATGTCCTTCACTCTATTTGGATTCAATCATATAAAAAGTGTTTTCTATCTAAGGGTCATTTATGCACCCAGAACAGCCTTTCAGTGCTAATAATAAGACAGTACACCGACTATAGTCAACATCAGCCACCTCCATTGCTCCTTTAGTCTGTTGCATACATGTATTTGTTCACTTGTGTATATACATTACCCTCCCTCCTTATTTATTCTTCTCCTGCTGTGTCAGAGCAGTAGATTTGAGGCAGAGTAAACCTCTAATGACATCACATCCTCTCTCTCTCTCCCTCCTTCCCCCCCCATCATACACATTCACACACACTCAGATGATGAGATCCACCAGCTGGTCTGTGGCAGACAGCAACAAGATCTTTAGTCTGTTAGGTTTTCTTTCTCTTATGAGGAGCGGTGAACCAGGTGGGTTGGGTCAGTGGTGGTCAGGGTCATACACGTGAACAAAGGGAAATTCTGAGGCGGGGTGGGCCTAGCTGAGAAGCTGGCGGATCTCCTTATGCATGTGGCACAAGAAGTCCACGTATGATGCTCCCCCGCTGGTGCTCTTGTCCTCAACCAGGAAGTGCCTGAATATAAGCTCGGCTTTGTCTTCCTGTTTCACCACCATCAGCTAAGAGTGAAAGATGAGAGGAAGTGTAAGAAATCGAAGAGAAACAGAGCAGGCAGAAGGAGAGAGAGAAAAAGAAGACTTGCCTTCATGTATCGGGGTCGCTGTGCTCTGAAAGAGTCGATGATTTCTCGGAGTCTCTGAGAGATTGGGTTGTCCAGCTCTGGTAGACTTGTCTGAATAAGAGAGTTAAATCAGTATTATAGAAATAATAAAAACTGGTGTGGACTCAACACAACTAAATATCACTATGATATGAATCTCACCATGCTTGGGTCGATCTGGCTGAAGCTCGGCGTGCCAAAGATGTTGAGCAACAGCTCCTGCTGAACGCTGGCACCTACCCACAGGAAAAGGTGGAGCCCTGTCTCCAGGATGTAAATTCCACCTTTGGACAGCCTCTCCTCCGAGTCCCTCACCGCCACTGGCAATGACCCGCTTTCAAGCTTAGTCTGGAAAATTGAAGAGATGAGAATACGTGATGAGAATGTGAGCCTTGCCATCTGTTGATCCACCTGCTCCGTAAGTGTGTGATCTCACCAGTGGCAGGAGGCGGGGGTAGAAAAAGACGTGGGTCTCTGAGACGTCCATGCCGCTGATCAGCTGCCTCAAGTAAGCTCGGTCGTCCAATGAGACGTCGGCCCCCGGCAACAGCACGTCACTCTTCAGCACGCAGTTCAGATAGACAGGTAACAACTTCATGCACTCGGGGAGGATCAACTGGAAAACACACACATACAAATGTTGTATCTTCAAATGCATTAAAAGATTTGCAACAAATATATTCATAAAAATAACAACTGCAGCCCTAGATCATTTCAGACACATTCACACAAATACATCAGCTCCATTTAGTTTTTCCTACCTGACCAGCTGATGAGGGGCTGGCACAGTTCTTCCGGTAGCAGGCCAGAATCTGAGCACACTGATTGACCAGAGTGTCTCTCACTGCCTTTGTTTGGTTGTTCAGGACGCCCCGGAAAGCTGTCCAACACACAGACGGTGCAAACATTAATTGAAACATCCATGAAGTGTAAACATTATAAAATAAATTGATCTCTATTACTATGATTTCTTTTCTTCAACAGCTAAAGATACTGTTGCTGACTTGCAGCTCCATAAAACTTTCTCCAGTCTGGCGATGTTCCGACTTTTAGATTAAAATGCTGAGTCTGTATAGCTCCACTGCTCTCTCTTCCTCCGAGCTCTGTGAGCCGTCCTCACCATATTTGGAGAAGAAGTTGATGATTGTGTCTGTCTCACAGTTGCGGTAGAGGTCAGCCAGCTGAGAGCAACAGTTGACAGCCATGTTGTGGACACGGAGGCGCCTTTGTCCGCTGCAGCTGGTGTACAGCACGGCACACTGCGGACAAACAAAAGGCAGGTTTTTTTTAAACACACGTAAAGTCTTTACAAAATAAAAGTATCCCCTTCTTCCCCTCACAAGACTTTGTGACAAAGACAAATGTGCACACCTGCATGAGCGCCCCCGTCTCCTCGCTGAGCTTGTCATCATGTTTGAACTCGACAGTGACGGCCTTGTCACAGTCCAGGCCAGCCAGCTCCACGTCTGTGGTGTTGCTCATGAAGAAGGAGCCGTAGAAGTCTGTTGCTCTGATACCTGAGGGAGAAGGACAGTGTGGAGTTGTCACAGGAAATTGTCACATTTCTTTCAGTCTAATTTTCATCTGTGGCTTGTCTCACCTGTGCTGGTTCGCACCCGCATGACGGCATCAAACCCTACTAGTTTCTGAATGTCTCGTCGGAGGTCATTCAGGAATCTTTCTTGATCAGACTGAGCCTGAGATAAAGAAAACAAAAACACAGTGAGAAACATTGCAGCAGCAGCTGGGGTGAGACTAGAGGAAGGAAGAGAGTGATTTCCTCTGACCTGGAAGTAAGTGTATTTGTAGACCGAACCTCCGGTGGAGACGGGAACCACTGATAACGTGGCAACATCCACAAACTGGTTCGGGAAGAGGAAGAGATCTACGCTGCAGCCCTGGGCCACACACTCCTTAGCGAGGGTGTTGTAGAAGCCCACCTGGGGCTGAAACAGAGACTGGAGAGGAGGGAGAGGCAGTGAGTAGGAAGTAAAGAAGGGATACAGTAACAACATAACATCTTGCTAAACTCGTGTTTACCTTCTCCTTATCTGTCCCAATCAGCTTCTTGTCTTCTCTGTTCTTTAATTTTCCAGGAGCCTCTGCGATCGGCAGAGAGGTGTGGAACACAAACAACTTCCCTGCACAATCTGCCGCCTGAGAAATGAAGCAACATAGGAATCGTGTATACAGATTAAAATATATATAAATAAAAACTACAGTCTCTGGCTAGGAAGTTATGCTTTCACCTGTTTTTTGGTTGTTGTTTCTTTTACGTTCTGCTCAAACTTAACATTCATATTAAGTTATCAAGCCTTCAAAAGATTTTCCAGACTTTTCCAGAGTGCTTACCTTCAGTGCCTCCAGTCCTGCCTGGATTACAGGTCCGAAGACCGTCTCTGTCTCCCTGGTGTCTGCAAACATCTCTGGGATCTGGTCCAGTAAACTGGAAACCACAAATAGAGTAAGAGTAAATCAGATCATTTGATTTGACATTGGCACCTTCTGTGGCAGTGCTTTGAAAATGCCCACCTCTCGATAACTAGCCGGCTTTCGTTGACGTTGACCAGGAAGCCATCGAGCAGGGGCACAAACATGTCTGACACATCAGACACAACCAACATCTGGGGCTGGGCCAGGCTCGACTTGACATTGTAGAAGTGCAAAACCTTGTTGTAGGTGACGAAACCCACCCGCACCACAGAGTCTGTTTCTGGGTTCTCCCTGGACAGAGACACAAAGGAGGAGATGGAGAAAAGGTCAACATATATTCACAAGCTAGAGATGAGTGTATAGACTCAGAATCATCTAATACTGATTCTTTCTCTCCCAGCTTCGAGCATATGATTCTTCCATCATATTGTGTGTTACCTGGGCAGGTAGTCGAGAAGGGTCTTGAGTTCCTGGCAGACGATGCTGACCATGCCGCTCTTCACAGCATTGTAGGACACGTCGATGAGGAAGATGAAGGCTGGAGGCTGAGGGAGCTTGTTGTTCTGTTGAAGTCGGGGCAAGACAAAGTACAAAGATGTGTGTATCTGAAAGTTACACTTCCCTCCGATCAATAGTAATCACTGATGCCAGTAAGACCAATAATTAAGTCAGTGTTGTAGGCACAAGGTCCTACCTTACAGTAGTCGACAGTGGCCAGGAACTCGTAGCTGCCCAGCGAAAGCTCTGGCCTGTCATAGCAGTCTACCCTTTTACCAGTGTGGTCCAGATGCTGGAAGTAATGTGGAGGCACTATGGAAAACAGTGGAGGGATGAACAGAGCATATAAATACTCTACCATTTAGTGTATTTATTTTCTCATTCCCTGCACAATTTAAAGAACACAAACTCACCCTCTGTGACACAACTACAAAACCCACACTGGAAGCGACGACCGCCCTCGATGAACTGCATGTATGGACACATGTAGGCCTTGCAGCGGTTGCAGCGGATTGGACCACCCTCACCGTGGTCCACCAGGTATGGTGGAGACTGTGCCAAAGAGGTTTATTAAAAAAATAAAAAAAGAGTCACAATTTAGCCAAGAGAGTGATTTAATCTAAAACCCTATCTGGATAGAATGACTGAGACAGGAGGTAATGTGTGCCACACCCATATTACTTAAGATGTACGACCTCTCTTGCCTACAGTCGTCTCTCCTGCCAAAAATTACGTAATTTTAAACTACTCCAGTATAGCTGCTGACGACAACACGCATGAAACAAGGTCATGCAGCCACTCCCCGCGCTATGATTTTGAGACGGATTATCCCGATGACATCACAGGCGTGTCGTGATAATAATTACATATCAGGGATTGCCCTGAAAACAAATCTTTTTTTCAGAATAAGCTCAGAGTAAAAGCTTTAGAACTGTTATGATAAGTCTCGGTGGAAGGCAGAGTTGCAGTGTAGAATTCACGTGGTGAAACATAGACCAACTCCACTGACATATCACACTGAAATTACAATCCATCCTAGATATTCACAGGATTTTGTCACAAGGGCCTGACTGGCAGGGCTGACTTAAAATAATATATATATTTTTTTTACAAGAGAGTGAAAGGAAGGAGGGGCTCACCTCATCTGGTGGAAGTGTGGCAAGGGGCTTGATGACGGCAGCCAGTGGCACTTGAGACTGCTTGGCCATATCGGCTGTGCAAGGCATATTGTACGCTGTGCAGCGAATAAACCTGGGACTGGCATTCCCTGAACAGAGACAATTCTGCTGTCAGTGTCACAGTCAAGTCGAGATTCTATTTTGACCTTGACAAACTGAAGAAATGAAGGACCAGTATTAGTTTGTCTTAAAAGAAAAGAGAAGCTACCTTGGTCTTTGACCTGAAAGTTGGTGGTGACCAGCGGTGGGGCCTGACCTCTGACCCCTGTGGTAAATGGCTCGTTGCTCTTAGCCTTGTCATCCTCTATTACCTGGATCTGAAAAGTAGACAGAAAAACAAGGTTTTTCAATCCATGTTGCTCACACTATTAAAACACAGTTTATTCAAATACACTGTCCCAGGGACAAACAAACAACCACGCAGGAGGGGGGCTTTCACACACACAGCTACTAACCACACAATGAAATCAGCGAGTCAACGACTGTGGACAAAAAGATTCATAGTCAAGCCATGACTAAAATGACATGTGGTACAGATTCATGCCGACGCTGTTTGTGTGGACCAACAAATATTAATAAAACAGATCTAAATGACATCCCCTCGGGGAAAAAGGGGTAGGTTATATCAATGCATGCCATTAATCCAAGGAATGGTGGGAAAGTCAAAAGACGATAGGCCAGCATGCAAGGCATGAAAACAGATTCAGGGGGGTGGGGGTAGGGGAGCTGACTGAGCTGAATGAATGACCATCTGCAGAGAAGAAATAATATGTCTATGCAAGAAAGTGGTATCAGCCTTTTCATCTAACTCTTTGAAAATAATTTCCCAAAATAATTAACTTTAATTTACAGTTACTATTTTTATCTGTTGCTGGAATTTATCTGCAGCAGATAAATGGAGTATATTCTACAGTTGTACTGCACATAAATAAGCAGGGTTGAACAAAACATAAATTATATAACAAGCATGTATATATTGTTTTTATTTCTGACAGGAATATCTTACTCAGGGGTTCAGATGGAAATAATAAGAAGTGAGAGATGCAGGTTAGTGCACACAAGAAGAGGCGACAGGGATGCAGCAAAGGCAGTGACACACACAGGAAACTTACTGGGCTGGGGATAGCGTCTGGATCTATTCTATGTCTTGATTTCTGCACAGCCGGCATGTCAGATGCTTGCTTTACATTGAAAAGTTTGTCCAGCAAATTGTGCAAAAACAGCACAAAATAAATAAATAAAGAGAGTAAAAAGTTAAAAAAAAGATTTGAGAAGAAAAAAATGTCAGTGATACTGCACTGAGCAGAAAGCAGCGCTGTGGTTATTCAGACAGATTCCGGTCAGTAGTATTGATTACAGGTTAGTGGTATTGTAGACTTCATGACAGTCAAGTGCATGTAGGTAAAAGTTAATATACCGTCAGCCTATTTGACACACATGCTGAGTGGCTCTACAGGTAGGAACAGATCACAGTATCACAAACAAAAAGAAAATACTACTAGGCAGTACTCGAATCAAATTATATATATATATATATATATATATATATAATGTGAAAGAGGTGAATGTGAATTTCCAGGTTGGGTGAATATTTTTTTTGTTTTTAGTACTGAACTGTGATTGGTACGACAGTGACATTCACAAGATATTATGTATTAGTATGCTGTTATATGAAAATAATCTCTAAAAATCCTGTTCAATGTAAGGATGATATAATAATGTAATAACTGCCCAGCCATACATGGTTAACGCAAAGTCATATACGGACTGTGCTCACTTTATTAGGTACACCTGTACATGTTTGCTCACCGGGCTAGGAATGGCATCTGGGTCAAGTCTTTTCTGTGCAGCTGGAGCAGGAGCTGGTGCTGGGGCAGGAGCCCCATAGTTTGGCTGCCCGGGATAAGGGCCTGGATAGCCAGGCTGGGGGCCTCTCACCTGCCCAAAAGCACCTTAAGAAGGAAAGGAAAAACACTAAACAATGGGAAAAAAACAACAGTCCCAAATATTCACTTTTAGGTGCAGTCTCCTAACCATTCTGCTGAGGAGGGTATCCACCTTGCATACCAGGCTGAGATGGAGGCTGTTGCAGGGGCCCAGGAGGGCACTGTGGGCCCTGTGGTCCTGGAGGCAGGTGGTTGCTTTGGGCCATGGAAGTGGGAGGCATCTGAGCTCTGGGAGGAGGTGGACCTGAGTGATAAGGTGATGGCTGAGATGGATGGGGCTGCTGTTGAGGAGGCATAGGGCCTGGGTACTGGTCAGGGGGAGAGGAAGTGGGAGGGGGACCAGGGGGAGGAAAATGTCCAGGTTGAGATGAAGGAGGGGGTGCCCTGGGTGGAAAGGAGCCCTGGCCGGGGAGAGGTGGACCAGAGATGAAGGCAGGCTGGCTGAGAGGTTGAGGTGCTGAGAACGGGGGCTGGGTTGGGGGGAAGGACTGCTGTGGTTGGGACACTGGAGTAGCAGGAGCTTGGCTTTGTGGAGGCATGGGACCTGAGAAGGAAGAGGGAGGGAAGTTTTGCTGGGAGGAAGGAGGTGGCGGTGCAGAGGAGGTGAACGGCTGTTGGGAGGTAGGGGGAGCAGAGGAGTTGAATGGCTGTTGGGAAGCAGGCAGTGGGCCTCCGTAGTATTGCTGAGAAGTTGCAGGGCCACAGGGAGCTGGTGGCTGGGTGGGAGCCGAGGATGCTGGGGGAGTGGGTTGTGTGTAGGCAGACGGAGGTGCGGCAGAATAGGCGGTACTTATGGGAAGTTGGGAGGAGTGAGGTGGGACTAGGGGGGAGAGAGAGAGAAAAACTGTTTTTTTACAGACTATATGTATTTACAAAAATACATGTCGAGATACATCTACAACACAGCTTATTTTTAAAATCAACATTGCAGTCAAGTATAAATCCACCCAAATTTACCATATCCAGGCCCTGCTGGGGTTGGTGGTCCAGAGTTGATCTGCATCCCAGTCATCTGGTTGGTGACCTGCTGCATTGTGGGTGGAGGCCCATGGTGTTGAGGGTAGCTGGGCTGCGACCCTGGCAGGTTCACAGCTCCCTGGTTGTATGGCTGAGACACAGGAGGCCTAGAAAAACACAAATTATTGAAATGTCAATTCCACAGCAGCTCAAGAACATTAATAAAAATTGATTCATAAAATATGTGAGAACATTCAATCATCTATAAACATGAAACTACCTGGTTGGTGCTTGTGTCATTGGTGGGGGTCCATTCTGCATGTTTCCTTGACTGTGACTGTAGTGACTATATTGTTGAGGCGCAGAGACTGGCAGAGGTCCAGAGATGGGAGGACCCCTGGCAGGACCTGAAAAGCAGAGACAAGACATTACACACAAAGACCTGAAAAAAAGCAAAACCTGCTGCAAACAAACACTGAGCATTTCCTATTTCAATCTTTACAGAGCAGTGGTGGGAAAAGATGGGAAAATGTTTCTTGTTAATTTGATTCAAACTTGATTAATAAAAAGGTTAGTGAAAAGTCAGCCATTATTTACAATAGTGTCAAATGTTAATGATCTTCTATCCAACAACAACAGAGGATATGTCAGCAAGAATATTGCCTGTAGCTGTAAGAGGACTTGATGATTGCAGACCATGTGGAGTGTGAAATGAGCAAGAAAAACACAGGAGGCAGTTACCTAAGTCAAGAGGAGAGGAGAGGTCAGAGACTGGGGTGGCTGCCACAGCCTTAGAGGGAAAGCTTGTGAAAGGAGAATAATCTGAAATTGAGAAAAGAGGGGAAAGAGGGCACGCACAGAGGCGTAGGGAAGTGTCAAGTGTAAAGCAACATGATGGAATGAGAGGGCATTTGATTCAGATTAGTATGCACAGCTAGGGTGCTTTTCTCACTCATACAAGGGTCATTCAAAAGGTTATTGATTCTGACAGTGCTTGTAGAGCCTCCCAGTTTACCTGTGCCAAATTCAGGCATGACCTCTGGATACGATCCGGAGAACTGGCCGTGAAGTTTAACCCAAATGTGCTCAACACAGAGGGAGTCTGCTGTGTACAGCACCCTGACACGTCATCAGATCTTATTACCACAAATGCTCTTTACGTCTTCTACATGTGACTCTGCTTTTATACTGGGAGATATTTGTTTTGTTTTTTCATTCATGTATGTAAGACATGTCATAAGCTCCCCACCTCAAACATTTGCCTTCACACATGCACCTCCTCTGGAGGAACTGCAAAGTCTTGTGCATGTCTGCAAGCAGCACTGGCGTCACAATCTTTCACTCACTCAGTTTCACACTTGCTCAGAAACTGCATTTTACCTTGTGGTGGAGCCCCAGGCTGGTAGGCTGAAGCAGGGCCATTGTAGGGTGCATATGAGACAGGATATCCCCCATCCAGGGGAGCGTAGCCGGGATGGTTGTAGCCAGGCTGGGGCTGGCCATATGGAGAGGCCATTGGAGTGTGCTGGTTTACATTCATCCTCCTCAGTTCATCCCTAAATCTGGATAGATTATGAAAAAATGTTAAAATAATTCTCACAAATATGAAATAACTCATTTAGCCTGTTTACAAGATTTCATAGCTGAGGCTATGGTGAAAGTTTGGGTTCCCCTGCCTCAAAGGGACAGAGACAGTTTGCAACATAAAATGTATGAACTGATTTGAAAAATTATTGTCTACAGACAAATATCTGAATTTTGCTAGAAGAATGTTCTATTTTTATTCCTTTTTACAGTGCAGAGGCTGATTATGGCTCACATCAACATACATCCACTGCATTATATGTTACACTTGAACCCAGGGCATGCCCCATTAAGCAGTTGGCAGTTGCTGCATGTCAGTGTCACAAAATGCAAAAACAATTCAAATAGGAATGTATTTACACGTGTCTATTATTATCTGTTAAGTCTCTCATTCAAGAAACAGTGTTGTCTAGTTTAGTTAAATGGCCTCAGATCTGTGCTCTAGTCAGATCAATGTGAGGAAAGATTTGGAGGCAGTTCTGAGGAGACGGACAGAAGTCGCACACTGAGCAGGTCATCAAGCAGCTGAACTAACAAACAAAGCAGTTGGAGCCTACACAGCTCTTTGCTGTCAACAGAGACCTTGAGTCGGTCGCACAGCGGCCCTTGTTATGACGTTACCCTTTCCTGGTTCAGTGACAACACCTTTATTGGCTTTTGGTGCCACACCCACAGATTGCTCCTTGCCCACTTAGTAATTCAGTTTATACAAGTCACTTCACATTAAAACATGTTCAGCAAAAATTCCATCAATGTAAAGCTGGACACTAACAATCCACAGGACTGGGATGCCTGATATGATGGTGACAGTCTGCTGGAGTCCAGCATGTGCCTGAGATAAATGTTTCACAGTGGAGTTATGACATGGCCCCAAACATGGCTCGATTTACAGGCTTGATCAGTCCTTCAACATCATCATATGTCAGCGTGAACCTTACTAACAGATACACAGTTATATACCCACTGAGGCTTGTGGAGTGGCCTAACCTGTATGACAGGGGCGATGAGTATCAGCTAACACACAAACACGGGCTCAACGAGCGGGGCCTTTGAATAATTCAACAGTGCAGGTGCCACAACGAGAAATACAATCGCCGGAGCCGCACAGCTATTTAGTACGCCGGGCCTGTTGAGTGACCCACATCTGCTCTCCCTGGCCGGGGTTGAACCCTCACTCGGTCAGCGGTTTGGAAATCCCAGGGGGACATAAACACATCCACGATTAACGAATACAAAACACACGTAGGAGTTAAGTGTGACAACAAGAACAAGCTAGAGAGCTACATGCTAACTGGGGACAACCTCAGTGCCGCATTAGCTCACTGGCTAGCCGACGTTTAGCAACACAACATGTCAAGCGACTCCCTGAACACAACCTGGCTTAACGAGCAGTTAAAGATGCTCCAATGGGCGCTACTGTGAGAACAGCCTTCTTTTAATAGACGTAAAGGGGGTGGGGGTTTCGCTAGCTGACGCTGACTGTGGTTCGATCTGAAACACGATGACAGCAGCGAGCGGCTGAATCAGCTGTGGCCGGGGATCGCCGCAACCGGTGCTAGCAGAAGTTAGCCTAGCAGCTAAGCTAGTAAAACTCCATGTACTCCGCGGGGCGGTGCTAGCCGTCCGTTAGCGTTAGCTAGCATGAGCTAACCGAAGCAGAATCCAAGCTCAGCCGTCAAGAGTCAGAGACGGACGGGGTAATGACACTCATTAACCGGCCTACAACCGAAACCTACCCGCGAAGTGTTGTGAATAGTAAAGGTTATGCTCTGTCCGGGGCGAATTGAGAGACCCGGCGGCCGACGTTGTCCCGGGCTGTTTCTCACTAATCCCGTGTCTTCTCGGTATCAGGAGCGGACATTCAGCGGAACTGCTGCAGCGCTGTGCCACGTCCACATCCGGACACCGTGGGGGGACTTCCTCCGTGTCCACCTCCTCTACTGCACCGGAGCTAAACACCGGCTGCTCCTCCAGATTCATGTAATATCACTTCATATACAAATTATTGATCGATCGTTGGATTGATACAGATCAGGACTATGGATCACAAAGCACATATTAGACTGTCACCAGCGAAAAAAAGGTATAAAACACAAGTAATGAATTGGTCTGAACACTGTATGTCTTCATATATAAATACATGTATTATATACATACATACATCAGATCCATAAACAATGTTCTGAAAAATAAACAGTTAATACAAGTTTTTGCAAAAATATTAATGTTAAAGTAAGTGGAGGAAACAGATGTCCGAGCCTTGCCCAATGTTCTGACCTCAGCAACAACGACTTTTTGACCTTCTGACAATAACTATGGCAATTGGGTCAATCCTGCCACACCTGTTCACATTTTTGAGACACAAAACCGAAGCTAGTGGGGCCAAAGCTCTAGTTCATGCAACGTTCAGCCAAAATGTCTGCCAAAATTTGAAAACATTCCAATGAGCTATTCATCAACTCTGACCAGTGGATACTGAGCCAGGTCCCACCCACACTCTGTTCCTTTCCCTTTCTTCTGCAGAGCTAGGTGTTGAAGCGTGTGCACAGCACCCCCAGTGCCAGTTTTTTATCATCTTGCAGAAATTATATTTCCCCCTTGGCCTTGTAGCACATGTCTCTCTATAAAACCGTTCAAATGAACACATTAAACCATCTGATCTCCTAAAATCCTTCCTCGGTGCTCTCTGTGCTTTAAGGTCGGGGGTATTGTGGGTAGATGAAGACAAATCTGTGAATGATGGCCGATGTCCAGGCTTGCTGAGCTGAGGGTCAAAGAGGGAGTGGGGCTGGTAGTTATTTCGGGATGGGATATCAGCAAGAATCCCCTCCTGTAGAGTGCCTGAGAGTGACATGGCAAGTGTGAATACAAGGGAGGACGCCCCTTCTTCTGAGTGCCCACCCTCCGGCACAGCATTCCAGGTGAAAGCCAGCCACCCCCCTGCGTCTGCTCATGGGTGGAGTGATTCTCCTTCGTCACAGAGAAACAGAAGCCTCACTCATTGATACTCGCACACTTTGAGGAACTGTAGAAGGGCAGAGCGACACATAAATCCTCATACACAGTCGGCTGTGAGCTGGGATGGTGGCGGAGGAGATTGTGGTCTCCCTCTCAGGAGGAGCTCCATGGGGCTTCAGGCTTCAGGGGGGAGCAGAGCAGCAAAACCCTCTACAGGTGGCCAAGGTATAGAAGAGCCGGTGTGTGTGCATGTGCATGAGAATGCGTGTGTGTGTGCATACAGAATGTTGCAGAGAGGACTTACTGCCAAGGTGGTAACATAAGTAGGTTTAACAGAGATTGCAGCTGTTAATTGAGACCTTGATGGTCAGACTTGTGGTTTGCTGTTTGTAATCCGAGCTACAAATATTTTCATTTATTTATTCAGAGGGAATAAAAGGCATTTTTACGAGCATAAAAACACAGCACAACACATGTGTGATAATGTCTTTACAATCTTTATTACACTTCTACCATGCTTGACAGACAACCTTTAACAGACTTGTTCAAGATTTTTTAAACATAATAAGCCACTTTTAAGACCGGGATTATTCTTTTCTTTCATCTGGTTATATTTGTTGACAGATCAGAATGTTGCCTCTAATACGAAAAGCTATTCTGGAGAGGAGGAATGTGACCTCGCTCACACGGATGTTAAAAGTTGGCCGGTCACTCACTATCTGTCACAATGTCTAATTTATAATGGAGGCTTGAGGGCTTCAGCAAGGAATAAGTTATTTTTTATTCATATTTGCAAACAGAAGAGGTTATTGTTGATGAGAATTTGATTTGATTGTGAGGAGAATTTCCACCACAGACCTAATGGAGTGAGGACCTGTCCTCACTTCCAATAGGCTGTTCCAGGGTTAGGACTATAGTTTGATGTAAGTCAGGAATTTAATTGTGATGGATTAGGCTGGGTAACGCAGTTTTCAATGAGTGCCCTCAGTAATAGAGGTATATTGTGTGTGTGTGTGTGTGTGTGTGTGTGTGTGTGGTTAGACATACCTCAGATAAGCCTGGTTGGGACTGGAGGATCAGAATAGCTCATTTAAGAGGAGCTGGAAGCCAAGCATGGAAAAAGGCCTCTTGATACGCGCGCACACACACACACACACGCACACACACACACACACACACACACACACACACACACACACACACACACACACACACACACACACACACACACACACACACACACACACACACACACAGTTATTTCCCTGTACCCTGGAGCGTTTAAACGTAATTGTGTTAATATTTCGTCAGTCTCACATCTCGACGGCTCCTGTCTTTCTTCATCCATCCAGGAATGTGGATGATATTTCCTGCAAGGGTTTTATTTTGGGTTTGTGGGGAACATATGGTGGATGACATTAATGCCCCTTGGACCAGACTGGTGATGCAGCTGTTCAAACCCCCTCTTTCACGATGTTCACTTGTGCCTCACGTGTGTCTGTTTGCGAGTGTGTGTGTTCACTCGAGTGGGAAAGAGGTTTATGGGTCAAGAGACATTGATAAAGGGCAACTCACTGCCCCTTTAGAGTCCAAGTAGGTGCTGGGACACACTCAACATTTCTACCTTCAGTGGTGATAAGGTGACGGGTGTTGCCGTAGACAGAGGGGACGTTCTTATCTTCTTCCTTTAGAGGAAACTGAGGTATGGTGGACAAGAATACTCATCATCCCATTTATTACCCCCCCCCCCCCCCCCCCCCCCCCACCCCCCCAACACCCTCACCCCCCCCCCCCCCCCCACAGACATATTTCCTGAAGGGTCCTATGACATCATCTCACAGTGACTTCCAGCAACAGCTGCATGACTTCATGACTTATTCTGATACAAGAATAGTTGCCAGTAGAGGAGAGATGCCTGAGCACTGTTCTACAAGTCACAGAACATCATGAATCTTTTATAGAAAATAGTCATAACTGTGTTGCTTTCCATCAATTTTGGGGGATCTGAAGTCACCAAAGTTAAAATTTTCATATTCCAAAGATTTGATTTTTCAACCTTTTACTGTGAATTGAAGCTAGAGATGTGGGAAACGGATCATGTCTTGTGTATAGATGTATATTCCACATTACAGTAGATTTTCAGAAGATATTCTTCTCTGCAGGTACGCAGGCGCAGCAAAGCCTGCAGAGCTGGACTGAAAGAGCACGATGAGCTGGTTGCCATTGGCGACCAAGTGTGTGCAGAGCTCAGTCATGCTCAGGCCATGAGCCTCATAGATTCACAGACCACAACACTCAGCCTGAGGGTGAAAAGGTCAGAGCACAGACTCACACAGCACACACAATGTTATACAACACCATGTCAGACAAACTGATGCATGTGTGTTTGTATGTCTGTCTCCAGGGCTCCCTCTGGATTCCACTCCTCATCTTACTCTGGCCAAACTTCTCTGTACTGTCCCTCCATCCTCTCCCCCACCGGGATACCCAAGGGCATAACTTCCCCTCCAGACAGTGAGGCCTACTACGGAGAAACAGACAGTGACGCAGACACGCAGTCACTCCCCCACCGCCGCCAGCGCCGCACGCCTCCTCATGCACGCTCACCTGCACGCTATGATAACCAGCAAGAGGAGGAGACCTCAGAGATGAGCGGGTGAGAAGTCCTTACCCAATTTTCTTAAATGCATACTGCATTTCATTTCTATAATTATTTCGTTTGTCCACATTCAACAGACATCCATCATGACAAGTGTGAATCTTCAGAATAATTTTCTTTGCTGCATTCTGTCATTATTCAAAGGTATGAGAGTGCCACAGATGCAGTGGGTTCCCTGCAGGTGCAATGGGATAGTCAGTGTCTGGTTGGAGTCCCTCGCAGAGAGCTGATCTACCAACCCCCCCAGACAGAGTGGACCACTCCGACACACGCCCCGCACACTCTGACTCCTCACACTCTGACCCCTCACACACTCACCCCGACCCCGGATCAGGGGCTGGTGGAAGCAGAGGGCGAGGGTGACAGTGGCTTCCAGGAGGCAGGGGGCTGCGTCGGCCTCTCCTGCGTGCCCCTGGTGTCGCCTGAGCGGGCGAAAGAGGCTATGATGTTGGGCTCCAGTAAGCAGCTGGTGCCCATGGTGGGGCTGCAGCAGACGCCAGTCAGTGAGGAGCTCTCCACCACCTACATGGACAAAGCACGGCAAGCCAGTGAGTATGTCTCAAGGATAGCAAGGAAAAAAGAAAGACAAACAGAGAGTCCTGATTGAAGACTGGGTTTCCATAGCTACTGAGCTACCACTTACTTGTGTGGGGGTTATTATACCAAACATAAAAAACAAAGATTTAATGTTATAAGAACCACCCATCTCTTCTAATTCACTGCTCTAAATGGAGGTATATGTTTGCTTATAGTTTTGACAATGTGAAAAGCTGATGCACAGAAACTTCTGTAGTCTCTCAGCACAATGCAGCTATTTATTCTTCCCCTCTGGGTTTTTGCTTTTGATTTGAAATTCCATTGATTTCTCCTGTGCCCCTGCTTATAATTCACCTTATGTCTTTAGCTAGATCCCCCTCTAGTGGTTCCTCTCTAGAACTGAAGCATCCTGCTATATTTACAGGCTGGTGGTGATAGGTGAGATAAACCAGATACCCACACACACACACCCGCTTGAAGCAGCAGTCTATTTCCTCTGTCAGTATTCTGCGTATTTGCCTCAGCAGCTGTATTTATAGACACCAGAACTTCTGATTGACAGACTCGACACACACACTGATTTCTGCCAATGGAATATGTGATGTTTTAGCATCTTGCAGCGTTTCAGTTTCACTATTGCGAAAATGCTCATATCTCAATACAAAATGAATAATTTTGGGTTCGGTGCAAACAAAACAGTAGTTTTGAAGTTGTCCCCTGTGGGCTGAGAAAGTTGTCCTGCCCAATTTTAATCCTTTCTGATTATTTAAATAAATAAAGCTTTTACTTCTGCTGTAAACTAAAACAAAGGGCTTGGATATGTGTTCAAGCGGTCATGAAGGGATTACTGGGATAAAAATACTGAAACCAACTGCTCCATAAAAATAAGTTCAACCTAGGTCATGTTTTCATCTGCGTTTGTTTGTTTGTTTGCTAGTTAGTCTAGGGATTACGCAAAAAACTACAGGATGAATAAAATGAATGGACGTTTACATCAGAGATTAACCCATTACGTTTTGTTGTGGATCCAGGAAATTTTCCGTAACATTGCAAAATATTTTTAAGATAATTAAATGAATATTGATGAAAAATTTGAACATATCAAGGAGGCTGGTATATGTTTATCGAAAGGGTTAAATGCTGACCAGTTTCTTTAATCTCACAGTTGTATTGACCTCATCTCAATGAGGTAATGTTCATAGACGATGGAAGTGAATAACTATGCACTGACTGAGTTGTGACCTCATAGGAGTGAGGGCACTGGAATGAGAGATCCGTCCTCTGCTACGAGAAGCCAGCAGCCTAAATGACTCGCGTTGTGGGTTTTACTATAGGATGAAAGGCGTCTGGGGATCTGCCCTTTCTCACATTACAAACACACATTGCCTTCGGCTTTGGATCTGAGATTGTAGGCTCTGCTGCTGTGGAGTTGTGTGTCTGTGTGCGCAGTGGATGTTGGGTCAGCAGCAGGGAACGGCACATTGGCAAAAGGTTACAAGTACGCGTCCTTTTAGCCTATGACTGGCTTTATGAACTCATACACACTCAATGACACTGCTGAGAAAATATCTGCTGGTGAGGGGGGTCTTCCTGTCCTTGTGTGTGTGTGTGTGTGAGTGCTGGACAGGTGTTTGATGCTTGTCAGACAGACAGGAATAGTGGGTTGACATCATGTGTTGGTGTGGGTTGCTGGACAGAGACAAAGGTCTTTACAAGGGCTGTGCTCCAAGAGAAGAGGTGGGAGACAAGGAGCGCACGGTTTCAGCGCTCAGAACAGAAGAGGAAGCTTCCGAGGGTGTGCGTGCGTGTGTGTGTTTGTGTGCATGCGTGTGTGGGAGGGTTTGAGGAAACTCTTGTGAGATGAGGGACCTCACATCTCTGTCAGGTTCAGACGTGCGCGGACACACAGCCCCACACACTGTGTACACAGGTAAGATTTACGCGCAGATGAAAGGTTATGGCGTGTTTTTCAGATTTAGAGGGGTCAATATCTCTGCAGTAATGCTTTTTTGTCCCTGTCGCAGTTGGAATGATTTAGATGTGAGGAGCCTCCCTGTGATTCTGCATCACATTTTGTGTTTTTGCGCTTTGAAGAATGTATCTACGTTGTTGTGTCTCTTGCTCAGATACATGTTGCTTAACGATGAAGTTAAAAGAAATATTCAGTTATATTTGGTCGCCGCTTTGGTTCAGACTGAAGTATCTCAACAGCTATTGGATGGATCAGAGTAAACTTTTGTACAGATATTCGTACAGACCAGACGATGATGATCCACACTGATTTTTTCCTACGCTGCAACCAGCAGGCTGACCTTTTTGGTCTTTGTGTTGACATGACAGCTATTGGATGGATCGTCCTGTAAAGATTTGGTGCAGACGTCATTGTCCCCCTCTGGATGAACTGTAATGTGTTGATGATCCCTTTAATCTTACCAGCAAAACTAAAGCCATTCCTATCAGGCTCAGCTGTGTTCAGTGCTAAAGGTGTATTAGCATTTAGGCACCAAGAACTTTGGCCTGGTCATTTTTCTGCTTTTAGTCAATAAGGTTTTTTTTTTTTTGCCTACATTTGTGTGTCTGTTGCCAAGATTACACAAAAAACAATTTAATGGATTACCACAAAACTTGTTGGAAAGAGATGGTATGAGTCCGAAAAGAGGCTCTAAATCAGGTTGTGGATCTGGGACATTTTTTATCCTTTTATTTTATTCTTTATAATTATAACAGGCATTTTTTTAACATTTCCATTGATTTGTCAGAGAATATTTCCCAAATTTTGATGGTAAAAAAAAAAAAAATCAAAGAGGATTATTCATGGACTGTGCTGAGTACTGTTGTCTTTTATTGTGCTCTGGTTGGCATGACAGCAGCAGACTAGGTAGGACCAGGTATTTAGTGATGATATTCATGCAAGGTGAGCCAAAATACCAAAAAGACAGAAATAGCACTGGACTAAGCGGACACACACAGACAGGCAGTGCCGGTGACAGCAGGAATTCTTTGTTCCAAATCCACAGCACACACTCCTGTCTGTCAGCGGTAATCCTCATTGCAGCTCCCCACTGGGGTGATTCAAGTCAGCAAAGGTTATCACTTGTGTACAGTGATGTACATGTTATGTTTTCATGAAAACAAATCGCATTAGTGGTTCTCTCCTTCACCGTCTCTGTCGCCCTCCTCTTCCTGTCTTGCAGAGCTGCAGCGTGGGGAGAGTTTGGTGGAGAAGCAGGTGAAAGAAGCTCGTACCAAATGCCGCTCTATTGCTTCTTTGCTGACTGATGCTCCCAACCCCAACTCAAAAGGGGTTCTTATGTTCAAGAAGCGCCGGCAGAGGGCCAAGAAGTACACGCTGACCTGCTTTGGAAAAGCCGAGGGCGATAGAGGAGGCGAGAGCGAGGGGGAAACAGGAGGGGAGACAGAGGAGGAAGGAGGAAGTTCCATCCTGAGTGGCTCAGAATTGGATGAAGAGGGATTCTCAGCATCATTTGACGCCACGTGGGATTCTGGATATCTGGATCTGCTGGATAGGAGAAGTTCTGCCTGCCCGTCAACCACACCAAGTACTCCAGCAACCCCAAAATCCAACCACAGCTCAGGGTTGGACATCTCAGCCTATCAGACTCCAGGCCTTGTTTCCCCTGCCAGTCAAACCCCAGGGTTGGAGGGCTCAGGGCAAGAGAGCTCACCCTATCAGGGTTCAAGCCTGGAGAGCAGCGTCACAAAGCAGCTCACTAGCAACCACCCTGCACACATGTCTCCTCCAGCCGTGGCCCAAACCAATGGGGGGTCAGTAGCTGTTAGTCGGGCGAGTGTTGTTCTGAGCACACCCTCTCAGACTCCACTTCCAAGTCAAAATGGTCAACACGGATCGACCCCAAACCTGAGTCCGAGCGCTGTCACTGACTCGGACCATCCCCTGAACAACTTTGGTCCTAATCCAAATGTTCTGAACCGCACAGCACGACCTTTCACCCCTGGCCCTGCCCCTTCTCGTCCATCTGTGACCTCTGTCATGTTTCGCCCTCCCCAATCCAAAGCCATGGAAACCAAACCTGTGGCGGCAGTCTCCATGGTTACTATTCCTCCTGCACGCCATTCATCCGGGCCAGATGCGAGAAGAGCAGTGTCTAGTACCTCTCTGTACATCCCTGCAAGAAATAATAACACTCAGTCCTCCGTTAACCCTCCTCCCTCGGCTTGCTCGCCTCCCTTCTCTCTGTCTTCTGCACCTTTCTCCCCGCCTCCAGCAAATGCACACACATTCTCTCCTCAGTCGGCAGTGCATGCTTCCCCACCTGTAGCTCAAGGAAGCCCAGTCTATCCATCACCTGTTCAAACCTTCTCCCCACCAGCTCCACTTCCCCATCCCACTACTCCTGCTCAGACTTTCACACCTCCCTCTGCATGTCCTCCCGCTCTTCCCACCTCCCCACAATATGCCCCTGACCCACCTCAAACCTCCTTCAATGCCCAGAACAACACCCATCTTCCTGCTCCCATCCAGCCTTGTCCATCTCCATCTGCTCACCCTTACCTCAACACGTCAGGTGCGATGACTCCCAACCCCCATGTTGCCATGTCAACAGCTTCACCTCCACAGGCTCCTGCCTCTGATTCACTTGCAACCCGGGAGCAGCGCATCTCTGTCCCCGCTGCTCGCACTGGCATCCTGCACGATGCCCGTCGTCGTAGCAGCAACAAGCCGATGTTTTGCGCTGTCAAAAACAAAGATGTTAATCCAAATCCGGATTTGCTATCGATGGTCCAGAACATGGATGACCGCTTCGGGAGAGCCCCGGGAGCAGAATCTGTAGTTCCACCCAGTGGGGAGACTGGGCACGAGTCAGGGCCTGAGGAGGACTGGCTGAGACTGGGGGCAGAGGCCTGCAACTTCATGCAGGCTCAGCGAGGACCCAGGCCCCCCCCCGTGGCTCCAAAACCACAAGCTCCTCAGGTGCCACAGCTGGCAGGGAAGGGAGGCCAGCTGTTTGCCCGCAGACAAAGCAGGATGGATCGATACGTCGTGGATCGATCCCCCTCTGTTGCTGCAGCCCCTTACTCTCCTGCCCAGACGAGGGAGCCCTCACCCACGCCTTCCCTCCCCGCCACCTGGAAATACTCATCCAGCATCCGAGCTCCGCCTCCCATCAACTACAACCCCCTCCTCTCACCCTCATGCCCTCTGAAGGCCCAGAAGAAGCCTGAGGTGAAAAAGAGCGGGCCAGCTGGGTCGAAGGGAAAGAAAGCGGGCCTCGAGGCTGTGGACATTATGAGCCACCAGCCCTACCAGCTCAACTCCTCCCTGTTCAGCTATGGGAGTGGGGTTCCCCAGAACACATCAACCTATCAGCAGCAGCGGGGAATGACAGGTGTTCCTCAGAAAACAGCACGAGTGTATGAGGTGAAGCGCTTCTCCACGCCCCCACCCACATCCACTGGACCTGCCCTCAAAGTGATCGTCCCTCGATCCGCTACGACACTCGGGGAACCGCTGTGGCGCTCTGATGTCACCTCTCCACCAACAGCCACTCCTGCCTCCTACCAACCCTATCAGGCTCCACCTCAACCTTTCCAGCATCAGTGGGCCACTGGGCCTCTGTCTCCCCCGCTGCCTCCTGCCCCTACAGCCCCACTCCCTCATCTCCCCACCTTCTCCTCTTCTCCAAACCAGGTTCAGTCCCACACTTCCTCCCACCTCCAGCCCCCCAACGCTGCACAGGGCAGCAGGGGATTCAAGAGCGCTCCAGATCTTAGTCCCATGAGTCCCACTGGAGCTACTCAGCCAGCACACAGCAGCGCTTTGCCTGCCAGGGTACCGAGGCCCAGGTTCAGCACTTCCAACCTAGGCCTGCAGCCTAGCGTCTGGCGCCCTGGATCCACCATGCACTGACCTGATTTTAGTCTGGATATACCAAATATAACATAAACCTGCGGGGCTCTATAGGGAGCAAGAAGTGTTTTTAGTAGTGCCGTATTTGCATTCATTGATTTTATCACCTTTTATCTCAAGACCTGTTTGGATTGGCCACACATGTAGCACAAATTGTAACTTCACTCTTTCAACTCATTTCATCTGGCTTCATTTGGTCAAAATAGGGGGAACAATGTGTTATGAAAAAGGAAATGTGGTAAAGAGTTAAAAAAAATTAGAGATCAGTGCAGATTGAAAAAATAGGATGAGATGCTGAAGAGAGTTTTGTAAATATTGTATTGAATGATTAAAGAATTGTGTTCTAGCATAAAAAAGAAGAATTGTGGATGTGAAAAGACAAGACTGATAGAAGAGAGGTATAGTCGAGGATAGGAAACAAATGAAAAGGCACAGATGATGTGAAATAAAAGAAACACTGATACCTGGTAAGGTGTGAAAACTACAGATGTGACCAATCTGTAAACATTGTGCAGTACAGTATCGTACATTTGTACTACCAACACACTTGACATAACTTCTGTAATCCCCTCACTGTCATGTATATTCTATGTATGTGTGTTTGATAACAGAGTGTATTTTTTTCTAGTTGCAGAGAGCAGCAGTGTGAGCTTTGTTTTCAGTAGACTTTCACAGAGCGGCGCCGCCTCTTACAGTAGATTTGATTTCTGATCTGCTGATGTGGAACAAGAAATGTATAACGTGTCTGTTGAGCTATGAGTCTTTTACAGGGAGACACCCGGCTGAATAAAAATAGACATGACTCACCTCAGCTGTCCTTCTGTTTCTTCCTCTGTCACCCGTGTCACCAGGGTTAGTGTCCTGTCACCCATTCAGACATTTACACACTCGTTTCAGCTTTTTTTGAGGATTTAACCTGTTAAGAGGTCAAATACACAATATTCAAAAGGGATCGTTTAGGGATAAAAAAAAAAAAAAAAAAAAAGTGTTTTAAATTCCACCACATGGAGGCACTGTAGGATTTGCCAGGCAGACATTGCAGCGCTGCAGAGCTTCAGTTTTTGGTCTTAATCCTTTCATTATCACAGATTTGCATTAGTAAAATAAGAATGTCATTAAATATGTCATTAAAACACAACTGAATCTGATCACTTTATATCCAATGTTTTCATATTTTATATTGTATTTTCACATTATATTTCATAATCCATAATCCAACCGCATAAGAGGAGATAAAGGTCAACTTTACCCCCTTAATATTGGATTTGTGTTTCAATATCTTGTCCATGGTTGTCCTTCCGGGATTTTTTTGCCTACATTTCAGAACGGCCTTGGAGCTGTGAAACCCAACCACGGCTCTAACCTATGACCCTTGACTGGGATCAGGTGACAGACAGGGCTAACTTTGGCAGCTAACTTTAGCCCTGTTCACCTCAAGCTTCGCTGCTCTGCTAGTGGATCGACATAAAATGTCCAGTGTTGCGACACAATTGCTTTTTCTACAAACTAGGTCACTGGATTGTAGGAACACAGAAAGCTGTAACAGCACTTACAGTAATGATTGAAGTGGCTCCTTTAACCTTCGGCCATATTAATAAATACATTCTACAATTCTCCCTCTTTTGCTTTCTCTCCTCATTTCCGGTAATTCCTCTTCTCCGCTCAACTGCAAGCACACAAACGCACGCACTCTCTGTCTCTGTCGCACACACGCACACACAGCTCATTGAACCGATTTTTGGAGTCGTTAATCTCCTGCTATTTGGCACGGTGCTAAACCCTTAATTCTGATGGCTTTTTTACAATGTGATTGCGAGCGGAGAGGGGAGGCGCTGCCTCATACATCCGCCCTCCTCTCTCTGCTCCGCCAAAGAGGCTCTTTCCCTCACACCATGTTTCTGGGTCAACACAGTCAGAGCCACAGGGGTCAGGAGGCAGGTTTGAGCGGCAGGTCAACAAATGATGCTCAGTCTTCATTCCCAATTAATTGCATCGCTTTTGCCTTATTATTTTGGAAGGAGGAGGCATTAACAAAAACTGTTTGATGAATCACTTTTACCTCTTGTATAACCATAACAATGGGGTTTTCAACCATGAGATCGTTTTCATGATATGTATTTGTTCCATATGATGAATTGTATGATGAAAGCATTGATCAAGTACCTGACAAATGTAAAAGCACTGAACAGACGACGAACCGACTGACATGATGACACAG
This sequence comes from Pseudorhombus dupliciocellatus, assembly GCA_016785235.1. NCBI lineage: Eukaryota > Metazoa > Chordata > Actinopteri > Pleuronectiformes > Paralichthyidae > Pseudorhombus > Pseudorhombus dupliciocellatus. Next base: position 88,089 of record JAFBJW010000221.1, read on the forward strand.
GTATGCCGCCTGACACGAGCCATGAGACGTGAAGCTGCTAATCGTTCATATCCAAAGGTTTGCAGGATGCTGCGAGCAAAGTGAGCGGAGGAGGAAAACACCATCAGAAGCATGAATGCCTTAAAGCGGATAAAACAAGTGACTGGTGAAGAGAAATGGGTTGTCATGTTTTGTCCCATTTATCTTAATTGTGGAGAAAGATTGGCTGAGTTAAGCTTGTGTAACACTCTTGCTCTTATATTCATATCAAACCATCCTCACTGTTTTTGTAAAAATAGGATATGGATTGATCATGTAAGCAAATGTGTTGTTTCTAAATGGAAATGCATCTACTTTCCTCATCAGTTTTTTTTAGTTTTATCAAACAAATGTGATGAATAAAGTGAAGTTAGGTCAGGTTCGCCGTTATCACTCATGACATCAATTCTGAACACCACACCCACCTCCAACTTTACCCTTTACACCCTGCCACCCCTCCCACCCTCTGGGCCCAGTCCATAGCACTGCAGCAGCCCTGCTGATAGGGTTTCACTTTCTCTGGGCCGAAGAGGAGGGCAGGCATTACAAAACAAACTGTGGCCCACAGATCTACCTGGGAATCTATATTCCTCTTCCTGCAACGCACACCTTTTCAGGGAACCTCTGGGACCCGTGTCTTCCTGCGGTCACCTGGGCCTTAGGTAAGACATCTGAAAAGTGAAACGGGGGGATGGCGCCGACACAACTCATAACAATCTCCCACTGAGATGCCTTGAGCACTTGTGGATTTAGCACTTTGTTGGTAATAATTCTGCACATGGAACCAGTTGTCATCAAGTTAATTTGAGCCCCGTGGTCAGAAGATTTTGGCTGCAGGGATCAGCCTCTGAATGTGGCCTGTAGCAGCCTCTGCAATAGATGAATTAGTGAATGAGGGAATCAGAGGCAGATGCTCTGATTAATTTGGCAGAGCACACAGCTGAAGTCCCAATAATTGGTCGATAAAACCACTAAATTCACCCCATATCGTGCATGGTTTGACAATTGGATTGTGGAATGAAATTTAATGCGTAAACAGCTAATTGAATTATGAATTAGACCAAAATCTGAATGATAGTAAGCAAATGATGGATGACTTTCCTCCTCTTCTACCACTTCTTAGCAAACCTGGTGGAGGCTGAGGAATGTGGCCCTCTGCGGAGGCGTTTTTAGTTCACGGGGATGGATGTATGTGTGGATCTGGGAATGTGCTGACTGATGCCCTTCCTCCTCAGCTGTCCCCCCGAGATTTATCTGGAGCTAAAACAGGCTGGCCGTGGGGCACACAAGCCGTAACTGAACCCGTCTTTGCACACAGCTCCTGTAGTTTGCGACCAGTGCCGCGTTTTCCCTCCATCTTGTATTTCCCTGACCATCTGAAACCACCTGTAACCTCACGGAGTCCCATTAATCAAATAAAATCTCGCTTGCCGTGCGTGTCTGTGTGGTCTTGTGCACGTAAATGACAGTCCCACTCATTGCGAGGGTATAGAACATAGGTTCACAAAAATAGCCCACACAGGACTGAATCCCCAGCTAGGAAATGAGCTTCACTTACAGCAGATGAAAAGCAATTACATTAACTGTCTCCCGGTAGACGAGCTCTGCAGCTTTTTCTCTTGTACAGGGACTCACCTCCAGCCTTACATAATTGCTTTTGACCTGTGCAAAAGACAGAGACATACTGCCGACCCCCATTGGAGTGGTTCATCAAGAGAGAGACACATGCTGGGAGTTTGTGTGTCCTCTAGGGCGTGTGGCGGCTGTAGACTATACTAAGAAGTGTTCTTAACTCAATTTCAGAACTCTGGGATGGTCTCTCCTTGGGATTTATCACACAAAGATCCATCATAGAAAACATCCGTTAACATCTATGGCCAGGTTTCAGATGTCACTGCCTGTCAGTGTCTTGTTGCTAAATTTGTCATGCTCCTCGCTGGATGCCAGACAGACCAAATTAGCATCGAGGCAGTGATCTAATTGAGCCACTTTTGCACTATGTGATCAATTAGAGTCGATTAACATCCCAAATGAAGACATACATAAGTGCTAAAACGCAATTTATGTCATGAACAGAGTCGTGGTGATGCTGTATTTCTTTGTACCAAATGTCTCACAGAGAAGCTGCCTCCTGGAATTGTACCTGTTTTAATAGTCTCCCCCTGGATCTCAGGACAACTGCATGGATAAGCTAAAACAAGATCCCCTCCAATCTATTATTATATTGGCCCGCCGCTGATTTATTATGTATACGTCGGCTCAATTCTGAAGCTGCATTAATAGATTTTCCTTTTGTCACTCGGGGGCAATACAACAAGACATACACCAACCAGAGCTCCAAATGAAATGAAGAAATTCCCTGGTGGTTGTAACTGCCCATTAGAGCAACTCACCTTCTGATTCAGTCCCCCAGACAAGATGATGTACTTGTTCTGGGCTTTCCAAAATCAATGTTTTTTTCTCTGGTTAAGTTTTGGTTAGATTTAGCCATAGTAACGCAATAGGTACAACAGCGACTTTGTGAGTTCATTGATTGGCTAGAATGATTTAAGGTTGGTGAACGATCCTGGTCATTGTTAGAAAATGGAAAGCGTTCTGTGTTTTGCAATCTCATTCATCACTGCGGCCTCGCCCCTGTGCAGACTTTGTTACTCCTTAATAAAGTCTTTTTCTCCGCTAGAGCCTCGTCACACAGTTAATCTCACCGTTGTGATTGTCAGGAGGAGAATCATATGTAAATGTATTAGACTGAAATTAATGTTAAACATCAAAAAGATGTGGTGGTGATTGCCTATGTATTTATTCATCATGTGGCAATCTTGCACAGAGGGATCATCAGAGATATGTTTGCTGGAATGATAACAAAAAATGTGTACAACCAAGACACTGAGTTTAACAATGCTAATTTCATATGTACCTGGGAAGGAACCAGATATGATGCACAGACTGCAGAGTAAGATATATCACTTGGTTAAAGAACAGAGAACATCATTCAAAAAACAAACACCAGAAGAAGAAAGAAAGTTCATCTTAATTGTGTGAATGGTGATGAAGTATCCTTCAGATAAATTATTTTCTTGTTTTCTTCTACAGCAATGCCGCTCACCACTCCTGCCCCTTCGAACAAAAAGAAGAAGGCCGACAAGATCATCACCGACTTGTCCAACATCAGCCAGAATGGTAAACACACACACACACACACACACACACACACACTAAGCAACACAACATCATCCAAGGTTCACACACCACGGGAAACATTTTGCCGGACCCCTCGACCCTGACTCCTCAAAGACCATCCGTTATCTCCCCTGTGATCTAATTATCCAGCCCAGCAAATGTCAAGTCTGATTGTGGGTCTTGCTCTCCGGTGTCCACTATCTGCAAAGTCTGTGTCTGTAAATTGAATCATTGCATGTGGATTTGTGATATACACACACTCTCTCTCTCTCTCACACACACACACACACACACACACACACATTCCAAGCAGTAACACAATATCTAAAGTCTTCTGTGAGAGATGCGACTCATTATCAAATGGCAGAGGAGCTGCAGAGTTGATGCCATTAGAGGCAACACAAACTAGACTGTGCTTCTGCTCCACATTTGTTTTAGTTGTGTGGTAACTGTGTGTGAAATATTTACAAAAATACCATGAACATCAATGTATGAAACATATTGTTATTACTGTCGTTATTACTGCGGTCCTGTTTTCTTTGCTGCATTGTGTCGGCTATATGAACAGCCAATTCCTCCTCTATCTGTTTTTCTAAAAATCCCTGTGAACCAGAGTGTGTCCAGAGACTCACTGTAGAAAAGACCCAACAGAGTGTTTGAAACCTTTCCCTCTGCCAGACCCACCAGTAGGTCCATCTGTTCAACCCTCGCTGTGAGACTGGACACGCTTCAGTCCCACATGCTGTTATTTTTACTTTTAGCGGAAATCCCAGTTCCAAAAATAAATGAATAAACATTAAAAATTGATGTGTCAGTGTGAGGGAAAGAATCAAATGGTGACACAGATGGCATGTGCAGCGCTTCGATTAAACAAGCTGGTGCAGCCTTAAAGTAAGCACATTTCCCCAACTATTGTCACCAAGTGTTTGCACATTGTGAGACACTGTTGGGTCTTGAGACAACAGGCTCATTGTGATTTGTTGCTTTACATTGTATTTGTATGAATCCAAGGTTCTTTTTGCACTTCTGATAAATTGCACATGCTTCTGTCTGTCGGTCAAAAAACGATTGGTTTCTTTCCCCATTTCCATCCCTTCAGCTTTCACATCTGTAGCTTCATCTGAGCCTTTCAACCAGTTTGTTCTCAGTCAAACAGACAGTCAGTCATTCAGGGGCTTATCCTGCTTATCCCTCTTTTTGCTCCAGTTAATGCCCAGTCATCCATCCGTCATCCTCTCTGCACTCTGTCGTTCTGACAGTTAGTCCCATGCCTCCGTCCCCTCTGCATGTTGTCTGCCTGCGTCTGTCAGTCTGTCCCGTTTCCTCCGAGTCAGCAGCCCGCTCCACTTTCACATTCTTCTGAATTAACACTCTAATCAATATCCCCACGGGAGAGTTCGCGCTGCTCAGCAGCTTCAATTATTCTCTCTCTCTCTCTCTCTCTCTCACACACACACACACACCCTGAATACACACCCACTTGCACACGCCTGATTTACGATATACTGCTACCAGCAGCATTGCAATGCCAGCTCTCTGCTTTATAGATGTGTGTGTGTGTGTTGTTTTATGGCTGGACTCCAGGTGTTATGAGTGATATCAGAGTGTATGTGGTGGATGAGAAAAGTGTTTTATGAGGAGCTCTGTGGGGCAGTAAAATCCATCAGATCTCTCCATCACTGCAGTGGAGGAGAGAGAGAGAGAGAGAGAGAGAGAGAGAGAGAGAGAGAGAGGTGGGGAGAGCAGATGCCAGAGATGTAGAGAGAGAGAGCAACAGTATGTTATAAGGATTTCCCTTAATAAACAGTTCTCCCTGGTGTGACATTCCCCAGTGCCCCTTTTCTGCTATATTGCTTTGGCCCAGTAATTCCAACAACTCCCCTGGTTTCATCCACTCTCACACCCTCTAACACAACAGGTTCTAACTTTAATTCATCATAACAAGTACAGTGTGAAAGCCAGAGGAGGAAAGGATTTGCCCTTTACAGTGACATCTCTGATTCGATATCAGACGTTAACTGGAGGTTAAACCCACCTTTCAATTTGCCAAATGGGTTTAGGCGACAAGTGTGTGCAGCAGCTTCACCAAGACCGAAAACAATCCTGGGTAGAAACTGTTCACCTGAGCAGTGATGAATCATCGTTAGCTTCCCGAACCAGGTGTATTTACTTTATTATTATTAAGAGCAGTAGTTCATGAGAAAACGTCATAAAATAACTTCCATAACTGTAGCCTTTTCTTCCTGCAGCAATTTAGGTTAGAAAATCAATATTACTTTGATTTTTGTCCATTCAACATGACACTTATCTTGCTCTGAATTCAACGTTAATTTTGTTTACAATATTGTGCAAACTATTCTTATTTCTTTATAGTAAGTGACTTGCCTGCAGTTCTGTTCATTCTGTTGTCCTCTTTTTCCTTTGTCTCCCCTGGCAGACGACGAGACCGACCCTGAGGCGTCCGAGTTCGACCTGGGCACCAAGATCAAGACGCCCAAGGACCTGATGCTGGAGGAGCTCTCCCTGCTCTCCAACAAGGGCTCCAAGATGTTCAAGATGAGGCAGCAGAGAGTCGACAAGTTCATCATTACCAGCATGGTGAGAGCCAGGAGGAGAGCGCACATGTCATTTGTGAATATATGTAGATACCGTTCGGACTCTGTCATTATTGTCCTCCGACAGAACCTTGATAATCTGCTGATGTCAAGCCCTCCCCCTGTCCCACCAAAACCTGAGATGCCAAAGGTCGAAGGTATGTTGTCCCTGATTTGCTTGACTTTCATTCTTTCATTTATGATTTTGCACTTCATCTACATGCTCTTCTTCCTGGCTCCCTGGATGTCTAAGTAGTGGAGGAGGTTGTGGATAGTGAGGCGGAGAAGGAGGCGAGGAGGAGGCAGTATGTACGCACCTATGTGTCACCATGGGAACGGGCCATGAAGGGTGACGAGGAGCTGACGTCCACCATGAAGGCCAGTATGCCGGGACCCATCCAGATCCACCCAGACCTGCCCCTGTACAAGAGCTTTAACAGGTACACACACACACACATGCACACTGATGTCCATGTGTCGTTATCCTAATCTAATTTAGTCTCAGTCCGTTGTGATGGTGCTGATGGTTGCTGTGGACCCCAGAACGTGTAGCTGTATCCTTTATAATCACTAATGGGTCTGTGCGAGCAATAAATAACCAGGCAAGGGGGAAGCATTACGAGACAACAGGTCCCTGGGCACAGATATCTGAAAGCCCACCACCACATCGCAGGGAAACATTCAGGCTGACAGAGCACTCAGACTCACATCTCTGACACATTTGCTGTTTGTTTGTGTATTTGTGGTCATTTTGTGTGCCATTGTTTTTACATTGTTGTTGTGTGAGATGATGCTCACCCCTCACCCTCCTGCTCTGTCCCTTTCCCCCTCCTCAGGACGGCGCTGCCATTTAACAGCAGCGACAAGTCGAGCAAGACACTGGCCTTCGAGATCCCGGAGATCAGCGTTGCCTCCGAGGAGCAGGAGCCAATTCCCTCCCTGCAGCCTGACATCCGCTCACGGCCCTCGTTCAACCGCACACCCATCGGCTGGGTGTGCACTGAGGACAACTCAAACATCCACCTGGACGTGGACAACATGCCCTTTGACGGAGAGACAGATGACCTGTGAACACGTGTACAGACGGAAGCATGATTACAGCACATGTAGCCTGAAACACCAAGTACAAGTGCACGCACTACAGTCTCACAAACATATACTTGCATGAAGAACACAGCAGATCACACACACACACACACACACACACACACAAACAGAACTGCTGAAACTCCCATGAACACATGTTGAAATGTATTTAAATTGCATGGAAAAAAAAAATGAAAATGAGAAAATAATATTCAAACTGACTTGATGGAAGGGGACAAGGAGTCTCCTCAGTCTGCTGCTTTCTTGCTATTGGATTTTGCAAACTTTGGTAAGTTAACGTGAGACCTGTATGAACAGAAACAGATAAGCACCCTGCACTCTTAAAGAAAATGTACTTATGCAATAAAGTTTCCCTTTACAGAACATCCGACTGCTTCTCACGTCAACGCTGCATATACAGCTCCTGGAGACATCAGTCAAACAGAGGCAGGGTTCCAGTAGCTCACTCATATGGAACCACCTGTTTTCACCATGCTCTGAGATTTACACTTAAGTCACATGATGGCACTTAAGACATCTCCATGACAGCAAAGTGCATGCACTGGGTAAAAGCATTTGATCTTTCTACTCCCCTCAACAAGCAGACTGCAAATCTACAGAGGGACACATTCTATACAGAGCTGAACACATTGATATTGACATTTGTCAACAACATTACTGACGTTTATTTTGGACCGGCCATGCATCATATATGTTAACACTTGGAGCCCCTCAAAATAATTATTAACCACGAGACCAAAAATACTCCTTGATGCATTAGATTAGTTCGACTTGTTTTTGTCCTCCTCTCACCTTCATGACCAAACTAAACGCTGTCCCCATGACCTCTCACTTGCACCATGAATAGTCAACGTGCACAGGCTGTGACTGTAAACCGGAGCTGGCAGAGCTCCAGTGACACCTATTAAACAGATGTCGCCTGCGTGTCGTGGTGGAGGAAGTGCTCAGCATATCAACATGACATTTCTGGATGAAAAATGCTGATCCACATGGTCCCTAATAAATTCCCTGCTCCTGTCAATTATTTGCACTTTAATCCGTGTGGTCGTATCTCGCGCAGCGCTGTTGGGTCTGATGGAAAACGTTAATCTGTGGAGTAATTAGTCGGTAAAGATGTCAAATAAAGCAGAGTAAAACAAAATGTGAATACTCGATTAATCAAAGCAGGGATAAGATATGATAAAACTTTACTGATCCACCGACCAGGGAAATTCAGAGGCCGACCAGACAACAAATATAAAAAAAGCAATTGAATGAAAATAATAAATAATAATAAGAATGAGTGTATAAATAAAAAGTTATTAAGTAAAGTGAGAGTAAAACTACCATGGTACTGGAGGTGTAACAGGTAGGGTCCACATCATGTTCTTTTCCTTGTGCCCAGTAGGCGGCGCCATCGGGCTGAGCAACCCATCCCTGGTGAAAACCGCTACGTCACACATGCACACGCGCGCGCGTACACACACTCACACACTCACATGCTGGAAAGATGACGTGGTATCGCGAGAACGCCGTGCCACGACCGGGGCGCTGGATGGCGCTGGTGGTGGCGGTGGGGGCTGGATGATGCGCCCACGGTTCGCCCTCCCTCTCTCCCTCTCTCGGTTAAATCACACGGAGGGACACGCGATCGGACGGAGACTGGCGGCGACAGCACCCGGGGTGAGTAAAAAGCCCGCACAAACCTGCACTGCACGCAAACGCATCACGGGATAGAAGGGGAGCGTGGGTGAGGTAAAGGGGATGGGAAGGTGTGTGTGAGAGAGAGGTGGGGGGGCGCGTGTTTGTTTTAGGGAATGGGAGTGATGGGGCTATGTAGTCAACGTGTCGGCCAGATGCGACCCCCCCCACCCCCACCCCACCCCGCCAGATGTGCGACAGTCTCTGAGGATGTCATCCCCTCCATCACCATCACCCGCATCATCCCCTCCATCATGACTCTCATCAGCACCACTCTCCCTCGTGCCGCTCTGTTGCTCTGTATCATGTCCACGTTATCATTTCATCAGGTTGCACGTGAGTCGGTGGTTCCCCCTCCAGGCACCCCCACCCCCCTCCCCCAAGTTCATCCCGGTCGCATCACCCAGTGTTTGAGGGGGGGTGTCCATGTCACAGGTGTTATTATCCTCCCTGCTGTCCTGTCCCCTCCCGTCCATCCCCATACATTTGGCTGGGCTGTGCCTGTGGCTCCTGTCCTCGCCTGTATGTGCATGTCTGCTACTCTCCGGGTCTGCGTGGACTTGTTGATGGATGAAACCGGGACCGCAGCCTTTTTTTCACCATGGCGGATCCACGCTTGGCTGTCATCGCTCCCGGGGGGGCCGCCATTGATTTAACGTTGCGGTTTCAATCCGCGTGATTGATGAATTTGGCCCCTCACCGGGCGCCAGACGTCACACGATTTAGTGGGGGTCACGGTCCACGCATGAACACACACATGCTTGTGTTTGGCTACTTGTGAGGATATTGCATTGACTCAGGGCAACTCCAAAGTTAACCTTATTAAACTTGGCCTGGGATTAAACCAAGGCTTAACCCTATGGGAAAGGATTAGTCTTTATAGGGTTAATGTCCTTCATCAGTTAATACAAACACACGCCCTTCCACATATTTATGAGTCTTCACTGTTAGTCTCCTCTTACTCTTGTCCCAGGCCATGCAACCTTTCAGTCTGTGTGAAGAGCGGGAATGTCCTGGAAGCTATAAACTCTCATTACCTTTATCTACAAATAAGCTCATCCCCAGCCTCGGTCCACACTGCCAAAAAAAACAAAAAACAAACCCTGGCTTCCCTCGTCCCTCTCGGGATGATTTTCCTCAGGGGTGTTTCCACCGGCAATATCGAAATAATCCCAGCACTGAGGATGCCTTATGGGTTGTCAAGAACTTCTTTTTGATTTTTGGTCCAGAACATATTTTCTTCTACTCATTAGTTCTCTGACCATTTGTATTTTTCATAAACTGCTTTCAGACCTGCAGCGAGATCTGCATGTTCTCCTGAAATTATCCGGAGAAGCTTTATGTAAGGAGACGAATGTCAGAGTGAGGCGTCTCCTTCAAGCCCCCAAATTAACACAAATCTTAAAACACATCATATCCTCTCCCCTGAACGCCACAGACGTCCTCCTGTTGCTGTGGATGTGTGTGACTTGCACAGTCTCCTGCTGCGTTCATTATGATTAACGAAAATAGCAGCACCATAATCCACATGCAACCACCATCTTCCTGTACGTGCTTGCTCCCTCTCAAGGTGTCCTCGCCTTCTTCGTCGTGTTTGCAGACAAACAGCCATGTGCTGAAACAATTTGGAGCATATGTAATTCCCTTAAATTCCTCTTTAATTGGTTTAAATCCTCAGAGTATTTCTTTCTCGACGTTGTAATGTGTGACTGAGCCCAGCTTGTGTCTTGGCTTCCCGGGGGCTTCGTCTATCACTGACAGTTCCGCTAAAGTGTCCTTGATGTGGTCGGGTTCACATGTGTGGGATTATGCGTGGGTGGAGGTATAAGGAAGAGCAGATTAAGTCATCCTGGAGGAAGAGGAAGGGGAGAGGAAAAGAAAGGCACGCTCCCACTGTATGTCTCCTTTGACTTTTTCGGTGTCTCTCTTTTTCTATGTTTGACGTGTGGCTGGTTATTCCATCTAATGGCCCACTTATTTCTCCGCTCTTTCTTCCTCCCCATTCCCTTGTTCTCCTCTGGTCCTATCCCCCTCCTTTCTTCTCCGTATGTTTCCCTTCCCTTGCTCCCGACGTGAACTTTAAAACCCCCACATTATTCCCACCATGCACTGTAAATATGGAAGGTTATATAATAGAATAAATATTCAACCCTCTCTGTATTTTCTCCTAATAACACTGGGTAGTCCGCGTGATAATGGGTTGCATCTAGGTTATAGTGTGCATGTGTGTTTGTGTGACGTGTGTGGATTCGCGCACGTGTACTTGAACGTTACAGAGTCTGAGCAGGGAAATGACCTTGACTCTTAAAAAAAAGGGTCTCAGTCTTGATAATATGCTCACACATGCAGCGGCACGTGGGCCTGCTGTATGCTCACAAACTTCACACTCATGGCAGACCAACACACACATGAACATGTATAGATGCAGGTATATAAATGTATAATATAGAACTTCCCAGAGATACAGGGGGTATAAAGTGAAGCCCAGAGGGGAGGATGAACTCTGGGCTCTCCCCATTGTCAACTCGGGCTATTTGAAGTTACACATAACCCAGTTACAGGAACGCCAGTGTGTGTCTGTGTGCATGAGCACATGCATGTGAAGGGAAATTTTCTTTTCAGAATCAGAAAGTCAGAAGTGAAAGGGGGTGATGGAAGCAAGAAGTGAATGGGATGGAGAGGGGAGGAAGGGCAGGTTTGTGAAGTAGTAAAGATCAGGAGCCCTTTCCTTTAAATGGAAATATAAACACGTCTTTAGGTTTGTTGGAGTGGGAGGGAGACAGGGTATGAGACAGGCCATTGTCCTCAGGGACAGCATCAGCTCTTTGTTCTGCTTGCTTGACACTGGTGTCACTGTCACCAACCCACAGCAGCAAATAGAGAGAGAGGGAGAGAGAGAGAGAGAGAGAGAGAGAGTTGTGAAGTAAAGCTTGCTTTATACTCACAAGCCAGAAATGATGTCATTTCCATCAGATTTGTTTTAGCTCATCTTCTAACTCCCTTGACTTGTCTTTCTCCTTCTTCTTCTGAGGGAGGCATTGGGCTGACGTCACAGTTGGCACAGTGCAGCTCAATCCGTCAAGCCTAGCCGATCTTCACAAGGTAGAATGATTTGAGCTTGAAAGTTATTCATCAAACTCGGGACAATGACTTCAGCTCTCCTCGCTGGGACCCGCAGTTGGTTGAGCAAGTTGCCCACGGGGTCCATCTAGCAGCATCTCTGGGATATTACATTACATCAGCCGATCTTCATTTAAAACCTTTCTAAACGTTCTCGTCATGCTGGCTCAAACACACACCATGAAGCCCAGTGACTAATGCACCTCGTGGTAGGACTGTTCCGCCAAAGTTTCCAGCCTTGAAGTCCCAATCTTCAAAAAGCTCAGCGAGATGGAAATCTGAACATATATGCATCAATGACAATATGGCAACTCCATCTGCTGAGGGAGGCTCTGTAATGTGATCAGAAGGTTTGGAAACGCTACTGAACAGACCTCTCTGCGAGATTGTTTGGAGACAATAGCGAACTTCAGACTTTCAGGCAATAGTTTGGGTGGGGCCCGTGTTTCAACGTGGCTGTATCCCTGTGCACCAAGTGAGGTGAGGAACTGCACACACGCAGCCCTGGATTTGACCCCAGACCAAGACTGTCACCTAACACACTGTACACCAATATTTGTATTTGATTAAAAATACTTTCAGTTTGCGTGGTTGCAAAAAAAAAAAACATCATAGAGAGTCCTCGGCATTTTACTTGCAAACTTGGATGGAAACCCCAGCTGAACAGATTTTTCCTAAGCGCGGAGAGATGGAAAGGAATGACAGAGGGAGGATGGGAGGAGGATAAACAACAGCAAGCAATGGAAGTCAGATTAGGAAAGTGGAAAGAAAGCTTGAGCCGTGTGTCATATGCCGTGCCTCTCCTCTCAAATGTTGATCTGATGGCGTGGCAGATGGATGTGGAGGGATTTTTTTTTTTTTTTTGCAGCATGTTTACATTAATCGCAGCAACGTGCATCAGGGAGGTGTCACAATGGACAGGGGATCAAACAGGAATTGAGTCGTCCTCTTGATAATGTCATCTGAACGTCTGCTCGACACTGGATGAGCTCCAGGAAAGTTCAGGAATGAAACGGAGACAAAGGAAAGGACAGACGCTAAGAGGAGAGCTGTGGGTTCCATAGTGGGAAGGCAGTGGGATGAATGGTCCACCAGCAGGGGGAAATCAGTGGAAGTGAGGTTGGCAGAGAAAATCAACATAATTAGGTTGGAGTGAGGCCTATAGAAAAGTGTGTCTGGACGCACCACAATGATCCTCACCTGGACATCACACAGGGAAATGTCTTCCATGTGAGCACAGGTCCCGGTCTCCTTATGCCTGCCAGGGAAGGGTCAGGGAGTTTGAATGACTTGTGCCTTGACTCACTCTGGCTTCCAGGAACTCTCCACCATCAATACACATCATCATCACTTGCCACCCTTGTGTGTGCCAGTATGTGTGTCTCTGAGCGGTGCATTGACGTGTGTGTGTGTGTGTGTGTGTGTGTGTGTGCTTTCACAACCAGTGCAGTGCAGTGTGTTTCTCTGTTAAATCACATGGTTCGGCTTTTCCCCCGCGTGCCTGCTGCTTGGCCTATTTCCATGGTAACTAGCCGAAGATGTGGGGACACACATGCAGACACACGCACACACACACACAAATGCACACATAGAGACCAAATAAACAACGCTTGAGCGAGGGCTTGCCAGCTCAATCTCAGATGTGTGTGGCTGTAGGATGCAGTCAGAGAATGTGTGATCACACACTCTACACAGACTCAGCAGGAGGCGTGCGCACACACACACACTCATGCGGGGAATGCTAGCCAAATCTTTTTATAAATCCTCTGGCAATTTGGATTTGTTTGTTTGTGGATGAATGCATTGAATGTTTCTGTTTTTCTTCCATATAGACAGACAGACAGACAGATATATCGATGGACGGTAGATGAACTGACACTGCAAAGCTGCTGTCTCACAGTATCCCGTTTCCTTCCATATTTGCTCTGATGCATTTCACTCGTCTCGATGACCCTTCTACCTCCATCCCATGCCCACATCCCCTCACCACGCACTTCAGACCCTTGCGTCTATCTATCGCTGTGGCAACAGCCCATGCGGCTTTGTCTGCTCGCCGCAGCATCCCAGCGCCTTTCGCGCATGCAGAGTGTGTGTGTGTGTGTGTGGGGGGGGGGGGGGCAACGCAACCTGACAACCAGGCAAGGGAACGTAGCCAAAAGTGGGTAAGCTATAGGGGAAGGAGGGCAGGGAGGATGGAGCGAGGCACTGCGGATTTGTTACTTTCTGCCCTATGGTGTTATGCAACTTCATGTACACACACCCACGCACCCATACTGTCTGGTGGCAGACACACAAGGCCTGCACACACACACACACTCGTTCTGAAACTGTCCGTAGCGATGCTGAACCAGCATAAGCTCCAGATAAAGCCCCTAAGTACCGATTATAAAATGACAGATTTCTGCTGGCCGTCCCCGTGCTATAGCACTGATGTAATGTTACCCTGACGAACAAGATGATGCACGATGAATTATGATAGTACAAAAGCAATCAAACAGTTCAATTAAAGCTGCAGCAGGCAATTATCGAGACAGTGGTGGCAACAAACACTGGATGTTATGCTACTTAGGGAACTTCGTGTAAACTTTACAAAAGGTGATGTGGTGTAAGTCTGTTAAAGGCGCTGATGAGTCCTAACAGCTTGGTCTTTGTGTCTTACAGGCAAAGGAAACGAGAAGAAAGTATTGAGGGAGTCTCCACGAGTGCTGCCTCATCAACGATATCTGACAGGACCTGCGCAAGGACGCCTTGGAAGCGCTCTCATGTCCTCAAACACGAACGGCTAAATTCGAGGAGCTAAAAAAAGACAAACAAAAAGCCGACTGCTGGCGCCAGCGAGTGGACAGATTTTAAAGTGAAAACACGGCTGGAGAGGGGGTGGGGTGTATGGGTGCCAAATCCCCGTTCAAGACACACCACATCTCCTTGATCTACCGCCACCACCTCCCTCGTCTTCCTCCCTCCATTTCCGTCTCCTCCGCTTTTCTCTCATTCTCCTTCGTTCTCTCTCATGGGAGTGACATAGAGGCCGGCGCTCGGTCTGCCTCCCCGCCCCTTCCCCGCCTCACCGTGGAAACGGGGGCATCCAGGTTGGGATGTCGTGGAAGAGGAACTATTTTGCGTCGGGTGGCGGAGCAGTAGGTGCGGCGCAGGGGCTGGTGACCCCGAGAACCATGACCTCTATTGCACCGAGCAAAGGCCTGAGCAACGAGCCGGGACAAAACAGCTGCTTCCTCAACAGTGCTCTGCAGGTCAGTCACTTGCACACAAACAAAAAGTATGTGGATACTGACACGTCTTTCATAGACACATTTAGACCCATTTCCTGGTCTTGACTGGCCAAGGGAGCCACTTGACCTTATTCCACAGTCTGACCACAAACGCTTCATCTTCATAACTTTTCCAGATAGACACTATTCCCACAAACACACAGATCCTGGACTGATGATACGGTCTTGGTGTAAATACAATTAAAATCGTACCTGCTTCAGGTACGTATGTCCACAATTTAAATCACATTTCCAGTGGAGGTGTCATGAAGGGTTTTTTGCATGGTTGGCTGCGACAATAGCCACGGAGTTCCAATAAGGAATACTCTTGGTTATCTTCACAAAATGCACAATGCTAAAATGCACAAACTTGGGCATTACCAGTCCTCCTCCTCCTCCCCTCTCGCTGCAGCATTTGAATGCGACAGGGACGGGATTAGCACCATATTAACGGGTGTTTGCGTGTTTCGCTGGGTTTTGGCAGCGCTGCCGGTCTGGCTTCGGTGTGGACTGAAGTCAAGTCTGTGTGTGGAGATGCTTACACTGCTGCTGCTGCTGCTGCTGCTGCTGCATCCCCTCTCTTCACTCCTCTCAAGACTTCCAGCTGGCACACACACACACACACACACACACACATACCTCTTGACTACTGGCTTGAAAAAGAGAGAGTGCGAGAGAGAGAGAGAGAGAGAGAGAGAGAGAGAGAGGGGAAGGAAGAGAGAGCGGTTGGACTAAGCTGGAGAGGGAGGAAGGTGATGGAGCAGAAGCTTAGGGGGAGTTGAAGAGAGCAGATAGATGAGAGGAGGAAAAGTTGCCATAGGAGTTAGAAGAGAAGAAAGAGGGATGAGGAGTATACAGCATGAAAAAGATGATGCAAGGACTGAATGTGTCACTGCTGGGAGAAAGAGTGGAAGTAAAGAGGCAAATAAGGTAAGAAAGGGAAATGCGACTTTGTTGTGAAAGCGAGACATGGGAGAGGAAGAGGGTGGGGACGGAGTGGAAGGAGGGAGAGACATGAAAAGACAAAGTGAAGGACATGAAGTTTATTTGTGATAAGGAAGAATGGCTGAGAAAAGGAGAGAAAAGTGGGCCAATTCAAGGACACACATGTACACACACACACACACACACACACACACACACCACGAAGAGAGGACAAAGAAGAGCGAGGATGAACTCAGAGGATTTGTTGAAGTACTGGGAAGCGTTTGGTCTGTTTCACAGTGTCTTTCCCTCAGTGCGTTCATGTGCTTTTGTTCATGTGTGTTTCTGTTATCGAGATAATAAGTTAGAGGTCTTCAGATGATTTGCTCTCTTGATTCCTTCCTTGTTTTGTCTGTGATGTGTGTAAATGCAAAACAGTGTAAAATGGAACCTTGCAAAAACCAGGGTCAAGCCGAAAACTTTCTGGTGATGGAAGTGATTACCAAACCTGCCTCAACACTTGTTTGTTCACGTTAATGATTAATGCTCCACTACTGCATCACACTCAAGTCAACTGAAATACTCTGTCCTGTCTCCTCCCCCCTGAGGGCCCCTCCGAGCAAGGCACTTAACCCCCCGCTGCTGCAGTGGAGCAGCTGGGTGGCGCCAACGTCAGCAGCAGTGGTTGTGTGTAATTATGAGAATGAAGGAAGGTGCCGTGAGGTAAAGTGTTTACCTGCACCCAGCAACTTTTTTAGCATGTGAACGCAGGTCCCAACAACCTGCTGGCTCAAACACATGTACTCAGATATCGGGCAGCAGAATTTGTCCAATTAGTACATTAGTACCACGCATTTTGTTTAATGCTAACTTTGCTAAACCCTAATTTACTTTGTGTTTACCATGTGTCCTCTGTTTTGGGTCGGAACATGAAAGCTGTCCATGTGGAGTTTGTAGTTTCCCCCCTTATATATGTGTGTGTTGTTTTCTCTGTGCAGTAGGTTTGAGTTGCAATGAATGCTTGTTGTATGTCAACGCTTTGCTGGGATCTGTCCAGGTTGTGCCCTGTCCCGTGGCAGCTGGGATTCGCTCCAGTCCCCCCGTGACCCGTCGAAGGATAAACAGTATAGATAAAGCTGCAATGCAGGATTTTGCAGGGAGCTGGCCTGAAACCTATAGAACTCAACATTAGCTTCAGATGCTTATGAGGGCGAGGGGTATAAAGTAAAGAATAGGGAGCGGGGGTGAAGGTCGATGTGGAGAGAGCATCGTCCTTTTCAAGAGTGGCAAATATCAAAGCTATTTTTATTCAGGCCATCTGAGATCGGTCACGGTGGAAGAAGGCAGGCAGGCTCACTGTCTCACCGATGTCTAACCGGGACACTTGAATACAGCCATCACTGCCGTAATCATAAACAACTATGACAAGTTAAATTGTCTGTTATGAAGAGGGTCTGTTGACTGGCAGATCGCTAAGGCTAGAGTTGCAGAGCGGCATCGTCTGACACTCGCAGATCGCAGGGAAAGGGTTGCCACGGTCGCACGTGGTAGCCGAAGAGTAGAACAGTAGGACCCGCTGAAATCAGCCATGAGGAGCAGATCGTGACTGAGAGCGAGAGCTTGTCAGATTAAATAGATCAGGTCCTTTTATCGTCCACATTAAAACCCATGTTGTCTTGTCAGAATGTGGGTTTGCAGAAGAGCCGCTGGACGACGAGCAGTTGAAACACATAGCCTCAGTGATCTAATTTTTTAATTCATCAGTATTTAGAATTTTGTGGTTTTATTATTACTGCAGTCAACCTTGATTTATAATCAAGATTGTCTTTCAAGAGATCTGAAAACCACAAGGACGATAATAAGCCCCACCCTCACCTTAGGTCTCTTGATTATTGTCTTTATGTTTTCCCTCCACACACACGTAATAACTGAACAATGGTAGCCTCATATTGTTATTTGACTTCGTACTGCACCAAATACTCAACAAGGTCTTCTGAGTTCAGCTGTTCTGCAGCATTTATTTGTTTCTGACTCAGGGAAAATGGGTAAAACAGTAACACCCCTCCGACGACTTTACCTCTCAACTTTTCTTCAGCTGTAGTACACATTTAGGCGCTTTTACCTCATCTCATTTTACTAACTAATGTATTTTTTGACTTACAGTTACTGATCGTCCTGTGAAACTGCGTGGCCCTCCCCTGGGGGAGGAAACGTACTCCTACATCAAAACAATCTAAAAACAAGACTCAGTCATGCTCTTCATCCCTGACAAACGAAGCGTTGGATTCATTCTCAACATGTCGTTACTACACCTTAACACTGCCTGTGTGGGCAGCTGTTCTTTGTGGTTAACTCCTTATAATGACTTCTTGGCTCTTTTGCACTTTTTACCCTGTACCATTATAACAGTATTGTGACTTGTGGCCACGGTTGCTGTTAATCAGAGAGTTTAATCAGGACATTTAAGTCCCTCAGAGGAGCAGGTGTCTTCAATTTCACTTTATGTCGTGATTCAGGTGTTTAACACTGGAAACCCTTATAATCCTTAAAATGGCCTGGCTCTGGGCCTGGGTGATTTGATGACACCTGCAGTTACCATGGAAACAGCAGGGACGGTGTAATTCTACAGTAAACTTACCAAGGTGTTTCTTGTGGCTGCTTCACAATAACTCTGATCTGATGCAGTACAGACGCATTTTAGAGTGTAAACACCAAACATTCAGATGTAATTATTTTGTTTTTCATCACAAACAAGGGGGCAGACAATCATCACAAGGTGATGACTTTCTTTATACTAGTAACTATAGTTTCTACACGAGGCTCCTACCGTTTTTTTTTTTTATTATTATTTCATGCTAGAGAAAGAAAGTAATAAAAGATGAAAACAGACGGTGAAAGAGGAGCGGAAAGAGAGATGGATGGATAGATACCTGGTAATAAAGAGAGATGGGCATGGGGAGAGGTGTGCTGTGGCTGCTGCAGTGCTGTGCAGCGAGCCGATTCATCACGACCAAATAAACTACAGAGAGGAGGGGCCACAGAGAGCGAGAGGAGGGGGAGAGATAGAACGCATACACTGGCGTCAGCATGTAGTCTGTCATCCTCCACCCCCTCTATCCTCCGCCTATCACTCTGCCCTTAACACACACACACACACACACGCCAGTATTGTTAAGGTCGCCATATATGTTGGGTTTTGTGTGTAAAAAGTGCCCTCCTTAAGATATGGTACGTAAACTGCATATGCATATTGTTTGTGTGTGTGTGTGAGTGTGTGTGCACCTAAATGAGTGCTGCATAGTCCAGCCGAGGCCTTAGGGACAGCGTTGTCAATATTGTCTTACCGCTGAATGAATCTACTAAAAAGTTCTTTCTCATTATGTACCGGAGAGAGAGAGAGAAGGACAGAAAGATGTAGACCACTCGTTTTCATGTCTTCTTCCCCACGTCTTTGGGGTTTCTGATGATCTTTTTTGCAGCCTGTGTTTTGCTGCTGTACACACAGAAAGCAGAAAGGATGCTGGATGTTGAGAAAGAACAATGAAATGAAAATGGCTAAAAGTCAATCAGAGCTGTGCGCCGGGGGTGCGGGTTCTCTGCAGCACTCTCACGTTACTGGAAGTCATGTGATTCAGTTTTTAGCACAGCGGGTTTTGCTCAATTCATTTTTAAAGGCACAGGAAATTTGATCTATATGACAAAAGTGAGGCGCCTCGACCTCTCTGGCCAGTTAACACCAGGAAACTGGGAGCAGCTCAAAATCTCACAGGCAGAGACACAACCTAAAAGAGTTTCAGACAGAGGCTGAAAAGAGGAGCTGCAGCAATTGACATTATGAGGAGAGTGATTCGTTTCTGAACTTCATGTTAACCTTTTCAAATCGTTTTCAGCAGTTCTCCAACTTTTTTCAAAGTCGCCTCATCGTCATAAAGTCTCCCTTTAAAATACGTCCATCATTTGCTGTGACAGTCACTGCCGTTCACCTGGGAACATCCCAGAGAGTATGTTGTGTTACTTACACTGACTTAAACTTATACTTGACCATTACCAAGGGCAACAAACAAATCTTGTAACAAACGTAGAAAAGGAAAATATGTTGAATTTCTATGTGTTTCCTCTCCCAGGTTCTGTGGCATCTCGACATCTTTCGCCGAAGCTTTCGACAGCTGACGACGCACAAGTGCATGGAGGACTCGTGCATCTTCTGCGCTTTAAAGGTAAAGACACTCCGGTGTTTTGTCTTGAATTTGATGCAGAGTTACTTGACGTTTTTGAAGTTGTACCAAACCCCTTTTTGTGTTGTTTTTATTTCCCTTTAACACACAAACCGATTTGTGATGTGCTATGAGACTGTGAAGGCTTTGTGATCAGACAGGCTATGTCTTATATGAAAACAGCATCTGAACAAACCGTAGTCTCAGACAGTTTTTAGCAGTTAAGAGTCCGTCAGCGTAAAAGCTCCTCTAACAGAATAACAGGTCTGATCTCTGTTGTGTTCCAGCAGTTGCTGGTTGTGCCCATAAGAAGATGATGTGTAACGTCATAAAACCCTCATAATGAACAAGCCTCATGCCTCTCTGCTTCAGCCATTTGTTGCTTTAGTGATGACAAACGCTTGTCTGAGTGAGGGGAAGAGTTGTGTGTGTGTGCGTAATGTGTAGCGTGCACGTATATGTGTGTAGCGGTGTCGATGTGTGTGTTCTACACGCTGTTCTGTCTCAAGTGCTTCTCTGTAATTAATTGGCTGACTGAAAGCGCTGAGCTAGCAGAGACCATGCTGGAATGGTGCACACACACGAGAATACACACCAATGCATGCACACAAATCTTACTAGCATGCCGCGCACGTTACTCCACTCCAGGAGCGCACCAAGATATACTCACAAATCTCTCCTGCTGCCATACTGGGATGCTACACACACACACACACACACACACACACACCTACACTTAAGTGTGTGGGCGTATTGCATGACTCAGACCTGGGTGTACAAAGCAAATGTTTGGCTTTCACATTTTCAGCTTTCATTACTGGTCGGAAATGAACAGATGCAACATTCTTAAAAGTTTGTAGCTGTCGTTACCACAGCAACCGAGTTCAAGCATTTGAATAACTCGACAAGACACAGGCCAAAGGAAAGGAAACTTTGACGTCTTGTTTCTTTTCCAAATAGCCTTATTTCAGAATCAAAGAGATTAAAGGTCATTAGGGATTCTTTTATTTTGAAGGGATTGTGTGTATTTCAACCTGCGGCACATCAAAATGCCACTGTTGTAGTAAAAAGCCAAGTTCGGAGGCTGCCTGTGGTTATTCCTTAAGAAATCACTGCAACACTTCATCTCTCTCACCAGCAACACACACGTAGATGCAGATACCTGAACATACACACATGCAGGCGGTAAAGAGTTGGAAGAGAAGAGGAGAAAATGGGAGAAGGAAGGAGAAAGATGAATGAATGTCGTAGTTGGTGTAGATTGCTCTTCTCTTCACACTTAGACCACATGCACATACACACACACACACACACCTCACTCTCACTCAGCCTCATCCCTTCCTATTCTCCTCCCCCTTCCTCCTCCTCCTCTCCTCCCTCCCTCCCATTCTCTGTAGGGTATATTCCCCCTCCATTCTCCTTGGCGCATTGCTGCAGTCAGCACAGCCACCATAACACACACACACACACACACACACACACACTCACGCACGGACCCACTCGCACACTATTGCTCACACATTGCCTCTTTCGTTTTTCTCCTGTTTCCCTTTCTCTCTCTCTCTCTCTCTCTCTCTCTCTCTCTCTCTCTCTCCTTTTTCACACACACACACTGTGCTCACCGTCAGCACGACTGCATTATACCTTTCCCATTGCCAGCCCTCGGCCTGCACACTCTCAGCCTCACTCGCAGACTTGGTGCCTATTGTCCATTTGATCACAACAACCAGCTTTAGCTTCTAAACTGTGAAAAAAAATATGACTTCTGACATTGTAATACAAGCAAACACATAAAAATGGGAAATAAAATCCATGTAGCTGTGAAGAGGGAACAACTCCAATCTGAATCTCTCTGATCGTGGATCTGTGAAGTGAAAGCCGTGATGGAAGATTCTTTATCGGTTCTCATAACTTCACGTCATGTGTTGGGAAATAAAACTCTGTAGCAGTCGTAGGTAAAGCTGTGGTTTAATGGAGCTTTAGTTAAAGTTGGCTGTAAACATATGGAGAGGTGAAATAGCGAGAGCAGATTCAAACTTGTCTCCTTCTAAATCCGCAGGTTTACTTTACAGCATGGGAAACATTTAAATCTACAATTCTAAAATTCAAATAATGCTCTAGCATGGAATTTAATTGATCTATTTAGTGAAAACTTGGTTCTTTAATTAACCAGGTTTATCACACATTGCGGTTCCAAATAGATAAACCATCCATCCATCAATAGTTAAAATATAGAGGAACGCTGTCACCTATCAGAGATGTCCGTGTTGGCAGAGGTTGTCCGCTGCACTTGTGACAAACAGATGAGTCATGTGTTAGAATGTCTTTCTGTCGTCTGGTACAGTGTGTGTGTGTGTGTGTGTGTGTGTGTGTGTGTGTGAGTCCTCGGGACACAGAGCGCCTGCTGGTTTTCAGCCCAGCCATCTAATCAGTGATTGAATTACTGCTGGGACGGAAGACCAGGTGCTGCTCTGACACATCACACTGACTCCTGTTTATTTCATTTTTTCTTTCTTTTTTTTTTTTTTTTTTTTTGTCAAAAAAGTGTTGCTCAGCCTTGCTTCTTGTTCTCCAACCGAATATTCTCACCATCAAAAAAATTAGGTCACTTTTATCCGTTGGCAATCTGGAGAAAGGCATCCGTGCTTTTATCTCTCCCACTGAAGACGCCGTCAGTTCAGCCCCAGTCAAATATTGTCGTCTCGCTTTCTCCGCTAGTTTCAGTTCTCGTGTTCCCACTCAGATCTCTTCACTCGGGATCCTGATGCATCTGGATTTATGTATTTGCTTCCCACATGAGCCACGCAGTAACTGGCTGTGTTATCTGCTCCTAAAACTAAAGTTACTGCCACTATTTCTACAGTGACTGCCTCTGTTTACGACATTAATAATAACTAGAGTGAAAGCATCTGCCTCAGGGCTGCACAGTGCATTAAATGTGTCATTTTTATAACAACATGCTTGTAATTATTGTTCCAGATAAGAGTGCGCGCAGTGAATGTGCTGCTGTTAGTATCCGGGAGAATATTTGAAGAAGCCAGCCTGTCTTACATCAGCTGGACCGTAGCCTCCTCCTGCTCCTGTTTGCTTGTTGGTTAAGCATTGGAAAAGCAATTTAGGACAGTGTTTCCCACACTGAGGGTCAGGACCCCTCCAGTTGATCCCAAGAAAAATCTAAGGTCCTCGCAATCTTATAATTAAATCTCCCAGCGAATAGGTTTACCTCTTTAAGTCCGGTCCACTTTTTCAAATGACTGAGATGGTGGATGTTGATCTGATCGACTTCACACCATATAAAGATGTTTCTTCTTTAAACGTTGTTGGTTTTTCGTTTCCCTGCAAGAGTCAAACCCATAACCTCCCTGAAAAACTCCACGTGGTTGTGCTTGGTCTCATAACTCTGGTCTGGCAGTTGTCTGGACCTGCATGTGAACGCCTCTTCCTCACCAGATGACCTGACCCCCTCTCTGGTCACTGAACGCTGCCCTCGAAACACACTTTAAGTGGCCCCCTCACAGCAGTTTGATTTGGTTTCTGTGTTACTGCTACAAAGCACGAAGAGCTGTTTTTGTCGGGAGAAAAGTGCACTACAAATGGCATTTATTATTGATATGGGCTGATATCGAGGCCAGCTGTGCCGCCAGGCGTTTGTTTTAGCCCGGTCTGGGGTTTTGTTGTGCGGCACGTTGGTCCTGACAAGCTGATGACTAGTTCCACTTGTTCTGTTTTATGGGTCAGTTGACAGAACACGGTGCAGATTTAAAGAATAAATGGGTTCGCGGGGGTTTGTTTCACTCTGAGAGGAATAAAAAATAAAATGCACAAATGCACTTAATGTTTCATACACCTGTGTGCAAGGGGACACAATGCAGGGGTCTTTCAGGAAAAGCATTAATGGTACAGAGTATATTTGTAGCAGCGAAATAAAGTATTAATGGGTTTCTATGTGTGTGTGTGTGTGTGTGTGTGTCTGCAGAGTATCTTTGCTCAGTTCCAGTTCAGCAGTGAGCGTGTGCTGCCATCAGATGCACTGCGGAGCGCTCTGGCCAAGACTTTCCAAGACGAACAACGCTTTCAGCTGGGTATCATGGACGACGCTGCTGAGTGTTTCGTGAGTCTGCGACACCACATGGCCAGACACACACACAGACACACACACACACACTAATGGGAGAACTGATCACCTTATCAGTCTTATTTAAGGAACTCCCTGATCTTTACTGCAGTCAGAAATCTGAGAAATCTATAGATTCCGTAGGAAAAAAAGAGAAAATGTTTTATTAAACTTTTGTTTTGACTACTTGTGAGGCCACGGTTGGTGTTTGTGGCTGTGTGACACTGCAGTGCGAAGTACAGACCCTATCTCAACCACATGGGACTGTAATGAGCAGTGCGGGACAATCCAGTTTGTCGCCGGACGTTTACGTAAAGTGAAATTAAAACTGTGATGAATAACTACGATGTGCTGGACCACAAGAGTCTCCATTAGCCGTGTCAGAGCTTGTACTTGCAAGCATTCTTACGATAGTGTGGTGTAGTGCTGTTGGTTTTCCATTTTCATGATATAATGTTTAATTTTTAAATTATATCAGCCTTATATCAGGGGCTGGTGGATACCATGTGACCTCAGTCAGCCCTTGCTCCTTCAAAAATGACAAATTTCGACATTTCAAACCAACGGGAGACGTCACAGTGGGTTGCCACATCATTCTCAGACATGAATCACTTCCATTCACTCCAGCTTCCTTCCACAGTACAAAGGCGGATCAGGTTAAATGGAAACTCCTAATTGCCCGTTGCCACATGAACGGCTGCTTGTGTCAGCGTGCTGGCGCTGTGATAGGCTGGCTGAGCCCTGCCTCTCGCCCCAATGTCGGATGGGATTGGCTGCAGCCCCAGTGTGACCCGCAAAGGATGAGTGACTTGGCTGATAACTAATTGGACGAATGAATGAATTGAATGACGAACGAACTGAAGAGGAAAATAAAGGAGATAAAACGTCATTAGTCACAGATTCTACTTTTGAATTCCCTCTATTGTTTCTTGTGTTCCTTCCTCACAGCGTTTCCTGTAGCTTTCAGTCTCTGCCTCGTTCTCTCATTCTTTCTCCCTTACAGACCTCCACAGTGCATGTGTGTGTGCACGCGCGCGTGTGTGTGTGTGTGTTTTATGTGTGTACCTGAGAGCCGCTGTCTGATCGATTGGTAGTAAATGTGTTCAGTCAGGGAATCCGTCGGCCTCTTATGAAATACAGATGCTGCTCCCACGGCCGGATTAACAAGAGCACCAACCGATCTAACACACAAACACACCGTACATGTGTGTACAGAATAAACAAACACACGTGCCACCTTAGCATGCAGGCCCATGCCCACAGTGGCAGCGTTAAAATTATACCAACACGCCGGGGGCTCATGTATTTTTCAGGAAAATCTCCTGATGCGTATCCACTTCCACATCAGCGCCGAGAGTCGAGAGGACATCTGCACGGCCAAACACTGCATACCACACCAGAAGTTTGCCATGACTCTGTTCGAACAGGTAAGACGCTGATGGTTCACTCTAAAGCTTCCACTCGAAAAGATTTTTTTTAAAAACCTGATGCCCTGTGCTGATTCTGAGGTTGTATCTGTGTTGGCAGTGTGTGTGCAACAGCTGTGGAGCCACATCAGACCCCCTGCCCTTTATTCAGATGGTTCATTACATCTCCACTACATCCCTCTGGTAAGACCAGACACACACACACACACACACACACACACAATGCAGTAAATCTGGCAGCAAGCTGAGTCTGGGTGGCGGTAAAGGAAGGTACAGCGTGTTCTCTTCTCTTCTGTACGGATCCCTGCTGAACGCTGAACTGTGGGCACGATTACATACACACGCTCACGCACCTGCGCTTACGCACACATTAGGCACACACGTGTACGTTCGAGAGCAGGTGAGCTAGTGCATAATGCCGCTCCCGTGCTCACACACACACATTTGCAAAACCCACACAAAGCAGAGGCGTGAGCGCATCCTCGGAGCTGTTGCATAAAAAAAAAAAAAAAAAAAAAAAAAATCACACATGCTCTCAGTCAATGAAATAAGGAACAGGGGAAGTAATCAATCAGCTGTTTGATTCAGTAGACCCAGGGGGGCGGCATAAATCTATAAGTGAAACAGTGGATCGGAAAGACTGTGAACGAGAGGGAAATAAAAGGATATATCTCTCCGTATCTCTTTTGGCAAACGGAGCCCAGTGCGGGAGGAAGGAGAGGGATGAATGGGCAGGGAGGGGGCAAAAGTACAAATAAACACACTATGTCAAGGTAGTGGTGGGTCACAGCGGTGCCGCCGCTCCGTGTTTGTGCCCGTTAGCACTGCCAAGCTATTTTTACCCCTAAGTGGAGCCTGGTGTTTACAGTCGTGATATGCCAAATCTGCTTAAACCAACATGAGTAAGACAATCAAAGGGCAACAACAACAATAACAACAACAAAAACCAGAACAAACGCCTGGTTCAAGTTTATTCACACAGAAGTAAACAGAGGAACAAACGTGTTTCTTTCTGTGTTGTTGCTGCTGCTGCTGCTCTCTGAGCCTGAAGATGAGAGGGTGAGGAAATTGGGGAAGAGAGGGCAGTGGAGAGGTTCAGTTCATCTCAGGCTCATAGAGGAAGAGAGAAGATGAAAGTTAAAAGAAGACAGCGGGGAAAAGAATGAGGAGAGGTCGAAGAAGAGGAGAGGGAAGGAGAAATAAAAGGGGGAGCAAGAGAAAGGAAAGCAACTGAGAGACGAGCTCATTCTGTAATTCACAGATAATAACACACATTTGATTTTGTCCTTCAGACTCTGAAGGACCGGCCTTTGAGGTGTGGCGGATAAATACAACAAAATAGCACAATACGACGTGCATGTAAACTGTGGTATTTTCTAAACATAATAATAAACGTGAATCCACTCTACCTAGTTGCTACAGCGTCCTCTTAACATGAGTAACGTCCTCTCTGCCTACAACGCGCTGGTAATGTTTACACGTGCCTTCAAAATAAGATAGGCCACAAATACAAAGTGCATTAAAAATACAACTCACCACAACGCTGAATCAGTGGGAGCCCCGGGCTTGTTTCTCTTCAACGAGGCGGTCCCAACTGGGGGGGTAATGGGAGACAATGACACCCGAAGTGTGTGGCTTATGTCTAGTCTACTTCGTAATTTTGTTTTGGTCGCCGTCACTGCAGAAAAACCGCGCTTCACACAGGGAGGAAGTTGGAAACGGCAACAGCGTTTTCAGGGCTGTTGTAGCCATCTCAGGCTATTTAGCCATGACTTTAATCCAGAACACCGGCAGAGTTGTTGTCTCGAACGTGACCGAACGTGACCGAGAAGAGCGCCTTGACCTACGTCAAGAGTGACATAGACGGATGTAATTAAGAGAATCGGGTCATTTTTCAAAATAAAACATCGTTACCGGTCGGTGGTCCGCGGCCCGGGGGGGTTGGGTGCCGCTGCTTCAGAGGACAACGCTGCTAAAAAATTAAAAAAGGCATAAACACAGCTCTGTGTCAAAGCATCGCAGCTGTAAACTTGTTGCTTCATTCTATTTTTGAGATCTCAAAAATAGTTTGGTGTGAAGATGAGCTGCACCTTACCCGTTAACAACAGTAATGATCCTCTACTGCTTGTCACTTCAGAGAGGTCACAGATTAGGATCAGAGAGGATTTAGACAGTTCTTAGCGGGACTGTAATTGTAATCTAGATTTGTTCTTATTTTTTATTTTCTTCATTTCCTTTTCTTAATAAAAGCCCGTGGGCCTGGCTCAGAGTCCGCATCAATGCGTGCGGATGGCTGCCTTAGCAATACGCAGACAGAATCTGTTTTAATTCTTGTCTTATTTCTGGCTGAACATCTGCCGACGAAATCGTTGAATTCTGCTCAGTGTTGTTCAGCGTCTGCATGGGGGAGAGAGAGGCTAAAAAACATCCTGCTGCTTTAAAAAGAAACGTTTTCTCGAGTTCACGAAAGCTTTAGCATTGTTGAGGGCAGAGGTCATTCAATTGTGTGTTGAATGCTGCAGTAACCAGGCGGTGAGGATGCTGGAGTGCAGAGAGAAGGCCACACCGGACATGTTTGGAGAGCTGCTCCGCAATGCCAGCAACATGGGAGACCTGCGCAACTGCCCTGTGAGAGCACACACACACACACACACACACACACACTCACAGACACACTCACACACAATTAAAAAAAACAAATTAAGCGCAATTCAATATTCCTTTTAATATAAAATGACAAATGTGCAAAACTTGTGCTGAAAATCAGATTTTAAAAATATAATTTGCAGCGCGACCAGTTTGGTAGTTTCATCATGTACTGTTTGTTTTGTCCCTTCTTTTTTTCCCCCCTGTTACATCATCAGCTTATTTGCATTTTCTTTCTGTTTTTCCGTTTTTTTCACTTTCGGTTGCCAGAAACAAAATTCGGAGTTGTCCTCACTGACCTCCTGTGCGGTAAAGCACGCTGATCGTTGTCCTCTTGCAGCAGGAAAAACAAAGTGCAAAGATGTTGAGGGCAAATTCTCCCTAAACTAAGTTCACGGTCGGAGAGAGGCAGAGGGAAGCAATGGAGAAAGAGACAGAGGGGGGGTTAGGTGGTGGATAGAGGGCCGTGTGTGACTTTTTTGTTCAGGGGGTTTGTGTTCCTGCCACATGGGAAACTGCTGCCGCTGAATAGATCCCTCTCCCTCGGCCTTCTCTGCCAAAGTGCCCGCACAAAGCCCCTCTTCTGTGGGCACAGTGAAGCGGCGCCCCTCTCTCCGCAGCCAACGCGCTAATGAACGCCGTTAGTTTATTCACAGCCCAAACGTCGACATCGTCACATAACCTGCCTCTGTTTATCTCCCACCACTCGCAGCGCTGATCTTTAGTTATTACCGCCGTGAGCTTTGTTCAGACACAGTGATGGCGACTGGAGAGTGAAGCTGCTGGAAGATGCTGGAGGTGCCAGAGGAAGCTGTGAGGTTTTGGATGTCTGGCTGTTTGGAATATGCTCAGGTAGAAGCTGAAATGAATTTGATAAGTTGGATATATTACATAATGCTGTGGTGGATGCAGTTTTCTGAACTTGTACAAGCATATCCAATCTAAGTACTTATTCTTCCCGGCGACATCTTGCATTAAGTGATAGGATCCACGATACCAGAACGTTTTCTGCCAAAATGGGCTCATTCTCAGCTCTG
Source organism: Pseudorhombus dupliciocellatus (assembly GCA_016785235.1). Taxonomy (NCBI): domain Eukaryota; kingdom Metazoa; phylum Chordata; class Actinopteri; order Pleuronectiformes; family Paralichthyidae; genus Pseudorhombus; species Pseudorhombus dupliciocellatus. The sequence goes on from JAFBJW010000221.1 coordinate 117,419, forward strand.
GCAGTACCCAGTGGCCGGAGACATATCGTTAACTGGCTTTCCTTCCATCTGTCCCGTTGTGATTTAACAAAAGATCTCAAAACTTGGAGACGTCTTGGAGGCTCAAGAATGAACTGGTTTGATCAGAAGTCAAAGGTCGTGCTGGTGCGCCTCGTGTCTGCCTCGCTGATTTTGTAGTTTATCAGCCCTGCCTCCTCAGCTTTGCCTTGTCTTTGCACCGTGAGATTGTCTCTTTATTTCGTGGCGACGCATAAGCGCAAACATATTTCCCAAAGTTGTTTCATTTTGCTGAGAAGAATGCCACTATCAGCATTCTGCAAACCTCCAGTTTGCTCTGACCAGCAGCACTATTACATAACTGGCGCTCTCTTGGAAAGGTTTGCATCGCCCCAGCAGAAAAAAAATGGGAAGGGGAAAAAAAAAGAAAAGAAATCTTTGCATTTAAAACCCAGAGATTATACCGCACCGATCGATGTATTATGAAGCAGAGTGAATCTGTTTGTACCCTCGTCAGATGAATGACGTTGTCAGCGGCTGCTCTCGGCGGTGAGACGGCACAGTGAGACAACGTGTCCCATCAGTGCGTCCTGAGCGAACAGATAGCCTGTGTCTCGGCGCGCTTGGCTGCCGCTCGCTGGCTCGTGTTCTCGTCCCTTTTCTGAGATCTGAGAAGCAGACCCTGGCAAATACCTTCCTGCCATGTCTGGTGCCAGCGCAAGACAGCCCGCCGCCCACAAAGAGTCAGAACCGCGTGTGTGTGTGTTTGTGCATATGTGTGTGTTGTTGTGTTTGGCAAAGCGTCTGGTTGCCAGGGTGTTCTCAGGCTGTTTCCGAGCCCGCTTCGCCAGCACTGCGTACAGGCTCATGCGTGTGCATGTGTGTTGACTTGAGTGTGTGTGTGTGTGTACCAACTCTGCGGTGGGTCATGACTCAAAGGAAGGATTCGGAACACACGGTTCTGAACTCAACAGAAGGCCCAAGGGACAAATCCGACTCAGCATAGTGCTTCTTCCTCTGTCGCTCTGTCTTATGTTCCCTCGTCTCTTCTCTCCTGCGTTTTATCTCTGCTCCTCATTGTCCCACTGTTCTCTCAGCCGTGTGTGTGTGTCCTCATGCATGCGTGTGTGTGTGTGTGTGTGTTCCTCCCTGCCAATTAAAGGGATGGTTTGAGCCACCGTCACACTGAAACAGGATGAATATACCTGTCTGATCACATGCTCTCCTTTTATACTAAAGCTCCTCTCGCTCCCCCTCCCTCCCTCTCAGAGTAACTGTGGGGAGGTTCTGCGTATCCGTCGGGTGCTGATGAACTCACCAGAGATTGTGTCCATCGGGTTGGTGTGGGATTCAGACCACTCTGACCTGGCAGAGGACGTCATTCACAGCCTGGGGACTTGCCTTCGTTTGGGAGATGTAAGGGGATCTCTCACACACACAAACACAAAAACACATCCTACAGTCATTAGCACAGCGTCCAAGCAGGTACAAGTACACAAAGGCAGTGCTGTAAATGTATTAGTATTAGTATATCTCATCTGCCTGCCATGCCATCACTCAGAAATGCCATCAGTTGAAATGAGGGCGGTCCTGTGTATGTTCTGGGATAGGTGGGATATTTTGTTGCCCAGAGCATCACAATCCTGCCCCCTGTACATGTGGACAAAGATTCATATTCAGAATTCTGAATATGGCATGTGCACGATGTTGTGCCCCATAAACTCAACCCATCTTGTTTCAACACCAAATTATAACTCACACAATCGACCTGACTTCCATTACTCTCACACAGTGTCTCCTGTTGCAGCTTTCACACCTCACACATGCACGCGCACGCTCACACACACGCACACACTTTGCCCCCCCCCCCGATCCGCCGTGTCATGGCTGAGTAATATTGATGCATTTTAATGGAGCTGTAACATCTCCAGCCGCATTCTGAAGTGATATCTATGAATAATGGATCCGTGAATATGAATATGTGTTGTAGTTAGTCAAGTTCTCTCCCATATCTTCTATCTTGTGTCTCCGCCTGCCGACATTTCTCTGACTTTTATCCCGCTGTCGTGAGGGGAAGCGAGTCGTTCGGAGGAATGGGAAGCAGAATATTCTGATTTTGTTCGTGACAAAAAATGATTCCATCTGCGGTTTGTCCTGTTTGCCGCTTACTTCTTTCGTCTGTCTCCTGCACCTGCTATCTCTCTTTTCTGTCATTTCTCTCCTTCGATTAGCTCACTGTTCCACAACAAATAACCATTTTAATGTCACATCCTTTTATTTATCAAGCAAAGATGCTGATGCTCTGCTCACAGCTGACCATGGTAATACAAGAGTGAAGGGCATGCTGTCAAGCATGCTTCATCCCTAACGGAGCACCAGTATATCCCAGTGGTAGCTGCATGAAACGTGCGCTGAGCATCAGCGCTGTCTGCAGCAGCTGACCTGACTGAGAGATCAGTGTGAGATGTGCGTATTATTTCTGCACGAGGAGCTGCAGCACAGACGCAGCAGTGTGCAGGGAGAGGAAGGTGAACAGTTTTGTGAGAAGGGAAGGATGTGAAGGATTACTGCATACAGCATATACACTAGGTGAGCAAAAATGTGCTTGAATTCAAATTAACTCCTCTGTCTCCATCTCCTCGCCTACTGCACACCTCTCCCTCTCTTCCCTGCATCTCTCCCTCCCTTCCTCCCTGCTGGTCTCCTCCCCCTCCTCTCCTCTCTCTCTCTCTCTCTCTCCCTGTAGTTGTTCTACCGTGTGACAGAGGAGAGGGCTCGTCAGGCGGAGCTCTATTTGGTGGGCATGGTGTGCTACTACGGCAAGCACTACTCCACCTTCTTCTTCCAGACCAAGATACGCAAGTGGATGTACTTCGACGACGCCCACGTCAAAGAGGTGAGACACAGTTTGGAGTCTGCCTGCTGCAGCATGAGGGGGTGGAGGGGGGGGGGGGGGGACAGTTCTGCCTCTGCTGCATCTGCAGGGGGGGGGGGGGGGGGGGGGGGGGGGGGGGGGTACAGTTCTGCCTCTGCTGCATCTGCAGCTGTGCTGTGAAAACTGGAACTATGATGAGTGTTAGTTTGACTTGTGCATGTTCTGTGTTTACGGTTTAATCCCATCTCAGTTTAAATTGTCGTGCAGGTGTCAGAGCTAAATGTCCTGTCACTGTATTTGAGCGCGTTCCATAAAGCCGCGGAGCATGCGTGTCTATGTGAGCGTGTGTTCCCTGCTGCACTTCCAGATTGGCCCGAAGTGGAAGGACGTGGTGTCTCGCTGTATCAAAGGCCACTATCAGCCCCTGCTGCTGCTCTACGCTGACCCCCGTGGGACGCCGGTGATACTGCAGGACAGCCCCAACCCCTGTACCAGCTCCAACCCGCAGCTGGAGCTCCAGCACTGCAGCAGCAAGGCTGGTTACGACAGCGAAGACTCCGGTACAGCAAAGACAACACACTCTAGATCCGCTCAGATTCACTTTGTGTTTTATCATCCTGGGGCCATGCAAGGTTGCGGCTTTAGAGCTCCGACCTTCAACCCTGTAATCCAGCCTCTGTGCCTTTGCTCTATACGATGCAGAGGCTGAACTTAAATAAACATATTGAGATGCAGGATTAACTAAAAGGCCGCCTCTCTCGCTCTCTCTTTCATCTCTTGTTCTCTCTTAGGTCGGGAGCCGTCCATATCCAGCGACACTCGCACTGACTCTTCAACGGACAGCTGCAGTCACCGAGCCTCCCGCAGCCGATCGCTCCACCAGTCGACGGGCAGCCACCTCTCCAGTGAATCCCAGACCACGGTGGTCTGTAATTACGACGTTGGCACACCACCGCACAGCGCTGACGCCAGAGGTAATGCCCATGTCCCGGAAGCAAAGTTATCTACCACACACAAAGTGCAGCAAATGAGGAGAACGCAGAGAATCCAGACAAACGCTGCAAATGCACAAGAGCCCACAGTTTTCTAGAGTCAGGGAAAGTGCCGAGCTGCAGTATTTGTGGCAGGAACAACAAAGAGCAAAAGGTCGGTTTCAGAATTTCAGCTGAAATGATGTGTTTTGTCCCGTGCTTCATCGCTGCACACTCGTTACACACCTCGTTAGTGGCTATTCTCATATTTACTTGGACTGCTGCCTACATAATTATTCCCTGTGGGATAAATAAAATGTTATTGGGTTTACTTTCTCTTCATTTCTCCTCCTCCCCGTCTCCCATGTGTAGAGTCAGCGGTGGAGGGTCCTCCCCGCCCTCCCTCTCCTCCCCTGCCGGAGTACAAGGAGACGGCCGTCTTCCTCCTCTCCTCCCGCCGGCCCCTTACCTCCTCCTCCTCCTCCTCTCGCCCCCTGTCCTCCTCCTCCTCGTCAGGGGTAGGGGGCTGTGAGGGTGGGGCTGGCGGCCCCCACTGGGAGGATGAAAGCACCAGCAGTGAGAGCAAGTCCAGGTACAGCAGCTCTGACTACACGTTGACTTCACTTCCTGTGTTCTCTTCTCATCTTTCCCGAAACCCTGAACCATCCTGTGTAACGTCTATCTCTCGGCCTTCAGTTCTTCTGGGGGCCGCTACAGGCCAACCTGGAGGCCCAGGAGAGAGGCCCTGAACATCGACAGCATCTTCACCCGCCAGCGAGGCTCCTCTCTGGGCTACAACACCCTGCCTGGTCCCTCCCTCCCTCCAGAGCCCCAAGACTCCCTCCCTTTGGCGGGACCCGCTCCACCTGCAAAGCCAGGGCTGCAGGACGTCGAAGGGAGGGACATCAGGGAGTTTGAGGTGGGGTTTGGGCTGGTCGGGCAGCCCAGGTCTCTGGGCAGCGGGCGGACGATGGGTCCGCCTGCTCCTCCGCCTCTGAGAGGGGTGGAGCACCAGCCGCGTCTGATCCAGAGGATGGAGAGTGGCTACGAGAGCAGCGAGAGGAACAGCAGCAGTCCAGACAGGTAGGAAAACAACAAATGCCCATTTCTGCCTCTACCTCGCTCTCTGTCGTTTATCATCTTTCACTCTCTTGGATTCTTTGTCACGCTCGTTTCTCCGATCCATTTCACTCTATCAGCATCAAATACAAGCGTGACACCAACACAAATGGCCCAACAAGAGTCGGTCGGCGCGACAAATCGATCAATCAACCCGTGGTCTGTCTGCTTTGTCTCTTATCTTTTGTGTTTTCTTTTTGTTTGTCTCCACAGGGAGGTGGGGCAACAGAAACGGGTGCTGATGTCAGGACCTTCATGGCGTTCGGTGCCCAAGTCGAAGAGCAGCGGCGCCATCCTACAGGAGCTGCCCTCACCCAGCTGGGGTAGCGTCACCAGCTCAGGTATCTATCAATGCCCGTATGCACGGTAATTTGCATTCATTCCATCTTGTGTTGTTTTCACCTCCTGCATCTTTGCTTTGTGTTTTTTTTCCCGGCTCAGGGCGCAGCGAGCTGGACGAGCTGCAGGAGGAGGTGGCGAGGAGAGCCCGCCAGCAGGAGCAGCAGAAGCGGAGGGAGGCCGAGCGGGAGGCCGCCATGGGATTCAACCCCAAACCCAGCAAATTCATGGACCTGGACCAGCTCCAACACCAGGGTACGGATGAAAGCAGGATGAAAGGAGAAACAGAGGGTAGGAGCAGTTGGTGGAGGAGAAGGAGGAAGTGTAGATTGTTTTGGGAAGAGGAAGAGTTGTAGAGATGGTTCACAAAAGGTTTACGTTTAGGGCCCTTTTCTTCCGTCGAGCTCCACGCGTCACTATCAGCACAGCTTGATACTTATAAGTAAAAAGTGCCAGCATATGTTTTCTTCTGTTAATTTGTGTGAACTGGAGGAATGTCAAAAACATACCTGCGTTTAAAGCTGCACAGGGCCACTTCGTGAAACCCGGATAGAAAAAGAGCCGCTGCTGACTCGTCTTTTTGTTTTCCCTGTTTAAAAATCTGGCCTGGTGCAACTTTAAGGGTCACATTATCACCTGTTGTGTTGTTTAGCGGTGACAGTGACTTGTGTGTCTGTGCCTCTGTCTGACCTCCTGTTTGTCCTCTCTCCCATCTGTTCGTCTGTCTCTCCATCTGTCCACCTCCGTCTGTATTGTTTTAATACTTCCGTGTGTGCTACTTAAACTTCAGCCGTAAATATTGGCTTCGTGTGTGCGTCATTGCCGAGCGTTTTATTTCAGAATAGGGAGTGTGAGTCCAACAGTAACAAGATGTGTGTGTATTTTATATACATCTCTAAATTGTGTAGTACACATATTTTCCTCCCATAGAGACTCTGGCATTCAACACAGGTTGAAAGAAGTGTGCTCCTATATTCTGTGAGTGTTCTCCTGCATATTTGGTTCACGCATCCTCAAATGTTTCTATAGTTGGAGTTTTGAGTGTGCATGTGTGTGTGTGTGAGAGAGAGAGAGAGAGATAGAGAGGATAAAAAGAGAGAGGGGGAGCCATGTATGATTTGCAGGTGTGCAGGTTTTCCCCTCCAGCTCAGCACTAACTAAATCGCTATCAGGGATTATTCTTCTGCTGTGTCCTGTCTGTCCTACTGTGTTTGCCTCAGTGTTTTCAGCCTCATGCACCTGACACACACACACACACACACACACAACTCCCCGCGGTTGCACGCACAACCTTGATGAAGTGATAGGACGCCTCGTGAACGAGCAGATGGCATCACTATCGGTACAATTACGTAACTGAACTTGGGTTTCCACGTCCGTATCAATGGTTTCAGGCGGACTCCAGACAATCTGCCTCGGTGTGTTAGAGGTCGTAACAGCTAACAACAACAGAGCAGCCATCAGCCCACCGTCGCCCAGGCTCTCATAATCAGAAGTATGCAAAAAAACCAAGCCAATGCGGGTGATGGCTGCCCCTTTGTTGTCCTTTTCTGCATCTTCTTAAAAACAAACTAACACCATCCAGGGTGCGTTCACAAGGCTACGCGCTGAAGAAGGCTTCCTTCCAAAACCAATCTTTTGATCTTTCCCTTCTTCTTCCCCCAGTTGGTAGCTCACTGAACGTAGCCTCAACTTTGCTCCTCACTTTTCTAATGTTGACTCAGTGCAAATTTACATGTTGATGCTTTAAAACGAGAGTTTGTGAAGTGGGAGGTTGAAAATACAGGCTTAGAGAGAACTGGCCCACTAATGTCTGTTAGCCTTTATAAAGAATTGTAAAGGTAGCTGTATACACAAAGATGGATGACCTGTCTGCTCCCTAAAAGTGATGCCAAGGTGTCTTGATCACCTCCTGGTGGCTGGCTGCAGTATAGGTCATACATCTTGCCTCATCCATATTGGTGGCTGGGACATAGACCAAAGTAAAAGACAGCATAACACATGATTGACAGCTGAGACTGACCCACCCATCCTTACATAATACAAGTCATCATATCAAGCTTTAGAGTGAGGATTGCTAAATGTGATCGCTTATTACTTCAACTGTTATTTTGTAAAATAATATTAACAATTTTAATTAAATTGCACTTTCATCTTTAAAGTTAGATTCTTCCCCATCATAAAATCTAAACATGAGGAGAATTTAATTCACAGCTTAGAGATTTTTAATATTTTCATAAACAATTGAATCCAAATACGAAGCTATAAGATACCTTATCACCAAGGTTACCGTTAAATTAAATCCTCCCACTTTGCAACTCTGTACCTGTATAAAAATTCACATGTTGACTTACAGTAGAGGAGCGTAATGCATGCCGGCCCCCTCATAACCACTCCTTCTGCTCTGCTTCTCTTTTCTCTCTCACTTGTTTCCATCTTCTTTTTCTCTCATCCCTTGTACCATTCTCCTTTGTTTTCTGTCTCTTTATCTTCCCACCCTGTCGGTGTGTATCTCTGTCTTCTCTCCTTTCTTTTATCTCCCCCTCTATTGTTAACATCTTCAGCTGTGCTCAGACCCCTGCATGAGGCTAACGCTCATAGCGGATTGGCTGTAGCTGCGTGCATGAGGAGCACTGGGGGCCCAATCAAACGCAGGCAGGAACAGGAAATGGAACTGGAGGCAGGAAGCGCCCGTCCAAAGGGGCCTCACAGGTACCACCACTGTCCCCCACCTTATGTGTCCACAAGGGTGCCTGTGTCAGTCTCACCTCTGACCCCCTTCCTCCCGCCTCCCACTCCCCTCAGTTCGTGTGTGTCCTCAAACCCACCTCAGGACCCTCTATGTCCTCTGGGTGTTGGCCATCCAAAAATACAACCTCACCACGATGTGTGTGCCTTTCGCTCTGGCTGCCCAAAAAATCCCAGAAACCCCTTTTTTTGTCACACCGAGCACTGCACTCTCACATCCTGCTGTATGTCCGTGTGTGTGTGTGAGTGTGTTTAGTTCTTAAGTTCACATGCTTGACTCTACACAGAAACCTCTCACCCCCCGTGTCTGTGTGTTTGTTGCAGTGCCAGTGAGAATAATAAGAGAGTGACTGTGTCGCTCTGTGCTTTTTTTGTGCTTCCCTGCTTCCCCGCCGTCGTCGTGCTGCTGTCTGTAAGCTGTGTGACACCGAGGCTTCCCTCCAGTCGCGGCGTGCTGCCGATCATTCTGTGCATCATGAAGCTGCCGCCTGTCACTGTGTGTCTGACTCGTGCGCTACCGTGAGGCCGCTGTCACAGATCCTGCACGGATCTGTTCATTTTTATTTGCCTTTTGCTGCTGCTTTTGTTTTGTCTGTGGATGCAAGAAACATTTATATCAAGTAAATAATGATGATATCTAGACAAACAGTTTAGTTTGTATTAGTATTTGTTTATCTGTTGATAGAAAGATAGATAGAGATTCTAAACTATATTGTCCAACATTGCAGGCATTAATGTGAACTTGGACACCAGTTGATTGACTGTGAGAGCTTTCACTATTTCCTGGTGTTTTGTAACTTCTGTCTCCTCTGGCTTTTGGTTTTAGCTGTAAAGAAATCACTCTGCATCTCAGTTAATCCCATACGTGCATTAAATGTGCTCCAGCAGGATAGAGTTAAGATTGATAGTCCTGCGGTGTTTGGTATAGACTCAGTTTCCACACAGTTTCAACTGAGGGGGAATTTGTTAAAAAATTAATAAACTGCAAATCCAAACTGCTAACATCAGGACTGAAAGGGAAGGAAGAGGAGGTAGAGTTCGGCGCCCAGCCTCTTTTATTACCTCCCTCCTCTCCTCTATTGATCAACACAAGCCTCTGATTTATGGCTCGCTGCTGCAAAGCCTGCTGGGTAATTACTAAGGCTGAAAAGAGACGGGAGAGTTAATGCGGGGGATGGGGGCCGGCTCGCACGCAGACACACACAGGTCGGCGCGCACCGGGATCAAAATAGACACGCACAAATTTACAGACTTGCTGTTCACACATACCAACACACACGCACACTCACAATGGTTACGACACACAGACAGACTCTCCAGAGAGGAGCCACTAATGTTCAACATATATCACCCTCTCCACATATCAATGTATGTAAATCAATAAAGCAATATAGTGCCCCGGTGAGGCTGACTGACTTTGTACTGTCGGAGCCACATTTATTTTCGGTGTTGATATACTGCACCAGCTCTCGGCGCAGCAGAGGGCAGATTGTCGTTTTTGAAATCAGATTACGGTGGGATCTTTTGTCGTTGGAGCCGGATGTGTTCAGATCAGGAAGTTAAGCTTGCGCCTGATTCATAAACAGCATGGCTGTGAGATCCCACGCACGGAGCGATGCTTGCACAGGGCTGCATCATTGTGTGTTTGTGGCTGTTTGCTCTGTGTGAGTGTGTGCGTGCGTGTCTGCTTGTTTATGCTGGTATGCTGTTGTGACCTTCCCTCGGTGCAGTAACTCACCTGACGTCAGAGCAGTGTCTGTTTTTATTTGTTATTATTTTTTTCTTTATTTTTGTGCCACCGGCTGACTAACACCCTCCCTGTCCTCTGTGCTCTCCAGTGAACAGCCTGGCCCGGTCCAAGTACTGCTGACGCCCAATCAGGAGGAGGAAGAGGACCCAGCAGTGCCCAACCAGGATGCTGCTCTGGGCCCAGACCTGCCCCCTCCACCCTATCGGCTACCTGCTCCCCCTCGACCCCCGTTCACCCTCAATATCGCTCACCCTTGTGCCCCTTCCAGGCAAGGGGGGGAGGAGGAGGCGGGTGGCGGATATGTGGGGAGGAGAAGGGAGGAAGAGGAGGATGGGATGGAGGGCACAGGGGTGAGGCTGTGTGAGTTGCTGCAGGCAGGGGGGGTGAGTGTCAGGCCTCTGGGGAAGCACCTCGCCATCTCTTTGCCCTCGCTTCCTCTGCGTCTCTGGGATACACACGCCACACACACCGCACACTCCACACACCTTGAACCCACACACACACCCCCTACCCCTCTGCCCTCCACTCCTCCCCCATCCTCTCCTCTGGAGGCCTCTGGGCAAAGGAGACCTCCCGCACCTCTCTGGCAGCCCCCCCAGTCCCCCACTGTCGCCTCTCAGCACTGGCTGAGGCACGGAGCGGCCTCCGAAGGCGGCACACGCCATTGGTCCTCCTGGAGCTTGGACCGCCCTGACGCTGTGGTGACGCCATATAGCACGCCCCCGGACTGCTGCATTCCCATCAGGCCGCAGGCGTCCAGCCAGAACTCCAGCTTCAGTTGCCAGTCCTCTCCTGGGCACTACAGCTCCCAGCATGCCCCAGGGCAACACGGTGACCCCCGCTGTGACCGCGAAGAGGCTGAGCTGTCTGAGCTTGACTCCCTTTACCAGGCCAGTCTGCAGGCTGGAAAGACAGGTACACACACACACACACACACACACACACACACACACACACACACACACACACACACACACACACACACACACACACAGTATTTTAAATCCAGGGATAAATTACAGTAAAATCTTTAAAAGACACAGAACATTTTTAATTTGCTTAATGGTACAACCCTACAAATCATATACTCAATAAGTGTGGTGTGTGAGGAGCTGAAACTCGAATATATAAATCATCCTGTGACAAGATATATTTTATGCTACTAACTGGTAACTGTAAGAACACTGGGAGTAAAAGAGAAGTTGTTGAGGAGCACGTGTTGTTCTCCAGGCTGCAGCCCATCAGAGAGGCTCATATCCAGGGTGGGGGGACAGGCTCGCTCCAAGACCCCCAACGCAGACATGGAGAGGAGTGTGTACGGGGCAGACTGCACCAGCACCCCCACCTACCTCAACAAGGTAACGCCGGTTTGCAACACGTGTTCGCTCGCGTTCAATCACTTCCCAGCGTCTGTCCGACATTTCCCTTCTGACCCTCCGCAGCCGATGATGTTGCGGGATCTGCGTTTTGGGGCGGAGCCTGAGGACGGGGAAAATCGGAGGCAAATGGGACGCAGTCTGAGCGGCACTGTAGTGACCTCTCGCCGCAGCCGCCTGACTGCAACCCGCAGCTTTGTGAGTGTCATCTCTTCAGCTCTGCCGCCTCCCAATGGCTGCGCTGTTGAACTACATCTGCCTGATAACGCCGCCGCTGCACTTTACACATTGCTTTCCCCTGTGCTCTTGTTCCCACGCTGTTTGTCCTGTTTCTCTTCCTGTTATCGATTTCCAATCTGTCCTCTTGCTCTTTGCGTCTCCTCTGTCTTTGTCCTCTTTCTCTCTCGAAGGTTAAGCAGACTGATGTCAGTGCCTCCCCTTGCTTACTTCCTCTCTTCTGAGTCCCTGTTGCTATTTCACCACTGTCATCTCCTCCATCATCCTCAATCACCAACACCTTCTCATGACCACCTCCCTCCACTGCTTTACAGGTAAACACCGCGCTAAGCTCATGTGACGGTACACTTCACACACTGCAGTCATCAGCTAAAGGCCAGAGACACTTTCTTTGGTCGAGATGCTTTGTGTCACGTGGGCAAGTGGCTGATTTGTGACCAAATGACAGCGTCACAGTAAAACTGCCTGTTTTGTCGGTTACCTTTAACGTCTCTCTTTTGTTAACCTTAAAAGGTAACAAATGCTCTGACAGGCCGAGGTGTCAGCTCGGGGTTTTACACCTCCTCACTTCCACAGTGCACAAATCACAGCGCCCTGCGTCAGCGAGGCTAATGCACATCGATCCAAAGCGTCGCTACGTGATGCTGGCGCTCTCTACAGCAGAGTCTCGCTGCTGAAGGTTCACAAATTAATTTGACTTTACGTTTAACCCTAACGTTTAAGAAAACACATGAATTACCTCATATCGTCCATTTCTGCACCTCATCTTTTCAGCCTCTGTCTGAAACTCCTGGATTTAGCTCCTGTCTCTTTGAGCTTTGCCATGATTGGCCAACTAACCAACTCTGTTACAACTGGTCGGCGCATGTGGGAAATGTGAGAAGACAAAAAGTGTCAGACATAGTTGATTGCGTCTCCATAAGTGGAATCAGTATCTGAAGTCCACTTAAACGCCATTTGTTTCCTGTGTGTAGTCGTTCAACCTTTTCACTAAATTGTTGCATATTTATCGTGCGGCCTCATGTTGATCTGACCTTTCCTCCGTCCAGGAGCTGTCGAGCAATGCAGGGAGTTTCTGGCTGTGTCTGACGGGGGTCAAGCTGTCGTCCGACCAGAGTCCCGCTCTGCTTCACTAACGTCTGACCGTGTTCACGTCCGCACCGGGGGGGTGGGGGCAGCAGCAACGGGCTCATCGATCGCCTCGCCTTGACGGACCTGGCTCAGGAGGATCGACCTCAGCTGCGATCCTGCTCTCTCCCTCCTTTGACCCCCTCTAACGACATGCACACGTAGACACATGCACGCACACATGCACATCTGCACTGACGTACAGCCTCCCTCAGCGCCTGCAGCACCCTGCTTAGCCCCTCCCTCCCTCCTTCGCCAACTCTTACCTACTATTCTGTCTATGCAGTCACTCTGACCCCAACTACAACCTCAAGCTTCCCCCTTACTTCCCAGGACTGTTGTTTCTTGTCTCCCCCTGGGTTTTCCGAGGGGATCACCCTGTGCGGTCAATCTGGCGAGCGTCTCTGCTTTCGGTGGCCTTGTCAGTCTGACGGCGGCGGGGCACCGGCTGGGTCTGACCGGCACCCGAGCTCTCAGCGGACTTGCCCTCCATCCTAGCAGGAGCCCTCAGCTCAGGGGGAGCTTCTTACCAAGTAGCCACGCCTCTTCCTCTTTCTTCACGGGCATTTCTTGTCAGACGCACACGTAGCCGAACTGGGTCTGTTTCAGATGGACAGCCATATTTTTTCTCTCTTTTCTTTTTAGGGTTTGTCTGATTGTTCTTTTTCTTCCTGTGTGCGTGCACAGTAAACCCGCCCGAGACCGAACTCTCTCTAATACCTAAAAGTCATGTACAGAAAAACTCATGTATGAAACCTGTATGTTAATTAATAAGACCTTATGGAATGTTGATAATGATAATTAACGAATATTGATAAACTTAAAGTGGTACTTCCTCATGTCTGCATTTCAAATACGAGTGGAGTGCACTTCACAAGTGTCTAGCTGGAGTTTTCGCCCTCCCTTAAACTTCTCACCGACCTTATGACAGCTCTCCCGTTTCTACCGGGAGATTAAATGAGAAAAGCGCTTCCTTTTTCTCTCTGCTTCTGTCCTCTCCTCCTTTCCTCTCTAAGCACTCTTTTATTCTTCGCGCGCTTTCTTCCTTCCAAACAGGAAACGGTAGCACCAGAAGTAGGCCAGCAGGGGAGGAAAGTCAAGTAGGAGCGAGAGGATGTAGTAAACCCTTCCTCTTCGGCTTTATCGACGAGAAGAGGAGATGACTCAAGTGCGCTTTGCGGGATGATGACTTGGCAGAAGAAGTGCACTTTGTGAGGGCTGTTTGAGCGACAAGCAAGTAGAGAGGGAGCGATTGTGGTTTGTTTTACTTAAAGGCCTCAGGTGAACTTCAGTGGCACTTATCAATTCTCACTTTATTAATTTTTTCTCTCACCCACTGAAAACACTGCAGATTTTTTGAGATCTCAGATGTGAATAGATAAAAAGCTCATCTTCAAAAAAAAAAAAAAAAAGATCTTCGGCCTGAGACAGTGACATGTCGAAAAGAAAACGAGTATACTTTATATGATATGTATGTATTAGAGGTATATTTTCAGCCAGTGAGCTATCTTCTTTAGAGATGTCAACCGTTCCTCAGTTATATGAACAGTTATTCTACAGTAATGAACAGGTATGATATCATTCACTTATCATTCCCCTTTACTGAGTAGCATTCTGACGTGTAGATTTATTATTATGCTTTATTATATTAAATATCATATGAAATAACAAAGTCCTTATTCAAGAACTGGCCAATGTAAAGTTCTACAAGAATTTGCTGATGTTGATTGATCGTTGTAACTAAACCAAAGGATGGCACTTAACTCAGAGAGCGTATTTAACATCAGTTTATCGTTTATGTTCACATTTTGTTGACGTTTGGGTTTTATTTTGTTTAGTTTTTTTTTTTTTTTGGGGGGGGGGGGGGGTTCTGGATGTGGGAGAATGTAGCCAATTGTAGCGCATGAGTCCGCTATGCAAATCAACCTTCCCTCACAATCCTGTATCAGAGACAGTCAGGAGGCAGACACACCCACGCCACCCACGGGGGGGCGCTCTCACAGCCTCTGGCAGAGGTGCGGAGAGGAGGACGAGAACCTTTATGTTCAATGCTGCTGGTGAACTTTGTTGTTCTGCATCTACGTCTACGTTTCATCCAATGGAATGCAAAAAAAAAGAAAAAAAAAAAAAAAAAAAGAGAGAGAGCAACAAGCGCGGCGAGAGCGCCGGACAGAGATCGAGAGCGAATGAATGTAAACTAAAGGATGAAAGTGTGTTTTGTTTGCGAATGACACGAAGGTCACAGACAGAGACGGGTGGAGACTAACCGCTGAAGGTGGCTCATTGTTTGTGGGTGTGTGTAGACAATGTGTGTCAGTTCTGGGGTGTTGTTGCTCGGGGAAAGAGGGAACCTGTATTTTTGCAATAAAGTTATTACCAATGCACTCCCACAGGGGGCGTAACCACCGTAACATGTCTGTGTCGTCATTCGCTCGAGGGTTTTTACTTCTCATTCTGTTGTAGAGGAAACTAACGTTATGATGAATTATTTACTTCAGTGAATACTGCTGTGGATACAATCAGCATTTATGGGAAAGGCTACAAAATAAAAATCACATTGCTCTGCTTAGCATCTAAACTCAGACAAAATATGTTTAAAATATTATTTTATCTGCACAAGCATCAATATTTGACACTATAACCACATGTTAATATGTTGTTGTCCATACTCCTGTCACACCCGTTGCAGTGTGTCCCTCTGCCACTAGATGTGAGCAGTGATGCACAGGCCTGATTGTCACACACACACACACACACTCGTTCACTCTAAGCTTTTAGGTTGCTGTGTCGTCGCTGATGCGTAAATACCAAAAAACAAAAACAAAAACACACTTGCTTAATCTCTGAGAGTTTCAGCTCTCCTCTCTTCCTCAAATGTGAGGATGTGCAACAAGTATGAAGTTTAAAATCGAATTCTGCTCCTCGCTCTGTGACCATATGACCAATGTAATGGAGCAGCACGGACCGGTTGATTAGCAGGCCGCTGGCGTTGAAACGTTTCCTCACGTTGGGCGATGGCTTGTTAAAAATAAAAGTTTGTCCTCTGCACTTGCTTGAAAAGGCCGTGTGCGGTGTGAGCAGCTGTTGAAGGACACAGTGACATAGGAAAATGTTTTTCAGGTGTGTCCACAGAGACACTGTGAGAATGTGATGCCACAGCAGCGTCTCTAATTAGAGACAGGGTAGAAGGAGACACAACTCCGCAGAGAATGAGGCGCTGCTAAGAGCAGACATTTCTCTTGACAATGCCGCCTTCATTTGTCGCTCACAAAGGCCACCGCTGCACAACGATAACATGCAAACACACACACACAGGAGCAAACAGTAGGGGAGCACAAAACACATGCAAGGTTAAATAAGTGACATGTCATTGATTCTGTAAATTATCGAAAGAGTGTGAATGACAGTCATTGCTGTCCAGTGGGTGAAGGTCGGCGAGGCAGGTGAATGCCCTCGAGCCCTCAGTCAGGCTCCACCCCCTGCTCCTCCAGATGTGACCACTTGGAGATGTTTTGAGCAGAGAGCCATTTCTTTTCCCGCTGCAAGTGTGACAACAAATAGACAGGAAGAGCCAGAAGTCAGAGGAAGCATTATCTTCAAATCTGACAAGCTTACGTGGGTTGAATGTCACATCACGTCGCCTGCTGAGTTCACAGGTCACAGGGTTTTCATCACAGTGATTTGGGCCCGAAATAACTGAGACTAACTGGACTGAAAGTGAAAGTATAAATGTGTCAGAATGAGTAAGAATAGTGAGAGGGTATGGAGAGGCGCACATACCCATAACTGGAAGAACAACCTGTGTCCTCCAACAGTTCAGAATCATTAAAATGAGCAGGCAATGCTTCAATAGGACGGAGATGAGCCGGGGTGTGTAGGAGTCCGCTGGACTGCTGCAGCCACAAAGAAGAGAAAATGAGCTGTGATCTGTTCTCTTCAAAGACGACAGAGTCATTGTACTGCAACCATTAAGGCAGGAAGTGCCTGATTGCCTTTGTCAGTCACCATGGGGCTGAAAGAAGACTGTCTGTTTTGGTTAATGTTCAGAAGAAGCATAGGAGAATGCAGATGTTTCACAGAACGTCATAATTCTGGAGAAGAAGCACTTTAGTCGGCCGGCGAGGTCGTAGAATAAAGTGGACATTTAAAGGCTAAGTGCAATGACCATAATTGTGAAATATCAACATATGACTTCCTCTTTTTTATTACATGTTCTGAGTGTTGCTCAGGGAAATGCCCCCAGACGTCATGTGGCCCTTCCACCGTGACATGCAGGCACCGGGCAGCCTCTGTTGCTATGAGTGTGTCAATGGCTCTTTTTTATTTTAGTCCTCCCTTTGTTCTGTGGGAGGAGAGCCTCCATCGAAAGCCCATGGATTCCATGTCTGAATGCTTTTATTTTTCCTTATGGGGAAATTTCCCCCATCTCTGGTTTAATTCAGAAACTTCGATCACTGACGCAGCGAGCAAGCAATATTCCAAACTATATTTAACCACCCAGCACCTATGTTTCTAGCTACACTCGTCCTTATCTTCCTCTTCCCCTCCCTCCTCTCCTCTGGTGTTGGTGGTGCAGGTCGTGTCTGACGCCCAGGCTGCCCGTCACGGCGCACGATGGAGGCACACGTGCAGAGGCCTCACGTGCAGTACCGTGGCAGACAGGCGCTCATGCTCCCTGCAGGAGAGTCATCCAGGCTAAAAATAGCGCACCGGCGGAGGAGGGAGAGGAGCCGGAGAAGACTTTAACGGAGAGGAATAGAAACACGGGGGTTATTTTTACCCCAATGAATTCCCTCTGCTGCGTCCCAAGCAGGCGAGACGTCTTCCCCTTTTCTTCATCATTCTATTTCTGTCTCAACGTGCGCCTCACCGCGCATCACAACTCTTTGTTCAGTTCTTTCGAGCAAAGTTGTGACTCAAGGCTAAAGCGTGAGTCGGTGACGTGCAGTGCTCCTGCCAAGACGCCCACATATCACCTCTCCCCAGACGTGTCCTGCAGGACTTCAGCTCTCCTGCACCAATCAATACACCAAACCTGGGAACCTGCAGTCCTGGTGCCCGTGGACGGCTGTTGGCAGGGTAGCACAAAATGTGAATACTTCATGTACATCCAAGACTCACGGCACTTGCTGTTACCATAGCAACTCGCCCATCAGTCTGTTGCACGTGCAGACTGGGGCATTCATTCTCAGGCTTTCATTCATCCATTGATTAATCATCTTGTTCATTCAGTATACTTATGTTTTATTCTGTAGTCTTCCTCACTCATTGATGTTTTGGGTGCACTTGTTTTGCAAGAGAAATGAAAACATGCAGCATTTATGAGCAGTACATAAATGACATGATATCCTATATTTTAAATGGCGTTTAACACGTTGCACTGCAGCTGTGAGGTGGCAGAGTTAATTCATTTATTGACTCATGATTGGTCGATCAGAGGACCTGGCTGCTGAGGTTTCACCCATCCAAAATGGCGGCGTTGGCATCCAGCATACCTTGGATTCATTTCTGAATGCTAAGAGGAAGTGAAGATGTGCTGTCCATTATTATATAGACCATGGTGTAGAGCATGATTCTGCGACTGTTGTGTGACAGTGATGATTGCACCAACACACACACACACACACACATGTCCAGAACCCCAGTGTAAAAGTCAAAAATCCCTCTCAGGGTTTTGCTGACATTTTCCGCAGCAGTCCAACTGCGAATCCAGAGCAAGGGGATGGTGATTTTTTCCTCTTGTGACATCGCCTCCATAGCTTTGCTGGCTGATAGAGTTTCAGACTGAGCAGATTTAATGTAGGCTACACAGTTGGGGAGGGGGAATTATGGCCGGGAGAGATGCGAACAAGCAGTAATCAGTTATTATCAGAATGCCTGCTTTTGATTGCAGCCTGCAGCAGCACACTTTGCTGTGCGTGTGTGTGTCTGAATAACAGTTCAATATTTATTATTACTGAGAGAAGAGAAGAATAAATGAGAAGATGGATGCAACAACTGACAGCTTCCCTGACAGAGACAGGAAGAGAGAGAGGGGCGATCTTTATACAGCGTCAGATGCCGTTTCCTCCACAATGAAGAGGATGAGACCGTATCGGAATCAAAAAATAAATCATGCACGACGGGTCCCCAGTGAGAGAGGCAAGCCAGAAGTTGGTCCCTACCCAACTCCAAAGTTTTAGAACTAGGCCTTGAGCTTTGATGAAGAGGTTGGTGGCACACATGCTCCTTTTGGAGATTTTCTGATTTTACATAAAAAAATGTGGTTGTTCTTTTGCATTGGGACCTTTATGACCTATTCCAGCATAAACACTGACCTCATAGGGACTCAAGCGGGGAACCGTGTGTGTGCGTGTCGCACCATTAACCATTAATCCGTCACAGTAATGCTTGTTGCCAAGGTTGTTCGCTCTCTCCAACCATAATGGATCCCTTCCTTTGTCTCTCTATCGCTGACTTTCTTCTTACACCTGATTTCCTTCTCACCTCTCCCGTTCCATCCGGTCCGGTTCTCACACCGGCTCCACGGCCAATGTCTGCCCACATCCTGGCTTTCTGGTGACATCGAAATTAATTGAAAACCCTGTGGTGTCAGAGGTGACTGTAGCGATGGTGTGGCTATTAATCAACATTTCACCTTTGCGTGCTTTTTGCTTTATTCCAGGAATCCCTCTCCACATTTATCCCTCAGTTGTTTGTGCGGCACTCTTTGCCTCTTAAATCATTCTATCTCTCATTCGCTCAGACTGCTCCTATTTGTCTCCATCTCTCTCCCTCTGTTCATCCTCCCGTACAATCATCCTCCCTGTCTCTTTCCTGCACCCTCTCATATCTCCTGGTTTCATCCTTCCACATCCACTGGCTTAGCTGTTCCCTGTCCCCCGTGTGTAGTCGCCTCACCCGGAGGACGGGGTATTGATAATAAACCCCAAACAATCGATTGAAATGTTACCTGAGGTGGGAAAAATCTAATAAGGTCAGACAAAATGAGCAAAGTGGTCGCATGAGACTCCCTTGCTAATCTCAAGTCCGTATTCCTACCATAGCTGCGCGGCGAATGATAACAGAGGCAGTTTGTCTTGCTCGGCCGTTGTGTGTCCTTTCGCCCTCAGCCCATCGTTCACCTGCGGACACGATATCGTCAAGGTTGCAAGCCTTGAAGCCATTTACCTACTGTTTACATATTTTACATTTCACAAAAATCCGTTCCATGTGTGCACAGTTACCACACAACCCCTTCAAGGTCCCAGTTCATTTATTTGAACCCTGGCCTGTTCGGCATCCTGCTGGGATCCGAGGCAGGAATTTGCTACTTCTCAGAGAAAATCAGAGGGGGGCTTTTTTTTTTTTTTTGCTTCCATCTGGTTTCCTCCCATGTTTTTCACACTTGACACAAACATGACAAAACACTTCTCTCTACATTTACAATGAATTCTAATGGTGCTAGATCCAAATCATCATCCAAAGTGACTGGAACTCCAGAGGTACACTGGAGTGACACGCCTGTGAGTTTTGAGGTGTTCAGCTTAGCGCTGGGGAAATTGCTGTCTCTATATCAAGCGACTGACACTCTTTCGGTCCTCGTAGCTTGGTTTGCATTTCCTCTTCCTTGGCAGAGATTTATCTCTCCTCCTTAGCGCTACCATTCATCACCGCTGAGGCGTCCTCATCCCTATCCCCCTTTGGCACAGTCATAACTGGATGAGCAGCAGGACACCATCCAGATTGTGTTTGTGTGTATGTGTTCGTCACACGCTGGGCCAATTTAATGCTGATTTTTTGCTTAAGAGCTTAAAAAGGCATCTGCTGCAGCCTCCTGTGATCCAGACTGAGAAGGACCAGGGCAGGCAGACCAGGACGTTTGATATTTTATTCACAAAATAAAGTATTTACAAAATTCCAGATAACAAAAACAAAGCAGCATGAAATTTTAATCAGAAAAAGTGCACTCTAAGCATATTTCAGCAAAACAGAGGGAATCATACTTATTGCTCCCCTGACTGTATGGAGTCTACACAGGCCGGTCCATAGATTATTGCAGGGGAGAAAACAATCCCCTTATTAAAAACTCCTGGAGGTGGCTCCTGAGCACACCCCTCTGTCTACAGCAGAATGGTGCAGTCCAATCACGAGCCTCTTCCACTAAAGCTGTTGGGTTGCAGCAGCTCAGTTTGGCCAGTTTGCCAGGAGGAGGGTGGACTCAGTGTAGAACTACCGCAACCTCAAAGTGTCTGATGTTTTCATGGTTAATAAAACAACTGAAAACATTCAATGCACAGCAGCAGTCACACAGGTTAAACAGGCTACACGAGCCACTATCGCACCCCCCCACCCCCCTTCTGTTGACCTGTTAGCTAAGCCTTGTCTTATCTTTGGCATTTTATACCGATCCCACACTAACACAGAGGGAAATCAGCCATCTGATTGGCCTACAGGGAGATCCTGGCTCAGCACAATGCCTCTCAGTATCTGAAGCAGAGCTGTGGTGATTACTCAATAAAAGAAATGATGCAACTTTGACAATCAGATGAGAACGTCACTACCATCTCACTGCAGCGAGCTTAACTCAATCAATCCTCCCCTACAATCATTCCCCGCTGCTGATAAAGATGCTGATAAGCGATGAACCGATGAAGCAAATGATTAGGATTAGCTGCTTTTATCAAGTTGAATTTCTTTGTGTTTTAGGTTCAACTGTAACAGGTTCTGATTCCTGAAAGTCTTAATCAAGAGAACACAATCCACCACTGAATCAGGCGAGAACAATTGAGAAGTGTTGATGCTATTGTTTGGGTTCACACTGCAGCTCAGTGACTGTGTGTTGTCCAGGTATTTCTCATGTTATGGGGACCTGGTGGGACCAAACATCTCCATTTTGATATCATTACTTTTGAATTTAAAGACATGTTTTAAGGGCCGTCCGCCCCGTAATGCCTTGCCTGTGTTGTCTACCTCAAAAACTCTTCAGTTGAAAGGTCAGGCGGGGCCAGGAGGGCTTATCTAACACGGCCTCGTCTTGTAAAATTGATGTACCCTTTGACATGTAGTCATTATATTCTGTAATCTGGTGTCTTCCCTCCCACAGTCCTTACCCCTTTCCCTTTCCAAAACCTGATGATTAATTTTAGTTTTTCTCTCTCTCATTCAGTCCCTCTCACCTAATCTCTTCCCACACACACACACACGGGGAAATAGTCCCAAATCGCGGGTTTGTCAGTTTTGACATGCCCTTGTTCATCTCAGCTGTAGAAAATCACTCCCCCTGCTGTGCTGTTTTAATCTGCTGGATGCCATTTTAATCTAATCTGCATGTGTGCCTTTTATGTGAAGAGTGCACAGGGCAGGCAGATGCTTTTTTTTATGGCGACTGCATCAAATGAAGACGCGCCAGCCGTCATGTTGAGATTAAGTGGCGTCCATTGTTTCGTTCACTGCCGTCCCTTCTGCCAGTACCTCCTATTACTCACTTAACGTCTCCACAAAAGACGCGGCCATGCAGCAGCCCTTGCAGGGTTCTACTTTGCCCGCCTGTGTCCAAAATAACTTGGCTCTCGGGTCATCACCTCTCACCTCAGCATTACATCAGTGCTCTTTTACAACATTTTTCCTGCACGCTGCACTGACTTGAAACATCCACATTTCCTGCACGGATATTTGGTGAATGCACCCTTTGCTGCTCAGATGCCTCTGTGAAGACGTCTTACTGTTGGACCCATCAGTAGTGGGTTTGCAAGGAGGCCTGAGCTATTTAGATGAGATGCTGACCTGAACAGCTGCATAAAGTATTTTGTCTTCTCTAAATCATGCAAACCTAAATGACTCCCAGAGTCCCAGAGCAGGACTACAAAGCAAATATAATCATAGATCCTCTTTATATTGCAGTATTTGGGTCTAAATAATAAATCTGCCTTGGCCTACAACTGAGAGGAAACACTGTTGACCTGTTGTCATCTGACTGAGCCGTAAAAAGAGGCCTTTTGTTGTCTCCTCTTTCCTGCTTTCTTCACACGCCATCCTGCAGGCAACTGAAAACATTACATTAACCTTAGGAGAAATGTGAAAAATCTGAACCAGTAATTCATTGAAGTATTCATGGAATGAGGTTATTTTACTTTTAGTCAGTACAAATAATGTAAATGCTTTTCACGTGTCAGCCATAGGAATGTGGCTTTTCTTGGTTTGCCTACAGCAGTCTCTTTAATAACAATCGATAACTTCCTGAGGCAAATTCAGACTGAATGACTGTCTTTGAGGTTGTGTCCAAATACTTATAGCACCTAACATCAGCAGAACTTCATGCACTGGTTAAATAGTCAGCAGTGACCTGAGGCGTGGCCCAGAATCCATCCATCCCTTAGCTACAGTTTACTGCAGCCCTGTAAGTTTCACGGGTTAGCAGAAGTCACACTTCACAGTTTAATTTTTACCCAGCTGTGCGTCAGACATTTCAGGACACAATGTTTATACCATTAAGAGAATATATATAAACTTAAACTATAGTAAGAGGTGTTCAGCCACAGTGCTATCTGTGCGCGCGTGTGCAACCATGTCGCTGTGTGTATCTCTGTGAATACACAGATGAAGAGGGTTTAGTTCAGGATTAACGTTCATTCTGATAAAACAGAGATCCTCTCGCCTCTCCGCTGGTTAACCACACTCCCCTAATCCCCTCTGCTGGTCCTGCCGTTGCATTCTGGGCCCGCAGGAGGATTTGAGCACACATTTCCAGATCGCCACCAATCTTCTGATGCTCCTCAACTGTCAACTGTGACATTTATAACCTTTTAGTCGTATTTTTAATGATGGTCTTATTGCACCAAACTTTAAATGAAACATAATCGCCGTCACATGTAATATTTGTTGGCATTTCTAAGAGGCTAGAGGTTAGAGTTTCATTCTGTGGCTGAGGAGTGCAAGTTTTGTATTCTGTCCCATGTTTAGTCCTGGATTTGTGAGGGAAATCTAATAATTTGTGGTGAATGGTTTTATTCCAAACTCATTCTTTGTAAACTTGTGACACTGGAGAAGATAAACGAGTACATCAGAAGCTGCTAAGTTAATGGGAAACACAGCAGAGTTTGCTTAAACCAAAGCAGTCAGAAGTCAAATGTAGTTTACCACACATCTGAGCTGAGAAAATGGCAAACACGGCACCAGAAAATTGGATCCAGCTTTATACCTCTAATCACAGCTTTTCAACATTGGACTTCAACAGCCCGCTATGACATTTGTGCGATACGTTTTACAAGGATTGGGAAAAGTATCTTAATTCCAATAAACACAATAAAACAGTGCACACTAACACACAACAAAACAAGATGCAGGATACACAATCACAATCTCTCCTTCTGTTCCTGAGTGCTGAATAACTTCCAGGAAAATGTTTTTGCAGCACAGTGAGACCTTTGGATAGACCACTCTGACATTTGTCTGAAATTAATTAGCATATTCAATATTCCATTATGACGAAATACATGTTTATTCCATCAGCTTGACCTTGACCTTTGACGCTGATCACCCTCCAGCTGCAGCACAGTCATATTAAATCGTGTGTTCACACTTATAAACACCTATAAATCACATATGAAATCAGTGAAAATTAATGTGTAAATGTGTTTAAAGCTTTGATGTAAAAGAAGCTGTGAGAAGGTGACAACCCCCCTTCTCACTGTCGCGCACACAGACACGCGGCCAGAGACATTGGGCGCACGTGCACACACACACACACCCGCGGGCCGCAGGCAGCGAGCAGACCCGGCTCCTGTCTAGCTAAGCGGGGACGCGCCCATTCAGTCACACGCTCTTCCATTGAGCCCCTGGTCCACACATTGCGTCCAAACCGGATGAGCCACTCTACGTGTCCACCAGTTCAGCAACTCACCCACTTCCTGATTGTCCCGTCCGTCAGCCCCATGCGGAAGCGCGCACCCCTAACAGGGCCGTATTTAACATCTTACGAGGACCGCGGGCACCGGACAAAACGGAGGGGTGCAGTCTTGCTAACGGTGGCTGAAATATTTCTTTATTTAAGCATTGGGGTGGTGACCAAAAATATCAATAATTAACACACAGAAATATTAATGTTTTAACTGTTTGCCATTGAGTACCCAATCTAAATATCTTCACCCTGGAAATGCCCCCCTCTGTCAATGGTACAGTCCAAGTGGCCTAATTGGCTCAATTTGAACTAACTAGGCAGCCTATTTAAAGGGCGGATGAGGGGAGGATGAGGTTAGATGTCGGATGGTGCTCGGTGAAGACCTGTGTATATTGGATTGATGACTATTTTCATTGTGGAATATTTTTGTTGGTCGCTTAATAAACCACAACCACTTTTTCCCCCCAAGTTTCCTGCTTCCTCGTGTCTGTTCTCTCGCTCAAGTCCGCTCCCCGTTAGTGAGGAGACCGGGCCGGTCCCTCACAGAAGCTATAAGCCATTAACCTCGCCCTCTCCATGTAAGCGGAGGTGTGGCTGCATTTGATTTACTCCTTTCCTGGGCGTGGCTCCACTCTGGTTCAAAATGGCAGCTCCTATATACAGGAACCATGTAAATGATAATTGTATACATTTCATTATAATTGTAAACTTGACCAATATATATTATCAATAACACAATCCCTCTATTGTCACTAAATCATTCTGTGACAAAGTGACACTTCTCTTTTGTGGTGTAATATCATTTTTAGGTATCTTATAAAACACTATAATAAATATATGGCTATTCGATCTAGAATATTGCCCTCCTATGAGTCAGACTCATGTCTCTATCCATACACTCGCCCCAGTGGTTTTACCCAGTGGAGTGACCACAGTCACCATGGGTGTGGGTTAATCAAGTCATTCCGTTAATACTTTTTAGAGACTTTCTTCTTCTTTCTTGTAGCCATCCCTGCAGTTTGTCTCTTGGGCCGAAGAACCGACCGCCTTTTCCCACGTTTGTTCTCTTTCTCTGACTTAGTCCCTGAATTCTTGTGATGGCTTTTCAGCCATGACAGCACTTTATCTCTGGATTTCTGCAGCTCGTTAGTATCCGGTTCAGATGCGGCTTTCTTGCCTACAGCAGAAAATAATATGTTAATATCGTGTACAACCGGCGGAAGATAAATGGGTGTTGGGCAATTCATTCACCTGCACAGTGTTCGTAGTGAAAGTCCATGGACGCCTCCCGTCTGCTCCACTCTCGCTCCAGCAGCCCCTTCATGGTCTTCAGAGAGCCAGAACATGCATCGTCATCACTTTCAACTTCTAGACCAGCGCCGGATTTTACTGGCAGCTGGTCGTCTTTGTGTGGGTGCTCTGTCGCTCCCTCAACTCTGGCTGGAGCCTCGGACATCTGCACGTCTTTTTGAACTGGTTAGAAAATACAACAGTCAGGTTATGAGATTTTTTTTAAGGACCGTTATTCTCAAATTCTTCATGTTGTGTGAATGCTTACAGGTTATTGGTAATTCCATGCTGTAGTTTCCTTTTAAGATGTGGTATCTTTCCCAGTTCTTGCGATTCCACTCGGTGTTGAGGTGCTCTGTGATCTCTTTGGCCGTGTTCTCATCTTTCTTGTCACCTGCCTCCGTCTTTCTCAGCTGGTGGATCATGCATCTCACTGAGGTAGAAAGTGCTGTTTCCCGCAACCATCTCGTCCATCCTCTCCAGCAGCTCTAGAACCTGATCATTAGCGCTGCTCCTGTTGTCCAGCACTTGATAGCGGTTTCCACATTTCTCAATGAGCCAGCGGAGAGGCTTTCCTTCACTTTCAATGTGCTGCTCGACCGTTTTCTTCCCCAGCACGTCCCCGAAGGTGAACAGGACGATGACGTGTCTCCACGCCCTGTGTCCGAGCATCCTCATGTTGTCCTCTGTGACTCGCCGTTGTTCCTCGGTGAACGACGTGTCAAGTGGAACCGTGAGCACGATGACATTCGGCGCAGGCGAGCACAGCGGCAGGCCGCTTAAGATCTCGGACTTCATGGCTTCCGGGGTGAAGATCGCCGGGAAGAATTTCCACCATCCAGGAGTGTCCACGATAATGACCTCTCTCCCAGCCACATTGCCAGTTTGCTTTAGGACTTTCATGGTCCTTTCACCAGACTGAAACACTTGAGCTTTCAGAATCCTGTTCCCAGTGGCGCTCTTCCCGGAAAACACCCAGCCGACCATCAGTATTCTCAGTCTGGGCTTTGGGTCTGTGCAAGGAGACAGTTATTAGTAATCAATGAATTGTAAACTTAGTTCTGCTGAGGAGGCCACAGGAATGTCGGATCTTGGTGGTGGTGACTAGTGCATATTTACTATAAACAGTTAGAGTACTCATTCATAGACATTTACTGACCTTAGGACCTGTAAACGTAAAGTCATCTGCCTGTAAATGTGTGTTGCCATTACAAAGCTGCTACAATGTTTTTATCAATAACAGAGATTGTGACTGTCACTATATTAAAAGGAGACATGGATTTTATCTTATAACATTTAGAAGTGCAAAACAACTCAAACTGACCGAACAGGAGATTTCTGAGGGTTTGCCTGTGTTTTTGTGACTGCTGACGCAACATCTCTGCCTTTTCTTCCACTTCCCTTCTCCGCTCCTTCACATTTTCCACCAGCAGGCTCTCCGCTTCGTAGCAGCCGTTCTCTGACACCATGGCGCCAATCGTCTCCAGCAGCGCTTTGACCTCCGCGCTGTTGTGTGCGCCTTCGCCGCAGAGAACGTGGTATCTGTTGCCGCAGGCCTCCAGGAGGGAGGTCAGCGACGCCCCTTGCTCTCTGATGTAATGCTCGATGTCCTGGTGGCCGACTTGCTCTCTGTGGCAGAACACCACCAAGGTGTGATCCCACACCTTCCTCCCGCAAAAGTGCTCCAAGTGCTCCTTGGTTGCCCTCTTGTGCACGCTCCCGAATGGCTGCTCGGCGTTGATCACCAGGATAAACCCATGCAGCTCAGGTGGACAGAGCGTGACGCTGAGAATCCCCTCTGCCCGGACGAGTTCTGGCGTATCACAGAGGTTATAGCCTCGCAACCACCCGGGGGCATTTACCAGCGTCACGCTTTGCCCCCCTACCTCCGCCGCTCGCCTCTCAGCATCAAATGTCGCGTCTGTTGCATCAAACGCTTTTGTTCCCAGGATGATGTTTCCAACCAGATATTTGTGGGAGGTTTTTGATCCCAAAATAACAGCGTTCAGCTCTGACACAAAGAGAAGGAGAGGGACATGGTGTCAAAAATGGAAGTGTGATAAATCTCATTCATCTCATTTCTTACTTTTGACTCACCTTTGGCTGGTATCCCTTTCTCCATGCTTTCTGAAGAAGGTGATGAATATGCCTCCTTCCCCTCGAGCCAAGCACTGAGTGCACCTCGTGCGGCGTCTCCGTCAGCGGGTAAAAGCTTTTCCGTGCAGAAGGTATCGGATGACACGGTAAACCACGCCCTGGGTTTTGTCGCTACCTGTGAGCTCTTTCTTTACTTCCTGTAATTTGACTGTTTTCTTGCAGCCCCGTGGAAAATTGGTATCAACAGTTTGTGGCATGTAGTTATTTCATATCATATTATTAAATCTAGGTATATTTTTATGCATTTTAGCTGCTAATATTTTTCATCAAATGACATTAGACTGTGTTTGGGTTCCCTCGTCACAGTGCTGCATGTTCTGCAGCCATGAATAACTCCATGTCAGGCCCAGTGCGCATGTGTGTCGGAGATGAGATGATCAACTCTGACATTATCGCGCTTGTATGTTGCTGGACTGGTTTGTTCTGGAGCCATTCCAGGTTCCAAAGCAGCTTTGGAGTGTCAGGCTCTATCCGCTCCCCCTGCCAAGTCGCTTGCATAACCAAATTAATGGCAACGCACACAAGCAACGACAACAGCAGTTTGATTTCACGATTAACGCTCTGCGGTTTGCCCTGATCGACAGCGTGGGAGCACAAGGACATTGTTTTCCAATGGCGACCGCGTCCCATAGCAGCGTGGCAGAGATAAAGCGGGCACACACATTAGATCCTTCCAACATGACCAGGAGGCCCTCTAAGTCCAGTCCATCTGTCATAATTATTATTCACTCCAGCACCGCAGAGCCAAACAATGTCTGATGATATAAGAAATCTGATCCTCCTCAGTGATGGTTGGGAATGAGCAGACACAAGTGGGCATGCAGCAGTTTACATGTAAACAGAGGGCAGTTGTTATTGTGCAGGATACTTGACAATGTAACACGTCTCCCAGGGTTTATACTTTAAACACACTCACCAACACAGACAAGTGTACATGTAGGATGACTTGATAAATTGTGACCTGCTGACCTGGATTCTGTTGGTGTTAGCTTTTAGCCTGTAACATACTGTACTTTCTACAAAGAACTCATCTCCACATACTCTTTTACTCTGTTTGGATATTATTATTGAATATACAGGGGTGCAAGAATGTTTTACCCCGTGAAACTTCACCATCAAATGACGTAAATAAGCAAGGAAAAGGTCTAGTGCCAAGTAAATTCAACAAAGTTTAGCGCACTCAAGGGCATTATGAGACGCTTAATGAGTCACTGACATCTTGATAGGTGTTTTTGTTGACTTGTGTGTAAGAGACAAAATGTCCACAGCCAAGAACAAATTGCCTTTGGCTGCTCAAAACGAACAAGAAAACCCCTTTGGGAATTTCCTTTGTACTTCCTGAAGCCTTACAGGGGAAGTTCCTATTGTTTTCTCTTTGAAACAGAAAATGATGTTTTCATTTCGTTTGGCTATTGTGGAAACTCGCTGATGTTTGTGTGGCTTCACATTCACGTCATCTCCCCTCCCCATTCCAGGTAGACCAGACCTCAAGTGCCTCCACTTGCATGACTGTCTAAATGAGACGCCTGTCTCCAAACCTGTTACTGCATGCATCATTATCTGCAGACGTCTTTCTGGAGTTACCACATATTTTCACCATGATACTTCAGTAGTCATAAATACTGCAATTCAGACATTTTGTGATCTAACACAGTCTTCCTATGCAGCAGCCATATTGCAAGACTCAAGACTGAATTACAGCATCTTTTACTTGAAAGTAGCCTAAGAACGTAAACGTATGAAAGCGTCCACTAGGGTCAGGTGACATATATTTAAGTGGAGAGTGGAGAGTTTCTAAGCGTACGCTCCAAATCCTTATTCACAGCACAATAACTCCTCCTAGCCTTTCAACCTGGTCGCACATCTTAATCCACTATCTGCGGTGACTTACCTGACCCCACACACTGTCTGTGTCTGTGCGTCCCGGACCCAGATGGGTTTTCAAAATGTCAGCTACGTCTCTTATCTGAAATGACACTAACCCCGGGCTGTCACTTTAAATAAAATAAAGACTCGGTTCTGCGTTGGCATGTGTGTTTTTCATGATCTTAAAAAAAAAAAAAAAATCTAATTAAAGGTTCAAGTCATCTTAACACTGTCCCCGAGCAGTTGTCTTATTGACAACACAAGATATTTAAAGAAAGAGCATTCTGTCCTCTTCACTGGAAACCATGGCTCAAGGGTTGATTTCAGGGAGAAAGGGTTGTTGTTATTATTTCTTGGATATATAGTGTATATATATATATATACTTGTGGATTAATTGCCTATATGTCTGTTTAGTGCACAAACTGGGGGAGTTATCATTAGAGCAACAAAGTTAGTTTACTATAACAGAATTAAACAATGATAATACTTTGGCCTCCTCAGTTTGCTTTGAGTACATTAGTTTAAATATTTATACTGCGTGTGTTTATATACAGTTCACTGTGTTACAGAATTCCTTCCCTGAATGTTGCCCAATGGGCTGATTTGTCTGTTTATTGACATGTACAACAAACAAACATGTCTGCAATTGTCTGGACTCATCAGGTTGCCTGTGCTGAAATGAGGTCATTGGATTTTAGGCTAATGATCCCAACTCTGAACTCTGAGCTGCCGTGCAGACGCCGTCAGACCTGGGATGAAGAATAATAATTATTTAATCTGAGCAGGAATCAGTACGATGGAGGGAGGAAGTTTGAACAGGATCATACAACACAGAGTTGTATTGTTTTAGTGTTTCTATTAGTTATACTGTTTGGTATAATGCAGCCATTGTGCAAGTCCAGACCCAGATTCTGATCCTCTTAATATCACCCTGAATTCCCCATCATGGGACTAGGTATTTGGTGAGTCTTGCAGCTGCCAGACGACCCAGTTGCTTGCGAGTGCGCAATCACACACACACACACACATTCTAAACTTAAAACCAAAACACACAGCATCCATGCAGGAAGGATGTGTTTGTTTGTTGGAGAGTTCAATGAGAAGGAAAGAGGATGGAAGTTAAACGCTAAAACATGTTGCAACCCGAAACTCAGAAAAGTGCGTGCGTTTGTGTGGCAGCTGTGTAGGTGGTGCTAAGGCTGTGCAGACCAAGTTTTTACTTGACTTATATAAAAATGATTAGAGCAACTGTCTTGAGAGTAAGATCTTTCTGCTAATGCTAGAGTTAAGGTTAGAATTTAGGTTATAGAAATGCTTCAGGTAATGAATGCTAGCCTCGGTGATGTCCTGTGTTGTGTTTGGATTAAAGTGAACGAGTTAGAGCGCTGCTGACATGCAGAAAGCGCTGGTAATCTCAAGAGCTCTGGGGTCAACCCTGGAAACAGCTTGGGTACTTTTGGCACACACGATTCTGTGACTCACCTTCCCATGACCAATCGCATCCTTTCCCCAGGACAAAAACATTCAATTCCCACCAGGTTAGCTACTGTCCTCAGGAATTTCCTCATATCATCACTTGGAATTCCACAAGTGGTTAAATCTGTTTGGATTTAAAGGAGCTGAGGAGGCGTTTGTGCTGCAGTGTGCAGCATTAAACAGCATTAGATAGCATTAGGATCATATTATTGTTGAGAGCTCAGGACTTAAGTATAGAGTTATATAAACAGTAGAATGGGGACATGAGTTGGTTTGCATCGGTTTGAAATAATAAAGGACAGAAGTCTCAAGTAAAGAGAGGGAAAGGTGTTGTAAATGAGAAAGGCATCATTGGACTGTGCTGCCAACATATAGAAGAAGATGCTTAAATTCTTCATCCTTCCTCTTCTTGACAGTCGGCCATTATTGCTGATCTATCAGCCTCTCGTGGCGTTCTGTCAGTCCTCAGAAAAGAGCCCTCTTGGGTAAATGCCATCTTGGATCAGTGGAGATTAAAGGCGTGTTTTATTGCTCACCAAGGACCAGTTAGCTTCACATATAAACACGTTCCTGCGTTGGATCCCAGTAGCAGTATTCTCTCTCTCAATCTCTCTCTCTCTCTCTCTCTCTCTTCTTCTGGATAATGCAGCTAACTCATTGCACGCTCTCTAGAAATCGTGACACACAGAAAGAAGCTATACATGAGATCATCTTCGGTCGGTGCTGCCACTGTTGTTCAATAAACCTCATTTTGAATCTAAGAAGTGAAACATTTTATTTTCTATGCAAGGGACGAAACAACTCATCGTTCTACCTGTTTCTGTTTTTATCCGTCTGTGCAGTAGAATAACTTATCAACTAACAAATTCATTCCCATGAAATTTCATTGAGGGGTGGGGGTCCAACCCAATGAAGAATCCATTACATTTTGGAATGGATCCAGATAAACAGGCTGACCCCGGATTTTCATTTTTCACTCAAAACGGTGAGACACGGCATTGGATCTGCACCTGGTTTATGCTTCCACTTTATCTGTGGTGTAACCAACAATCACAAAGTGATCATCACCTTCTGATACAATGGACCACCAGAGGCCTGGTTGACAAACACCAGCACTTCCCTTCCTCAAGTTTCTATTAATAGCTCCTTTCATTCTTGTGTCTGTGTGTATTCTTACTTCCTCATTCACCTTCTGTGACAACACACGCCTTCACTCTGTGACCAATCAACCCCAAAAATGAAACCTTTGAATCCTTCCATTATCCATCCATCCCTCTTCAGTCTTTGAAGAGCAGAAGATTCTACTGGGACCTCGACACTTCTCTGCTGATGCACTAAAACCTGCAGCTTCTCTAAGCACCGATAAAACCCTCCAGTTGTCTGAGTCAGCTGGCCGCACCACAAGAGGTATAGATTTTATCCTTCTGTGTGTAAACACAGAGGGAGCCAGGTCTGAAGATGTTGTACCATGTCCATGATAGAGCCAACCTAACACACAAGTGAACCCATCTAGGGCGGACTCCTCTTTGCTTGGAGTCAGTCTGCAAAGGAGACGCAGACCGGGCACTGATATGGGCACAAGCATGGCTCCACTGGCTCCCTAAAAGCACAATGGTCGTTTTTCTCCATGCATCAGAAAGAGAGACCTACTGACACACTCACAGGCACCCCCAGAGCAGGGATTGGCCAGCGAGAGAGAGAGGGAGAAAGAGAGAAAGCCCTTCCTTCCCTCCCATCCATAGCGGCTCTACAACCAGTTGTTCCTTCCAGAGTGGAGTGTGAGCGTAGTGAGGCGGCAGCATCTGGACACTTGGACTCCTCCGCCACCTCATATAGACTCCACTTCTCTCCACCTCTCGCGCACCCGGACCCCCTCCCCACCCCTCTCTCCCTTTTTTCATCAACCCCCGTGGGCCGGTTATGGATTCTAGGCTGCTGATTGTACCGGGGATCCCCACATCGGACCCGACCGTCCGGGCACCCTGGAACATCAGCTCCATCAGTCCGCACCGGCTCATGGAGCTGTCACCAGTCGCCACAACTGTGCGTATCCTGTTCACTTTCTTACATCCCTTTGTTTTGTATACTTGTTGTTGTTTGCTTTATTGTGGTGGCCGGGAGGAAAGCCCGTTAACTGAGGGGCATCCGCGCGCCGCAGCGATGCGTAAATCCCGGGGAGGACCCGATCCAGAGGTGCCAACTCGGCACATCTGGCCGAAAAGGGAGAACGGAGCACAGTTATTTTTGTAGCTGCTTTGCTTTTCATACTATCGCCACTTCATTTATACAAACTAAACCAGGCAGCGCGAGGGAGGCGTGGAGGAGAAGTTAACTCCATGAATGAATGAGTCACAGCAGCATCCCCCCTGCGCTCCAGCGCTCCGTTCATTCAGCACCGAATCGATCCTCTGGCGTTTCCTCAGCGGAGAAAATGCTCCTCAACTACAGATGTGGTGGGGGATAATGCTCAACTGCGCAGCTCGTGTATGTTTGCCCCTTTTTTTTAATCATAATGATCCATTTTACTGACTCCACGTGCTTCACATCGTGCATTCCCGATGACTTTGGAGTCTTGCACCACATGTCGTGATGATCCCACTGTTGGCTCCTGGAAAGTCTTAAGATTTGGGGTCTAATGCAAAATGTGTGTGAGGATGGATCAGACTCCATCTCACTCCCTCTTTGTCTGAGCGTGGGATTAGTTTACGCACAGCCTCCAGAGAGATCCTTCGGGACAGATGTGTGACAATGTATTTCTGCTCTGCCAGTAAAAGAAAAAGTGGAAGAAATAAAACCGGCTGCTTTTTTTTTAACTTCGCCCTCCAGGAGTTCGAGGAGACACAGCGTGCTTGAACTGAGAGAGAAGCAGCTGCTTAAAAGCATACTGAGGAACACATGGGTGCACCACTATAGCAAATGTAGCTCAACAAGTGTGAATGGTTGCGTTTGCATGCTGACTTTGAAGTGCAAACCTCCAGGCTTCAAGCCTCTCAAGCTTTTGTGGTCTGGACTTCACGGTGGGAGTGCAGAGAAAGCTGATACTGAAGCAGTGCCCGGGGGCAGCTTCTGCTCCGGCAGATGGGATCTTCTGCTGCATGGTTTTCATTTCCAAACTTTCCAGGTTTTTTGTGTTTCACCTCAGAGTTCTTGTTTCCCTCCACCACCGTGTCCTGCCCCTGTCTCGTTTAATTCTTGTTCTCAACTACAATCCTGCATCAATTATCCAAAAGGGTCCAATTTGTGAATATATCAGTGTGCGTGTGAAAACACATATTTATGCAGGGGAGCGTCTGTGAATTTTCAAATCTTATTTCCGTGATTACTTGTGTAATTTTCTTTGTATTTGTGGACGCATCAATAAGTTCTACAATGCGTAGTGTGAAACCGAGGCACAGTGTTTCTCTGCCTGCGTGTGTGTGTGCCCAGACTGTTAACTACTCTGTGTCAGGATGCTGCGCCTCTATTGGAGGAAAGCGAAGCATTTACTGCAACTGCTTCTGATAACACACATCTTTACTGTAAATAAACCACTGCACTGATATCCAGGGATGCTGTCAGCACATGCACTTCCAAGGCTGTCGCACGCTCGTGCAGTTTTCTGAAGTGTATGTGCACAATAATTTGTCCGTGTGCATGTGGGGGTATGTTGCCTATAAACAAAGGCTCTTACAACTAGAAGGCCACGCAGTGGAGCCTGTACCTCCGGCATGGCCCTACACTGTTCCAGTAAAATACACACTCATTGATATTACTTCCATGATTTTTTTTTTGATTGAGGTAATTTATTAATGTAATGTAATGTAATGTAATGAAATGTAATGACATTATTAGCACTATTAGTAAATTACATTACACGACATTACACATAGTGGAGACTCCGTGCTGCTCACTGTGTCTCTCCTTCCACCTTGCCGAGGGATCGCCAGTAATCTGGCCCAGGGCCACTCAAGATGGGAGATGTAACAGATGAGCGGAAGCAGGACGAGAGGAAAGGAGTCATCGAAAGGTTTGAGGAACAGACGTGAACAAAAAAAGGACCAGGATTGATTGAAGGAGTTTAGTCTCACTGGACCTTCACATGTTTACATTTACACACATTCCAGCCACACATCCTCTTGACCTCTTCACTCATTTGCTTACATAACCACTCCATCACTTCTCACTGTACTATTGAAATAACCCCCTCTCATTGACGGGAGCTTGTGACTCTGCGGGAATAAAGTGGGGCTGCTGAGGCAGATGTCGGACATGCAGACGCTGAGACACACACACACACACACACACACACACATGCACGCTTTGGATCCGTACGCCAGGATTAATGAAAGGACATGTGTGTCATCTAGTCGAGCGCTGGGATGGCGGCTAAGGAAGATTGAGCCGGTGTGAGTGGGTGTGATTGTTTGATATGCTTTGCAGACCAGGTGTAGTTTGTGCGGATGTTTTTTTGGTCCTCTCTGACACATATTGAAAGGGCTGTGTGAGGATTAAGGCTTAGCTATAAGGTCAAGGGTTAGGGTACGGTTGGCATTGAGTTATGATGGGTTCAGGTTAGGAGACAGGGGAATGCAATGCGTCAACAAGAGTCCTCTCAGCGGTAGAAGTATGAGAGTGGGTGTGTGCGTGCATGCATGCGGGGACAGCAGTAGACAAAGGGAAAGATTAAATGCAGAGGGGTGTGCCAGGATTTCTGACACAGACTCACCAGAGTCATTCTGAGGTGCAGCAGCTTCTTAGCTTCCACATTGCTGGTGCGAGGTGAAGGTGTTTCCTTGACAAAAGGTTAGCTTACTACAAACAAAACGAGTCCCTACTTAAGTATTTCATTTTGTTATACCTCATACATACAGTATTTAGATGCAATTCCTAATTCCTACAAGGCAATATTATAAAGAGAGGGAGAGAGAGAGAGAGAGAGAGAGAGAGAGAGAGAGAGACTAGGAGCCGTTGCAGAACTGGTGTATTTAAAGCACTGTCCCACTGGTTGTTATCACAGCAATGAAAATAGTGATGCTGATATATGCAATAATATTATTGAGAATAACAACAGCATATAGTAGTCGAGATAATAATGTTGATGATAAATCAGAATATTTGTTGACAAGTAATGTCAGATCTGGATCCGGCGGCTCTGCAGTCAGAGGAGAGAGAAAACACTAAGTTATTGTTAGTGCATGATGGGAGTTCCCCCGGCAGTCTCGGTTTACCTCCTGAACCCAAACTGGGAGCTGGTTCCACAGCAGAGGAGCCTCATAGCTCAACACTCTCACTCTACTCTGGGGCTGTTCTCAGACGTGCACGGAGCTCTGCATAATACAAATGTCACCGGATGCTATGACCAGATATTCTGGAAATGCTCCTGCCCTGACCTCCTGTTCAGAAGTGAAAGGCAAAGTCCAGGGAGAGTCTGAACCAGAGTCTGCAGCTTCTGTCTGAAAACAGCCAGAATTGAAGCGACACTCACTTTGGGAGCAAACTGATCTATTAGGTTAATAAAGTTGGCCATTCCAGCTCTTTAGGATGTACTTACCCTGTGAAATGATGACGCATTCATAACTTGTAACGTTCCACTGCAGCATTTAAAAACTCCCTGTCGGTAAAGAATATAAATTTAACCTTTATGGCGTAACTCTCATTTTTCTTTTTCTTTTCCTTTTTTTTTTTTTTTTTTTTATTAAAAAGCACTTTTAAAGACCTTGTCAGTGACAGACACTGAGAGGCAGTGAAATCTGTGTCTGGGACCTTGCAGAACTTCTCGACAGAGAGTTCCAAAGATGTTGATCTCTTGATGACCTTCAAAACAAGAAAGACGGGAGCACAAAGCGTGGATAGAGAGTCTCCTCTTAGCTCGTTTAATAGGATGAGCCTTTCAGAGTGAGTGCTGACGTTCAACTCTAATGCTTACATTAAAAAGGAAAATGAAATAATAGCTTGTATTATTTTTTTTAAAAGGAAAAGCGTTATTAACAAATACATTAAATGTCTCCCATCCATTGTGCTTTTATTTGATATTCCTCATTTTAATTGGAAATGAGGAGTTTTCCGTGCTTTCGCAATCCATTGCCTTGTTCTCCCTTTGATGATTACAGGAACAATTGTATTCATGCTTGATTGCCTTTGTTTTCCCTTCACCAGAGCTCCATAGTTCCAAGCCACCCGTTCCCGACGGTGGACGTTCCAAACCATGCTCACTATACCATTGGTGTTGTCATCATGGCTGTGGGCATCACAGGCATGCTGGGAAACTTCCTGGTCATATATGCGTTCTGCAGGTACTATGGTTTTTAGGCATCTGTATTCTTTAGTAGACTTTTAATGAGATATCAGATCAAATCAGTGATAATATTACAAATCTGTAATATTGTGTGTGTGTGTGTGTGTGTGCGTGCACAGGAGCCGGAGCTTGCGGACGCCATCCAATATCTTCATCATTAACCTGGCAGTCACAGACTTCCTCATGTGTTTTACCCAGACGCCCATCTTCTTTGTCACCAGCATGCACAAGCGATGGATCTTTGGGAAGAAAGGTAACAGCCACGTGCACGCACAGTGACATTTCAACTTCATTACATACCATTTACCACGTGTGTGTAATGAGCAAATGCTGCACACCCAATCCAATGGCCCGTGCTGAAGAGAGTCGTGATATTTAATACACTCACATGCACCCGCATGCACCAATTCTATTAACATTTATGCACATGCACTTTGAATTCTGCTGGGACCTGAATAGTTTCTTTCCCTTGCAAAGGTGACCTACAGTTCAATTAGGAGTCTGCACACAGACATGAACCCTTTATCCTCATCTTTCTGCCACCATGGAATAAGCAACACTTACAACGCTTATTCTGGAATGTTCAAGTTCTATCGATCAGAAAGAGGTTGTGTGTTTGACATGAGTGCATTTTTGGGTGCATCAGTCTGCAACCTGGAGGGACCAGAGGCAGAGAAGAGCTAAGAGAGGTCCTGAACTCTATGAAGACAGACAAGCTCTGTCGCCTCAGGAGCTCGGCCCTTAGAGGGTTTTAATGCTCCTCCTCAACACCTCACACGCATGCCCAAAGATACAGGCGATAAATGGAAATCACAAACAAAAAGAAAACTTTTTTTGTGTTTATCCATTATTCAAAACAGTCATAAATCCCCTGCACTCTTTGGTGAATGCTTTTATTGTAGCGGCAGGGAGTCAGTAAGAAACCAGATAGACCGTCCTGGAAAATGATTAGAAAGTAATTGGGTGCAAGGCACCAATTGTTCCCAGAGGATCAAGTACATCTTTTTTCCCCCACATGCATGAATCCAGGTGAACAGAAACACATGTATCGATCTGCACTCCTCACAATTTATTGCCGGTTAACATCTACTCACGATCTCGACCTAACAAAAAAAACAAATGCCCCAGGACTCCACAGTATTGTTCTTCATCTCCAGAGAACATCTGCTGTTCCTTGGGAGCCAATCTGGACTCGATTAGTTTCGGTAACTGTAAAAAGGAGCTGCCAAACACTCCCGCAGCCAGTCAGCACGACACACACAGGCTTTGAGATGCATATTTTATTGCCTGAGTGGTGTTTGTTTAAGTTCCTTCACACTGGTGACACACTTAAAGGTCTCTCAGTCATGGATCTGGCTTACCACTGCGGCTACATGATGTGTGACAGGTCGATGGTAATCACACACTCAGGGCCCTGAGGGACACGGCACATAAAGTGAGATTGAATGTTTGCATTTAGACAGCGCGTGGCGTGTGTATGGACTCGCACACGTCTGTAAGTGATGTGTGTATCAGATTTGTTCATACATTATGGATCCATTTAGCATAATAATAATAGACTATCCAGAGCAGCACTCTACATTATGGGATGAAAAGGAGCTTGTAAGAAGTCAACAGACCCTCAGTCGAAACCTTTCTCAGCTCGTAATAGCTTCATTACTGAATGTTCAACATGTATTAAATATTTATTACGCATGAATACTGGATGCTGTTTGTGGATTCCATACTTTTCCCATCGTCACTCCTTTTAACACACATATTTTTTCTCTCTCTATGAACCACCAGTCTACCACTTTTTAATTATTTTACATAAAGCCCCAACTCATACTCGCCCTTAGTCTCTTTTCCTTCAATAATTACTTCATTTCCATTCCATTCGCTCTCATTCATTCTGCCACCTTTTCCATTCCCTCTGGCCTTCTCCCTTCAGGCTCCGACATCTTGCCTTTCCACTCTCCCTATGTTTAAGCCCTCATTTCTCCTGACTGTTTTTCCTTACCTACTTAAGTTCAAATGTGCATTTGCTAAAGTCAACATGCCAATCTGATGCTAGATTTTTAGCAAGAGGAAGCCACAAGAGCAAAATCTGACCCATTAGTGTCAACAGATGAACAGTGGAAGCTAAAATCCAAATAATCTTTGTCTTCCAATTCAGCCCATAAGTACAGGGAGCTTTACACGCCTTCCTCCATATACAGGTTGCGAGCTGTACGCCTTCTGCGGGGCGCTCTTTGGTATCTGCAGCATGATGACGCTGATGGTGATTGCGGTGGACCGGTATGTGGTTATCACCAGGCCTCTGGCCTCTCTGGGGGTAATGTCTCGCAAGAAAGCCCTAAGCATCTTGGCTGTTGCCTGGGTCTACTCAATGGGCTGGAGCCTCCCCCCCTTCTTTGGCTGGAGTAAGTACAATTACACACAAATACCTGCAGACCAAGTCTTTATTGATTAGAGTGAAACCTCAGGGGGGCTTCATTGTTCAGCTCTGTCCTAATACGTACTGCACCTATTGTACACGCCATTGTCTTAAATTCCTCCTGAAAGGTGAACAGCTATGTCACTTTGTCCTTTCCTCACATGCAAAATGCATTTAACATAAACTCATCTCATGCATGCCTGTAGTTGACATTACTGCAGGCTTGCAGCATTTGAAGAGATTACTGAGTCCTGTACAAGCTTTTCAGGGTTCCTGTGTTGCGTGTGCTCCCAAGTGGGGATGACCTGATTGGTTGAAGCCCAGTAACAGGAACTCTTGTCTGGATGATTTAAGTTGTGGAGGTACCCGTGAGTGAAGCAAAACACTGTCAGTCTTTGAAACTAGGGGGAAAAATCCCATGCACATTCAAGTGTGAACTGCATAAAAGTTCATCACTGTCAGCGTGTAGTCGGAATTATAACTGTAAATACATTCACTCTCCACGAATACTAGCGTATTCCTTCCAGATGTTTTGTCCCATTATAATTACACTTATAGTTGTACATATATTTATTTACATTTTATCACAGGTTTTTGTGAAACTACCTGGGTTCTGGACACATACATACAGAATTCTTGCAGCCTGCCACTGCTGTGCTTGAGTGGCTGTTTTTATCACCAACAATTCCCCCGGGGTTCAGGGCCGCTACCTCCACAACAACTTAACACAACATGCAATAAAAGTGACATATGGCTTCCTTCCGTGTCCAGGAAAAAAAGTGATGCGTACGCTTGTGTTATTTTTCTTTAAAATCCTGCTGCTCTATGACACTTCAAAAGCATTACGGCTAGTTCAGTGTTTTCAATTGTGTGAGATGGGGGATAAAGAAAAGACTTGTGGTGTGCATACCAAACACTGCGAATGATTATTTCCAAAGCAGAAACAACCAGCGAGAGCTCCAGCCACTTCCTCAGATGGATTTTGCACTTTGCCATTTAGGGCCTATTTATTAAAGCCCAAGCTTGACTGGTGGTATTATGTATTCTATAATACTGCATGAATATCAATAACATGCTTTTGCATGCAGTCATACAAGCATCCGCACATTCAAAATAGTGTTCCCTGGACTACAAACTTCAAAATGTGTCTTTTATTTCTATTTATATTAATTTACAGGGGAGTGTGCATGGGGCTTTGTCTTCAAGCTTAATATTAGGAGGTACTATATGCAATTTAGCCCTGTCAGGTACTTCTAAGAGACTTAACAGTTGGAGGACAGCTGTTAAGACAGACTGGTCTATGCGACAAATGAAAACATGTCAATGCGGGACATTGTAAAATAAATAAACTGACATGAGGAATTGTTTGTTCTCTCACAGGTGCCTATGTCCCGGAAGGTCTGATGACGTCCTGCTCCTGGGACTACATGACGTTCACCCCTTCTGTCCGTTCCTACACGATGCTGCTCTTCACCTTTGTCTTCTTTATCCCTCTTTTCATCATAATCTTCTGTTACTGCTGCATCTTCAGGGCCATTCGACACACAACACGGTCAGCACCTGAATACACTGCTTATGTAGGGTCATGCTCCTATATGACTTGTGTGTTTAGCCTTGCAATACACTCACACACACACACACACACACATGCTGTGACGAAGACACGAGTGAGTGAGACATCGGTGTGTGTGTGTGTGTGTGTGTTGTGGATTAACGATGTGTCTGGCCTCTTTTATTGATTTTAACGGATGTCTCTTTCCACCTCAGCATGAATTCTGCCTGGTGACACGATGCAGGCCATGTGTGCTGTAGGCAGTGACAAAGTAGACGTGTGGATTATTCAAACCTACACTTCACCTCGTCATGTCTGTGTTTGACAGAGCCATAGCAAAGATCAGCTGCGTGGGAAACAGAGACTCAGCGAAGAGGTTCCACAAGATGAAGAGTGAATGGAGGATGGCGAAGATTGCGCTCATCGTCATCCTCCTGTTCGTCATCTCCTGGGCCCCTTACTCCTGTGTGGCCCTCACTGCATTCGCTGGGTAGGTGTGTATGTGAGCGTGTCTATACGGACAGAAGAATGGCAATCTATTTATGAGTACTGCAAATAATCAAGGGTTCATGGACTGCACTTTAACTCGGTCAGTAAAAGTCATTTTTAACTGACAGTTACGATTCAAACACGTTTATCGACTGTCCCCGCACCCGCACGTCTTATTGAGCGTCTGACATTTTACACCTTCTGCTGCAGCTTAAAGTCCTCATGTCAGAGTATCTTCAAAGAAAAGCACAAGCCTAAGGTTGAATGTGGGTGTGTGTCCCACATGTCCTCTGCTAATCTCACACAAGGCAACACACCCGCCGCTGCCCTTGTCTCATGAATATGTTTCATTTCCTCCTCTCATTTTTCTTCCTCTCGACAACCTCCTTTCTCTGGGCCCCACTCCCTTCTGTCTCTCAGGTACGCTGATATGTTGACTCCCTTCATGAACTCTGTCCCTGCTGTGATCGCCAAAGCATCTGCCATCCACAACCCCATCATCTACGCTATAACACATCCAAAGTACAGGTACGACACACACTAAGTTCCCTTCATTTATTTTACTGTTTTTGTGATTCCAAGTGACATTCTCAGTTGGCAGTACAATGCAAGCAGCCAAAAATGACCACTCACGTTTTTTGTGGCTTTTTTAATTAATTTATTTTTTAATATTTGAACCTGGTGGACGGTTCAGTGCTTCCAGAATTGAATTACTCTCTTTAGGAATGAAAGTAGAAACTGGGCTAATTCGGCTCAACCTCACGCTCCGCTGTGGTTCTGATTGATTTGATCGTCGCTGTGAACCCCTCTGTCAGGTCAGCTCTCAGCAGGTACGTCCCCTACCTCGGGGTGCTGCTGTGCATCACTGGCAGGGATCGTCTGAGCAGCAGCTTCCAGTCCACCCGCCGCTCAACCCTCACCAGCCAATCAGAGGGCAAAGTCCCCGGCAAGGCCCGCCACTCCTCCCAGTCCGAGAGCGAATCAGTGAGTGTCCCTCATATCTAACATGGT
The DNA here is from genome assembly GCA_016785235.1 of Pseudorhombus dupliciocellatus. NCBI lineage: Eukaryota > Metazoa > Chordata > Actinopteri > Pleuronectiformes > Paralichthyidae > Pseudorhombus > Pseudorhombus dupliciocellatus. The sequence continues at coordinate 160,369 of JAFBJW010000221.1, forward strand.
ATGTGTCTGTCACTCGCTTCCCCTGACATACGACTTGAAATACGAGCTGCTGATTCCAGTCTGGTGTGTGTGGATGTATCTGTCTGTGAATGTATATGTGATTTTTCTTCTGTGTGTGTTTTGTCAGGCCCATTTCTCAGACACGGAGGAAGACTGCTCCTCTCGGACGTCTGTCTCTCGTCAGTTGTCCGCTGATGTCAAACAGGTGCGCCATGCAAGCCAGAGGTCAAAGGTGAGAGGTCACAGCGCTGGGGAATTTGAGAGAACGGCCGCCCACAACCCCACTGACCCAGCTATATGCCACCTCTCACAGATCAATGTGAGTATAGATTCACACACACACACACACACATATATATATATATATCCGATATAGACTTGCAGGCTTTGTCAGGAAGTCATACGTTTCTAATCAAAATTCTCCTCTTGTCTTGAGGCTCAGCGTAAATTTTCTCACCATAGTTTTCCTAATGTTTTTGATTGGGGGGGGGGGGGTTACGCTTCTGTTTTGTCATTATGTCAGGGCCAATCTAAATCCCCTGTCCTGAATACGAGAAGTGAGGTCATGTTGTTTTGGTGTCCTGTTAAAGCCGATAGACGTCGTGTTTATATTCGGTATCTCGCGGCGAGTAACTATGTGAGGTCACGCCGGTTGGAGCCCTCGTGAAAATCCAGCCTCCTTTAGGTTATTAACAGGGAACCTCGGCGTGTAATCTGATGAGGTCGCGCTGCTGAGGTCCCCTGTAAAAAGTCACTGATTACACTGAGTTGTTGACTTTATGATTCCAGTGTTTTTGTATCGCTTACCGTGTTTCCTCTAGAGTCATGACAGTATGAACTGCACACTTGCATTGAACCATTGAGCCTCCTATCAATCCTTTAAACGTAGAAATCCAGTAGATCCAGTATTTGGCCACAGGAACTTTTTTTATTCTGTAATCCATAATATCACTCAGTGATCCTGTCTTGAATCTATTGCTGGGTATTAACGGCTCACATGCATGTTTTAGATTCTACAAACACCCACTGTCGTAATTATTGATCATGTCCCACCCTGCACAAATGGGCTTTAATGGAACATTCTGCTTTTTGCAACCTTGATGTTTTTTTTGTTACCAATCATCAGTGAGATGCAGTACATGTCATTAAAGCAGTTATAAAAGTTTTACTATGCCCTGCTCGGCTTAAATATAATGAACCACTTATTTGGAAGTGAAGGTGAGCGTGAAGGTCAGGTATGTGACGTGGATATGAATGTTGCATCATCACGTCGTTTGATTTTCACTGAGAAAAGAATGAATATGAATCTGTCTATTTGTGATGGCTGCAGCCACAAACTTAGAGCCAGTGCACGTAGCCTGTGTCAGTACAGCACAGTCCATTAATGGCTTTGAGGACAGTGGTGGCCGTCTGTGGACAGATACATGGGCTTTCTAAGAGGTGTGTGACATTTAATCAATAGTGAAAGTGGTCTGCACCACCACCAGAGTGTGGAGACCTGAGTGGGGCAAGATTTGGATAAGTGGTCGTGTTGGCTTAACATGTGCGGAGTCAGGGAAAATAACCGTGGACAGCTTACTTGACCAGGATTGTACAGAGAAATTAACTCACGTAAAATTTTGTATTTCCAGTGAAGAGCTCTAGCCATTTTCAAACAAAAGCCATTAACGACTGAAGGACTCAGTTATCCAACCTCAGAGCAAGCTCGAGTACACAAGAGGTCATCTAGCATGCAGCCGCTAAACATGCGGCCTCCCCAAAACTGGGACACAGTCACAGAGAGTAGAGTCCTCTCCTTGTTGTGTTCCAGGCAAATCAAATGACCCAAAATGTCTGACTTGAATGTTCACCTCTGTCTTCACAGCCGCATCAGTGGTTAGCAATAATAAATTATAGTCTTGTTAGAACAGTGACTGGTAAACAGGAAAAGAAACCGCTGGAGGCTGCACTATGTGAGGATACTGCAATTTTCAACATGGTCTGTGAGGACGACACCAGTATAAAGAGCTCCATGATGCTGAGCCAATGAAAAGTCAGAGGTCACCCTATTTGGAGCATCATATATGGAGCACTTCCGTCTCTGTGTAATCATCTTATTGCACATGTACGCACATATGCAAACACACATATACACGCAGGTCAGGTTCATTGAGGACTCCATTACAGAGGGTCCAAAAACTAATCCAGTAATCTGGGAGTTTCAGACTTAATCCACAGATTGCATGGAATGAAACAACATTTAGTGTACCGCACTTGTTCGCAGAAGAAGATGGCAGATTCTCTCGAAGTCTCTGACCTCCATCTGCTTCCGTCTCTGCACAGAGCAGAGGATATATACGCGGTACACTTCAACTTAATCCGTAATCGCGATTTACCTCCTTGTATTCACATACTTGTGTATTTCCAATTTTAAATAGTTCACCTTACTTCACCACACCGTTTCAGTCTCCCTGATATTAAATTCTACTTAAAGCTCAACTGATGGTAGAATATCATTAGTTTTCAGTCTTTATGCTAAGTGAAGCTAATAGCATCTTGGCTGAATCTCAGAGCAATATTGATCTTCTCTTGTGACTCCACAAATTAACTGAAACTAACTGTCGAGGACGGAAAAACAATGCGACATGTTTATTTCAAGTGATTACGGTCGCATCCCGATTTGAGTCACTCTTTATTTAGCGTGTGTGTGTGTGACCTAAAGGCTGGAATGAAACAACCAACCTTTTGAGAGCGGCCACCACTAAATGGCTGTGTTTGTGTGCACACTGTTCAGACTCTGACAGAGCCTGAGGACATCTCCATGTCGGACGTCAGTCTGCAGCCAACCAGTCATCTGCCTGCTACTGTAAGACTCCACCGCATGCCGGCCTCCTGCTCTGAGCAGTAGATGGGGCATATGTGCATCAATACAATGGTCAAATCCCATTTTATACAAATCTTCTACCTTTCTACTTTGTATACCTCGCAGGTCATTGCTATTGTATAGGTGTCATACAATACCTTTTTATTGACTAGTCCATATAAATTCTATGTAGTGCAGTCATTTAATATATGTTTCCAATCTTTTGACAATTAGAATTGTTGTTGTTTCAACAATCAAGAACCTTTTCCTGTAATGGCAACATATAAATATATATCTGGTTAGGAAATCATTGTGTCTGATATAACATAATATAATAACATGAAATGTTGTTTTTAAATAGGAATACTTTAGTATGTACCTAATAAGATTTGATATAATTATAAATTACAAAGGATCTCATTAAAACCAGACATTGTTACGGTGTCAGTAGCAGTCTTAATAATTGACTTCTTTGTTTTAGAATTAAGAATTAAGAAATGTAATTATCCAGACAAATTAATGAAGCAGCTTCTTCATTCAGTCAGAGTCAATTTGGAGCGTAAAGTCCTCTTAAATGTGTCATAGTTGTAAATGATTTGAGTTTTTTGGGATTAGAGTTACTGCTGCGGCTTTATTGTTCAACTTTTTTATTTTCTACCTTCCATTTCCCCCCCCTGTTCATTCTAGCTGATCCAATCAACAGTGTTTTTCATCCTGTCCTGCTTCATTCTAGTGTCACTGCTCTGACATCACTTTTAATCGAACTAGACAATCCAAAGCTTCGCAGCTTGGACCTGACAATCTCTGCTCAGCTTCCGCCACCATGAGACTGTGAGACCTCCAATTTCAAGTCAAGATATTCTTCTTGATATTCTTAAAACGCGCATCACCAATCCTCAACCGGCTTCATTTTTAATCATTTAAAAAAGTGATGAATCCAAACCCAAAGTCTCCCCTGACTCACACTGCATGCCTTGACAAAGTTTTGTGGTTAAAATAAACTTGTTGGCATTTAAAGAGGTGGGACCTGGATGGTCCAGCTGAGTAATAGAGTCTTGCTCCATCATGAGAACCGTGGAAAGGTTATTCATCAATCCAACCAGTCAATGCCTTGCTGGCCTGCATCTATTTCATGCCTCGCACTGCACTGATCAGACTCAGCAACACTTAATAAAACTTCATTCTCTCCCTTAACCTCCTCATGTCACACCTCCGGCCGTCCACTCGTGTGTCTCCCAAACATTACCTGAACTCTCTCTCTTTCTCTCTCACAGCTGGATGGCGTGAAGGCGGCGTCGGGGCCGAGGAATGCACGTAAAACAACACCATCTGTCATCGTCACCTCTATATCCAGCCCCTCGATACTGCACAGCCCGCCAGGTTTTCACGGAAACCACAAACTGACCATAACTTACAGCCCGGCCGCCAAAGAGCCCCTTGACGTGGCCCGACTGGAGACGACAGCATTGCAATGAACGGCTGGACAAAAGTGCAACAGGGGGTGTGTAATTTGTAAGTGTGTGTGTGTTGGAGTGTTCGTGTCAAAGTATTTGCTGTTTGCTAGTTACAGCATTAAATCAGAGCATCTTCTTTTTTAATTTTGAGTGTGAGAGAATGTGAGCGTGAACATCCTTAACTTCACATGTGTGTTTATGTATCTGGATATGTTTTTAAGTTCTTTTTTTTGCTGAGCTGATGAAAGTTGATGAAACCAAAATATATTTATTTATATAAGATAACCGTCCAACATTTTCTCTTGAAAGTAAAAAAAAGTCAGCGTTATATCAACTGAATGTTTTTAAGGGCAATGGAATACATCAGAAATTTTGAAATCCTTTATATCCATTGCTTTTGAGCCATTTTTAAATATTTTAATATACAACTACCAATCCATACTTGTTTAAAGACTTGAGAATATGTGGAATAACCCAGCAAAAATAATTGCTGATGGATAGAGTCATTACCTTTTTTTTTTTACGGCATCCCACATTCTTCATGCTACATGTATTTTTGTAAAATTCCTCTTGAAAATCTGCTGAGACCTCAGATTGATTGATAGTTGTTTCAGGGGGTGATGCCATTGTGTATAAATGCAAAACCTTTGAAATTCACCTTCAAGACCACAGACAAAATAAAAATAGCACCCACACAACTTATGCATCTGACCCAACACTCCTCTTATGACACCTCATCATCACCTCACCCGATCCACATTTTTATTTGGATCTGTCCCCAATTTCAAACAGTCCACTAAATGTGTCCAGAACTATATTAGCACCTGACATTAAAGGGAAAAAAATCCTTGGTTCATGTTACGCTTCTTCAAAGTTCATGTGAATAGGTTAAGTAGTTTCCATGAGATTTTGCAAACAAACAAATGTTCGGCTCGGAGAGTATGTTTTTCTGCCCTCTAGTGGTCAAACAACCCAGTTAATGCTGCTTTAATACGAGATATGCCACTTCCTGAACGGCCCACGTACACTCAACAGGTCGTGAGAGGACCATGTCACCTCCCTGCAGCTTTTTAGCAATGATTTTTCCAGGCCTGCGTGGCACAGATCCACACATCAGGTCACAAATGTGTCATGACACCACAGGACAGAGTGTCCCCACACACCAGAGGACTGGGCTTTCTACTGTAACTACACATTCCTTTCCATGCCATATAACTACATATCTATTAGGTCCACAGGAGACAGTATGTGAAATGACCTTTTTTTTGTTGCATATTTAAAAGATGGTTTCAGGGCTCTTTATCGCAGATCTCATCGTTCACAGCTGTACAGAAACACTTTCTCCACGCCCTGCACTTCCCTCTGAGGCTTCTTCAATTGCTGCATCGTTGACTATGATTGTAACTTTTCACATGCGGACACACACACACACACACACACACACACACACACACAGGCATGTTACTCATTTTAAACTGACAATGTCATTAAAGGTAATACAAATCTTAATAGTAAGTGTTGTAACTTTCCTACACGTCCTCCAGTCTCCATTGGTGAATGTAAAAATGTAAAAATGTTGGAACTATGACAAAATATAAATGAATATAATATATATATGAAATGTAAATTCCACTTTAATGAAGTGATGGTTTCATGATGATTTTGATTTCTTTGTACAAAATGTTTTGTGTTGTTTTTATTTATTTTTCTAAATAAAAATGTTCAAATCTATACCACCGCTGGTTATTTTTCCGCCAAAAGGGGTTTTTTCCCTCAAAATGATTTTCAATGGAAAGAGACTGCTGCTATTATTTTCTCAATTCGGTCCATAAAATGTCGACACAAATAATCAAATCATCGCTCAAAAGCTGTTTTTAACCTTTACCTGACAGAAAACAAAATGTCATCTCGCTCTGTTCAATTATAAAGTACAGCCACTGCCGCACCACGATGGTGGCGCAGCATCTGTTCGTAGATCACTGGCTCAGTTTCCTGAACGGATGGGATCCTTCCTCACTTGGGCCGCATCGCTGACAACAGCTGACACGCCCTGATGTCACATACATGTCATCTGTCACATGTTTCGTGGGCAGTTACCCCGCTCTGCTCAGTGGCTTCGTGTGGCAGAACAGTGGCGCCCTGCAGAGGTGACAAGTAGAACTCAATCTGTAGTGGGTAGGGGAATTAACTGTCATTAAACATTAACATCTAGAGTTTCTCAATTTTGGTGATAGGATTCAAGGTTATTATTATTTCCCAAAGTGGATAAAAACATTAAAGCTCAAGAGCTTTTGAAATATTATTTCTGCAGGACAATGATTCATTATCATCACATTAAACTCACATAAATAAACTTGTATCAGTATCTACTTTTTTTAATTGTATCCTTTAATGGAAATGTGGTGTAGAATAAGAACACCAGGTGTGTACTGAAGTCTACAACTTGGGGAAAAAAAAAGAAGCAGTGGTATATTTGAAGGGGATGTTGAGAGCCGGAGGGGGAAAAAAAGAGAGATCACATAAAAAGAGGAGGCAGCTTTTCTGGTTTTCATTCAATAATAATATTTTTTTTGTGCGTTTCTGTTTTTCCATTGAACTAAATATTGAATTTCTTTGTGGTCTGACAGAATTTTATTATCACTACAGTGCAGTGTGCCGGACTTCTCTGAGACTTGAATGAGGTAAGATTACATTAGTGAGGCTGCTGGCTCTCTGGCCATTCTTCACTGTGTGTGTGTGTGTGTGTGTCTGTGTCTGGTGTTTAATCATGCTTGTAATCTTTCACACCACTTGGAGAAGGTATCGCGGTCTCGTGTGTCCACTCATGTGTGTGTGTTTGATGAGAGAAATGCCTGTGCGTCATTCCGATTAATTTTATGTGTCCGTTGGGGGAATGTGAGAGTCCTTGTGCTGTAAATCAGCTCTTATTAAACAGTAATACAGCATAAAAGGTACCTGTGCCAGTGACGTACAAAGCAACGTGATCTCCCTTAGTGCACACTGACTAAAATCAAGCACGTTCTCCAGCACCATCAAGATATATTGTGCAGCTGTGGGTGATAAGAAGCTTATGAATAAATTCATCTATTTTAAAGTTTACACTGATAACCCTCCACCTGAGGAGGTTGTATTCTTTTATTGTCTATCGAATAGTTCAGTAAAGCAGCTTCATCATCAGCCAGCTGTTGATTTTTGTGTTGATGTGATGGTGCGTGCCAAAATCTCAACACTTTATTATTTACACCACGATCCAAGAAACAGTCTCTAGACAAACTCGGAGCTTTGAAACCGTTCCAGAGGACAAACACTGACATTAACATGGAGAGCAAGCTGTCTTTACGGTTACGGTTCCTGTGCCCCAACATCCAATGTCAACGACTCATTCTGTTTTTTTGTTTTTTTATTTTAAACCCTAGTGTGCGTCGCCTCATTCAGGGAAAAATCTTTGATAATGCACACTGACTCTAAATTGTCCCCGGGAGTGAATGTGATAATGAATGGTTGTTTGTCTGTAAGTCTGCCCAGGGCAACCTGTTGGGGGTGTTGTAATGATAATGGTTCCAGTGCTATCTAAATGCTGGGCTTTTGTGTGTGTGTGTGTGTGTGCAGGGAGTTGACATGGCTGAATGTGGTATCAGTGTTGCCACCAGGTGACGCTCCCACAGATGCTGCCAGAGATCACACCATTTATCCCAAACACAAAAAAATAGGTCAAAACTATTTCCACCAATCTAACTCATGGCAAGAAAACAACATTCTCATGTGTCTTTTTCACAATTAGGATGGGCTGCTTGAAAAAGTTTTGTGGGGGTGTTTCTCTGGAATCAGAGCTGGGTAATTTGTTGTTTCCTTTCTCGAGCCGAGCGAAGGACTGCAAGACTGAAAAGTGGATGACATCAGGACACAGCCCGGATAATAGGGTGTTAGCAAACACACTGAAAGAGAGAGAGAGAGAGAGGGAGAGAGAGGGAGAATGTGTTGCAGTAAGAGGGGTCTATATTGGCGATGTGAATTGGCAGTGAAGCATTCTGGGGCTTCGTGTTACAGGCCTTATAAGGCCCAGGGCCCCTGTGCCTCTGCTAGCTCCAGCTATTCTTAGTCTGTCTGTCCCTCACCCTCAGCAACCCTGCAGGCAAGACACTCTTCTCCATCGTAAGACTAAGTTTTATATTGATTTTTGAGAGTTTGCACTTTCCCAGAGTTTAGATTGTGGAGGAAGTTGTTGATTAGAGGTGAAGGGGCTTCAGGAGTGTACCTGTGTGTGTCTATGTGCATGAATGCATGCCTGTGTGCGTGTGCGTATTTGTCGCAGAGGTCCCACAGCACCTGACCCTCCCACCTACCCACTGTTTGTCCTGAGAGCTGGGAGCAGACGGGGAGAGACTGTCTTGAAGCAGTGCTGACCGGGGATTTGCCGGCCGGGTCAAAAGGATACCAGCGGAGAACGGAGAGCAAGGGCACAGCGAGCAGGAGGAGAAACCAAACGGCCGACGGGAGTCGTTGTCAGGGGGAGTGTTGACACCGAAAATGACTACTTACACAGTGACTCTGAACGGCCCTGCTCCATGGGGCTTCAGACTACAGGGGGGGAAGGACTTCAACATGCCCCTCACCATCTCCAGGGTAAGGACGGAGTCAGATTTGTTGTGACAATGCAACTAACAAACAGACAGAAAGCAACCCGCAGTTTGACATTGACAATATAGCTCGCAAACAATGGTGCACAAATGATAAACATGAGAGAATTAAGAATCAGGGATTCCAGCACAGACTATGCCACACTGATACCAGAGTGATCCACTCGAAGAAAATTAAAAGCCAACATAAATATGCACAAAAATGCAAACCTTACATGAAAATATCTGGCCTGAATGTCAATGGATTACTAATTATGGAGATTTGCAGGTGAAAAGATGTGCAGGTGTTTCATAAAAAAGTAATAATTGTGTTGAAAGTCCATGTTTTTACTGACATCCAGGTGATACCTAACTATTATCGAATTATTAAAGGTGCAACTGACCCTTACACCGTAGAAAAAAATATCACTCCAAACAATTTTTTTAAACTAAAATTAGTCAACTAATAATTTATCATATCTGCCTGTTTGGACGATAATATGTTGCATGTAGCTTGTGTCTGTGCATGTGTGTAACTTGTGTGGCTGCGCACAGGTTATGTAATGTTGCTTGACATGACGATGACGGCAGGGTCACAGAATCTCCAAAGAGATTTCTAGAATAGAGCAGCCGGAGAGACGAGAATACTTTTTCTTTGCCCGGAGTTGCTGCCACATTAGTTAACTTTGGCTGTTTAAAAAATAGTAAATTACAGTCCACACTTACTCAAATATCTCCCCTCCTCCCCACAGGATTGAGTTTAAATTAAAGATGCGAAAGCTGAACGACTTTTTATTTCAGAGGAGTCAAATTACCCATCCTTACTGGGGAATTAGTCCCAGTATTAAGACTGATTTGGTTATTTTAACGATCAAATCTCTTACAAAATTTAATGAAATATATTTTTTCTGACTGCAACACTAAGAAACCAGGTTATTTAATGTAACAAAAATGTATCACTTCTATTTTCTGACGAATAAAGCATTCTCAAGCATAAGTTACAACACGGAATACGCTCCGGAAATGAATGTAATGAGAGAAAATATGGGAAAATAAAGTGTTGCTCTACAAATAACAACAGCAGATTAGTTCTGCAGCAGAAAGACAGGGCCCCTCTGTCTCTCTCTGGCGGGACTGCTGCTGTATTTGCAGCATTTCCTTTAAATAGCATTGCAGGAGAGGTGGATGGAAGGCAGCGAGGGGAGTGAGGAAGCTAACGGCGACTTGTGTTACCTTCACTATGCTTTAGTTTTCGCTTAAAGTCAGTTTCGGTTTCAGCCCACTCCTGAGGGGACGCCAGGGTCACTGTGGATCAGCAGATGGACGGATGAAGGCAGGGGAGAAGCTTCCTGTCCGTCTGCACTGATTCACAGCTCCAGACCTATGTTGGTTTGTCATTGGTTCCAGTCCATAGCCAATCAGGTGTGGCACTGTCATGTTGGATATGTGAGGTCATGATGGGCTCTAGCAGGTTAGCATAAAACACCGCAGCTTGACATAAGAACTCTGACGTAAAGCGGCCGCGGTTTGGATTTCGGCCTAGTGTTGCAAAGATCTAAGAAAGGAAAGTGGAATGAAGGCGGGGGGGGGGGGTTCCTCAGATCTGTGTGGCGCCTTCGGCCGTTAAATATGTGAGAAGCCAAACTGGTTTTCTGCTGTACAGTCAGTCATAGTTTAAATTCAGAAAACCTGCCAATATACAGTAATACTCCCTTCACATGTGTTACCAATGTCCCTCCAGTCTATTTACATTCTCCCATGAGAAGCAGCTCTCTGCTCTCTGGTTGGCTACTGTCCTGAGCGTGCAAAGAGTGAGGTAGATAACCAGGCTTGGTCTTTTTTGAAAGACTTAGCTAATGCATCTGATGGAACAATTCACTGAAACTCTCCAACATCGTTGTTCTGTGAAATATCTGAAAGATTTATATCAAAACAAGCATGATAGGGCGGCCGCACAGTCATGTGTCCACATGTGTCTAAATGTGTGTTTGATTACAGTGAGCCATGCAGAAATAGCCCCCCCCCCGCACCCTCCCGCTGTCCCTGTGTCTTTTTACCATAACACACAGATCAGTCTCTCATACACGCATGACGAGTGGAATTCACATACAAGCGAAGAGGACTGTACTTAATATAAACAGAAAACCGAATCAAGGAAGCCGTGTTTGAATGTCAGCAACCTGCTGCTGTGTGTGTGTGTGGGGGGGGGGTCAATCTTAGCAAAGCCGCAGGCATCAACAGCATTGCTTATTTTTAACTCTTTAACAAGTCGACTGTAAGCCTAGACCCAGCGGTGTGCGCCCCGAGGCCCCTGAGCTCAGTTAAACCGGTCGGTGGAGTTATAACACTAAATTCTGTAGCACAGCCAGAAAATGATGTATCGACCTGAAGGTCAATATGTGAATGAAAACTAAAAAAAAAATACAAGGAGAGGGTGCACGCAAAAATATTTCTAGGATTTCACCATCACAGTTGGATTCAGTAACCCAGCAGTGCTTTTATTTCTCCGCTTACTTATCCTACACCTCTGCTTTCTGACACGTTTGCATAGGCATATTAATTATGTCCCGCGCCTCTCGTGTCTCTTTCAGCAGAAATCCTGCTGATCCTCTGCTCGCTCAGACTAATGAAGAGATCCTTATCCAGCCTCTTCATGTGCATATTTAATGGATTCGTTTATTTTGCTTCATTAACGTTTCTCTTCTCCCCCTTTAAGCCTTGTTCACAGGGCTGTGACAGTTACAGTGTAAATGGGGAAATCGTAAATCAGCTGAGCTGTAAAGCTGTTTAGATTTAAGCATGTGAGGCAAAATACAAAATATATATATATATATTATTTAGCCTGTAACGTGTATATTTGTGTAAACATCAAGCGCTGTTCAGTTTGGCTTGTGTGGAGGGATCCGTGTCAGTGCTCCCTGGGTGACTTGCCCAGTTGACCTCCTCCACAGATAACCCCAGGCAGCAAGGCGGCGGGCGGCAGCCTGGCCCAGGGCGACATCATCTCAGCCATCGACGGAGCGAGCACAGACGGGATGACGCACCTGGAGGCCCAGAACAAGATCAAGTCTGCCACCAGCAAACTGGCCCTCACCATGCAGAAGTATGTGATGTATGCCTCTTGTGAAATGAACGAATATATTTTAACTTTTTAAGGCTGACTGCCGGTCACATTTGTTTTCACTGTACGGCCACGGGAGGGATCAGGTTTCCAGTCCGCATACTGGTCCAGAATTGGCTCCCAAACTATTTGTGATGCCACAAAATCTTACTTGGAATTTAACATTTAACACTGAGTGTGAAATAACCCTACTGCAAACATCTGTGAAATAATTTAAAAAAGACATAGACGAAATAGAAAAGGTATTTTAAAAGCATGTTTTTTTTCCTTCTTCGGTCAAATCTACAGGTCAAGACGCCCTGCGCCAGTTCCCACAGCAACCCCAAGAATGGACTCACCTATGCCAATCATCCCTCACCAGAAGGTATATAAACCATATCCTAAAATATACACATACAATCCCAGTCACTCATGCAAACATTACATGTTGTTTCTCTGCACAATTGCTCATCATTGTACACTCGTCTGTCCGCACTGTGTTCTCTGTGTCCTCTGTGTGAGGCTTTCATGAGGCCATCAGGCAGTGCGCTGCTGCCCCCTAGTGTAAAGTATTTACAGTGCGCCGGCAGGGAGTCCTCTGCAGAGGTCAGAGGTCACTGCTCCCTCGCTTTGATTTAAAGCTTTTTCTTGATGTCTAACTGGACGTGTTCCCAGAGAGACATCAGGCCTAAACGTTACGGCGAAGTTCAAATTTAAACGTGAGTGTCCAATGGAATTTTCCAGGATAAAAATCCCTCAGAGTGGGATTACCCAAAAAAAGATCCCGACCTCCTCTCGACCCCGGTCAAAGCCCCTGCCTCCTCGACAGCTGCCGTGTCGACACCGAGCCAGCGGGGGCAGTATAATTGTCCGATTGGCCTCTACTCTCCGGAGACTGTCAAAGAAATGATGCTGATGCAGGGCAAGTTAGGAGATGGGACGGCGGCCGCCCTGGGAGTTCCGTTGGTTGGGTATGTTACCAAAGAGACGATTAACCTCCAGTCAGGTCACACTGGGAGGAGACGCTCTAACCCTGGAATCCCCCTAAAACCAACACACCCACAAACTAATGTGACAAAAGTGTTGTGCTTCACGCGAGAGGATGGCAGGACGTGACACTTTCCTTGTTTAACCTCACATTAACAGTAACGTGATGAGAAGAACGTACTCAGAACCTCCCCCTTCGCCATCCCGGCCATCTTTCCTCTCACACATGCCACTATTTCGGGAGCGTACACACAAACATACCTGGCCTACATCCAGGTAACGGAATAGCAGGAGATCAGCCTACAGGGTCACCGGAGGATTTTTATCACAGACAGATCTGAGGCACATGGAATTAAAGGTCATGTGTCCTCAGCAACCCTGGGAAATGTCACAGCCGCCGCCCAAACCAGAGGTCAAGGGGTCAGTTTTGGTTTTGGTTTCTTATAAGTGGTATAAACTCTTCTTTTTTAAAGGTGTCCTTTGCAGTTTCCACTGATTTCCCTGATTTCCATTTTTGAAACTTTTTTGGTGGGTTGCCTTGCCTCAGCCTTGTTGAACTGTGTCTTTGCTCGGGCCTAAAGGACGTGACTTTCGACTGTACGCTGCATTGTCGGGAGCGCAGAGGGCGTCGCATTGTGGCCACTGTCCTCGGCGCCATGGCGTGAGTTGAATACCTGCAGAGGCTAATTAAGGCTGTAATCTGCTCGGCCTCTGACATATCACATCCAGATATCAGTCTCCACTAATGTGTTTCCCCTCTGGAGCCGAGCTGCTTTACAGTAGCTGCCAACGTTAAGTCAGGTGTCAGGAAACGTGCTCCAGACTGACCACAGGCCGATGACGGCAAGACCCTATCAGTAGCTCCACCTCACCGCGTATAAAGAGACACTGATTCCCCTGGCTCACGCACACAAACAGGAGGGAGCAGCTGCTGTATGAAGTTATGGAATGCTCGGCTCCGGTTGCACGCCATCATCCCGAATCCCCTGAATGCCATTTTTCCATACTCAAGATACCATTAGATATGGAGGTGCTGCTCAGCCTGACCCTCGTTGCCCACAGAACCCTGAACGTGACTTTGATAAAAAAAAAAAAACAACCCGAGCGGAAATCTTGACAACATCTGAGAGCTGAACTCCAGCGTACACACTGTTACACGTGCTGCATTAAAGGAACCACGTCTATTTCCTCCTCCACCCGCGTTCGTCTGCATTAAACCGCAGCAGGTCTGACATAAGTGCATCAGGTGGTCTGTGTTGTGTTTGCACGGTTGTGTATATTCTTGGTCTGTTCTGTGCTAAATGTGTCGCCTTGGCCGTCATGTGATTGGGGCACTTCTGCCCTTGTCAGTCACTCGTTGCAGGGGAAGCTGGGAAATATCCCAGCGATGACAAACGGCTGCTATTCTGACCCGCACATGGGATTTACGGGATAGTGCTGTAGTTCGGATGCCTTCCCACAAACATAGATGGGGCCATTGTTATCTCCAAAATGCCACTGGTGATTCATTAGCTGCTCTCTCTCTCTCTCTCTCTCTCTCTGTCTCTCCCTGTCTGTCCGTCTCTCTCTCCGGTGTCTTTCAGGTTATCGCAAACACAGCTGCAAAGTCAGTACTCTGGTGTCTCTCCTGTGCATGAAGTATACTGTGTTCAGGGTCTGTGGTTCTGGTGTGCAGTGAAGTTGTGTCCAACATGGATTCATGTGTGAAGCTTCAGTGCAACTTCAATATTTTATTGAATGCGGGGGTCTTTTTTTCAGTAGAGCCTGAACAGTGGAGAGTGTTATCAAGAGCATGTGGAGGGTTATTTATAAAAAGGTAATCTGACAATATATATATATATATTTATTTTATTTATTTTATTTTATTTATTTTTTTATTTTTATTAATATTTCACTCTTTGGGTTATCTGTGGCTCTAATTGGTCATTTACTTTTCCTTTCTTATCGACCACTCAGAGCTCACAAAGTTCACACAGTACTTCTATACGCAGTACCTATCAGGAGGGTTTTAGCAGTTTTAGTTTTAATACTCAAGCTTAGTCTTTATTTATTGTCTCCTAAATATTTTAATGCTGAAATCCGCTGCACCTCTGCTTGTCCTCTCAATCTTTCATATGAACCAGGTCACAGTTTATCACTGTGAATAAATGCATGAGCAGTGTGTAGCTGTAAAGCATCATCTGCAGAGTGTGACAGATTTGAAACCGGCTGTGGTCCTTTTGGTTGTTGTGATATATCAGCATGGGTTTTCTTTTGATTCTGAATTTCTATTCCAAGCTTTACTTCGGTGTTTAGATGAAAGTTGATGGATTTAATCGTTGTCCCTATTCAGTAGCTCTGAGTGAACCCCATAACCCCCCCCTCTGTTTTTTTACAACACGCTGACCCAGTTTCACATCCTTACTGTTACTTTCTCTGTCGTTCCTTTCCTCTCAAATTCCCCTCCCCTTACCCCCTCACCCCGCACCTGAAACCCCCCCTCTCTGACCCAATGAACTTTAACTCACCCCTCCGCTCCGACACGGAAAGTGTGGAGTACACTCCCAGCTTCAACCCCATCGCTCTGAAAGACTCTGCCCTGTCCACCCACAAGCCCATTGAGGTGAGGGGTCCGGGCGGAAAGGCCACCATCGTGCACGCCCAGTACAACACACCTATCAGCATGTACTCACAGGACGCCATCATGGACGCCATCGCAGGGCAGTCGCAGGCCAAGGGACACGAAGGGTGAGGCTGCACAACCCCAACTAATTCCCTCTTTGATTCGCATACACACCTGACATCACGTCACACTGACAGAGCAAGCTCCGAGAAATCAAAAGATAGTATCTCTGAGACAAATAAAAGTATTCGGTGGAAACGTAATGTTATTAAAAAAAGGGAATATCTCTATAGCGAAAATAAAATAAGGTGGAAGTGTAGTATAAATAATACATATAAATCAGGGTTTTTATTTCCATAAAAAATAGGGTTAGCTGAAACATGTAGGGTTTATGGATATTATAGCCATTGGAGTCAAAGAGTGTAAATACAGAGATGGTCCACGCACAGTCTCAGCCTACACTGCTCCAACCTGGATGTCCGCTGTACTGTACGTATGGCCGGGCTTCTCCCTGTTGTCCGCGTTTGTTCCACATGCTCCTCTGTGCCTTTCACCCACTTTCCCTTTGCTCATTCCATCCACAAACAAAACCACCACCCCTGTGCTGTCGTCCACCCATCCTTCCCCATCTCTCCTCCCCCACGGTCACAACCTCAGTGAGGAGGCGGGCTCCCCCCTGGCGTAAGTACAGCAGTGCTCCTTCTCCATCCGGCCTCTCCTCATACATGTGTCCTCCTCATCTCATGGTTTCGTACCAGCTTGTGCCTTGCTCCATGTGGACTAACATCCCGGTGAAACATTCCTACACTATCCGTCCATCTTCATGCGTTTTATGTTGTTATTTAAATGCCTTGCTGGGGGATTGTGTGCCAAAGCGAAAGGTTTGATGGATGGTAGACGCTTAATGTATGTGCAAGTACTCAAGGGTACCTCGGTCAGCGTGTGAGAGTGTGAGTTCTGTTTGGGGTTATTTTTGAATCCAGCTCTAAAAAAAAATAAAACACCAAAGCCTAAACATACCTGAAGGGATTTTACAGCATGGGAATGTTCTGAGTATCAAAACACAGGTTTATAAACAACTACCACCTGATCAGAAGCGACTGACTTTTCTAACACTCATTATTAAAGAATGCTGAAAAACACTGGTCATGTTGCTGTGTCCACTCACTCCAATTTTTCAGGCCTCTTCAGAATAATAGTGACTGTGACTGTTTTGTGTCAGACTGAATAAAAATGTAATAATTGTACAAAATGAAAAGTGAAAAAAATGAAATCACTGTCATTGTTTTAGTTTACAGATGTGATAAAGCTACTGTTATGATAAAACCAGGATTTAAAGCTGCACAAACACACCCTGAGATCAACATGCTGCTTTGCAAACGCTAACATTGCTCTCCACCACGCAGTGGGGTCCTGCCCGTCAAGGACCCTGTTGTGGACTGTGCGTCTCCAGTGTACCAGGCAGTGATCCGGCCAGGAGAGATGCAGGACATGTCTGAATGGGCTCGTCGTGCTGCCAACCTGCAGTCCAAGAGCTTCAGAATTCTGGCCCACATCACTGGCACTGAATACCGTCAGTACTCACTCTTTACTTCCTCTAGTGACCTTCTCAATTCACACCTCTGCAGTTCCTCTACTCTTTGTCAGACTCAGTTAGTTAGCACTTAACAACCTTCTCTCTCCATACAGTGCAAGACCCAGACGAGGAGGCCCTGCAGAGGTCGAGGTAAGGAGGGGTTATTAAAGAACAGACATCGATCGCACTCCACACCTTAAAAAAACATCCCTGTCACTACATGTAAGAGTCTTTTCCTGCTTTCCTCACCATCAGGGAGAGGTTCGAGTCAGAGGTGAAAGGGCCTCGCTTTGCCAAGCTGAAGAACTGGCACAACGGACTTTCTGCACAGATCCTCAACGTCCAGGAATAAAGAAGGCAAAGAGAGAGAAAAGAAAGAGAGAGAGAGAGAGAGAGAGAGAGACAGACAGACAGAGTGGAAGAACATGTACATGAGGACATGGACAACAGAGCAGGAAGAGGGGATAAATACAGAGGGGGAAAAGGAAGCTGGAAGAGGAGGAGACTCTTCAGCGATGTGAGATAGTGTACTGTAGATTAGATTAGTAGAATGTGAGATACTAACTGTTAGTGTGAGAATGCTACGTGTTCAGAAGCCCAGTATTACCTGTCAAATGTATCTGTCCGCTGCTAAGACCTGATCTCGCATTTGGGTTTTTATTTTCTTTTGTTTCTTGTCTGTTTTGGGTTCTGTCTCTCTCACACGACAGGGAAATTGTACAAAAAAAAACAAAAAAAAACAAGTATTCAAGTGAACACGCAGAACTGATCATGTTTCTTCTAAGCCCCCCCCCCGTACATAACTGCTTGTGAGTTTTACCACTTGTCAGCATGCTTGTTAAGAAGCCACGCATACAGGGCGAACACACACGCAGAACTGATCATGTTTCTTCTAAGCCCCCCCCCGTACATGAACTGCTTGTGAGTTTTACCACTTGTCAGCATGCTTGTTAAGAAGCCACGCATACAGGGCGAACACACACACAGACCTTTATGCACAAAATACAGTATGTAAAAAACGTGCACTCAAAAAATGTACCAATATCAATGTGAATAAATTTTTTCTTAAAACTACAATCAACGGAAATGATGGCATCATTTTGTGATTTAGCATCACCCAGAAAGAGCACCCACTGTTTGGTCTTAACTAACTCTAACTGAGAGGACTAGAATTGATTTAGCTGTTTGACTTTATTTAGCTCTGGTCTCTGGCATTGGGGCCAAATATCCAATCGATGAGCAGAGGGAGGGAAACTGCAGAGTCACAGGACAATTCTGCAGGGGTCTGACACAACTGGCCCCAGTTTCCACTCTGAACACAGTCCAGTTCATATGGATTTTTATAGATTTAAGTCCTGAAATGTGGATATGAGACTGAATTATAATTTTAATTTCACAGTATTTCACATCCTTGTCTCCTGCCTCCTTACAAACTACACTTAGACAAAACGAAAATGTGAGCATTGTCCAAATACTTGCTATTGCTATCAAAAGCTTAAAAGGCTATTTTTTTTAGATTCATCAGACTTATCGTTTGTCTTGTAAGGAACCCATCGGTGCAGCCACAATGCTGCGTCATGATGTCACATTTCTGGAGGCCAGGAGAGGGCGGTAGGTTTCTGCACTCATTCACCCAAACAGCAGACATCCTCCCTGCAACAGCTCGGTTCAGCGTGTTCCAAATAAATCCCCTGACCCTCTGCACTCAGTTTTTGTCGGGCACCAAAAACACGAATGCCAAGACTATTATTACACAGCAGCACATTACGTTTTAGACTTTTCTCTCCACATTTCATTTACAGAGCACTATTTATAACAAGAGGGGCTGCGGTGCCATCAAAGGCATCAACATGATTGCTGTGCCGCTGAGTCGGCATATTTTGCAGGAATGGGACCATGAGGAGGAGGAGGAGGAAGAAGAGGAGGAGGGGGGTGGTTGTGACTCATTCAGGTTGAGATGACAAAGCAATTTCTCTTCTCTTACAACAATAAAAATGGCAGCAGCTGCTGTCTTTGTCTTTACTCAGTGTGATGCAGTACAGAGGGAGTATAATGAGATTATATCCCCCCAAAAAACAGCATGATGCATACAGAAAGTAATGCATCAAATCAATAAATACAATTTATACCTATGTATAATACACACAGGCACATTTGTGTGTGTTTTAGCTGCAGCCATTACATCATTTGGACAAGCTCTGCGAAGTGCAATCACAGATTTCATGTCAATACCATATGATGTGAGGGGGGAAAATCCTCTAGTGCTTAAGTGTTATGTAACAGCTCTCACCAGCTCAGCATCCAGAAAGGTGTGTCCAGACCTGCGTGTCAATCAAAAAATATGCAAACAGCGTAACTGAGGCTGAGTGAGAATCATCAGGAGAAAGATGGAGGAGAGTGGATGGATGGCTGAGGGGCGGGGCTGCAGCATGACTTGAAAATGCTGCAGCATCCGGCCATCCCCCCTCCTCCTCCTCCTCCTCCTCCTCCTCCTCTCTCCATCTCGTGCGTACCCGTTCGTTTCCTCCACCCTCTCTCTCTCAGTCTGCGTGCTGTAGCCCTGCTGTGCAGTCCTCTCAAGCCCTCTGTCGTGCACCACCAAAAGGAGGAGGAGCCACCGGCACGCGCACACGTAGTCCCCGCACGACGACCAGCGCACTCCCGACATCCCCTCCTGCACGCCCACTGTCAGCACCAACATCATCCAGCCAGGCCCGTTTGGAGCAGGGGAGCCCAGCCGTCTCGTCACCCAAGATGGATGTACTGATGAAGGGGTTCTCCATGGCCAAGGAGGGAGTGGTGGCCGCCGCAGAGAAGACCAAAGCCGGCATGGAGGAGGCAGCAGCCAAGACCAAGGAAGGGGTGATGTATGTAGGTATGTAACCCCACCTCTCAATGGAAACTTTCATGAGGAGATGCACTCGTTTCTTTGCGTGAGGTCGCACCGCATGCTTTTTGAGGTGGGGTCCCACGGGTGTCCATGTCTGGGACAATCGTCAGAGGTGACTGGAGAAGAGGGAGGAGCAGGAGGAGCAGGAGGAGCAGAGGGGAGAAAAAAAAGGGAGCAAAGGAGTGAGCAGAGGCAGGACTCTGCTGCAGGGCTGGTGCAGGGCAGAGGGTGGGGGTGTGAGCGAGGGAGGGATGGACACAGATGGAGAGAGGGGTTTAGATGGAGAGGGACAGGGTAATAAAAGTTGCAACCCGGGCAGCAGGGACAGAGGAGGAGTAGTTTTAATTCGGATAAGAATAAACGAGTCAAAGAGAGGGGGAAGGAGGGATGCTGCAGGATTTCAGGATGGCACTGCCTCCATTTTCCATATTCTCACTCAGAGGTTGGTTGGTTGGTTGGTGGAGCAGTGTGCAGAGGATGAAGTCCCCAGAGACTCTATTTCTGTGCCTTTTTAAAATTTCAGAGCTGACCTACATGTACATGCACAGGCCCCAGGACATTTCTGTGGTACCTTTTAAATTCCTTTTAAAATTACTGTATAGATTTGCAATAAAAAAAAAAATGCATTGACTTTTTCAATCAAATCATTGAAATTAGTACTTTTTATCGATGTTTCGGGCGCTGTGTGTTCCCGCTGCGCCTCCCTGCACATTTACATTAGCCTTTGCAGCAACTGCGTCACATTTCAAGGTTACCCCGAGAATCTGGCTTTTAGGCCGCCTGAGAGGGGAGGGGGGAGAGTGTGTGGGGAGGTGGGTGTAAAAGTAAGAAGGTGGGCGAGGAGTTCGTGGACGTCTACGTCACTCCATCTCTCCTGCACTCCCATCGCCTCTCATGCAGCAAAATCTTAATGGGGGATGATGAAAATTGGAATAATGCGTCCATGCAAGAGTCAATGTCACACGCTGACAGAGGGAGCACGGGGAGAGAGGGAGGTGAGGCAGAAAGGGCAAGGATCACTTGAGCACTGCAGCATTTGCCCATGCAACCCCCCCCACCCAAAAAAAAAAAGAAATATCCAAAGGAATGGCCAGTGCTCGCCGCTCTGATGACTAACCACCTTCCTCCCTAGAGCTCTTTAAACAAACCCCCACCCCCACCCCCACCCCCACCCCACCCATCCCATTGCAGCAACTGCGTCACATTTCAAGGTTACCCCGAGAATCTGGCTTTTAGGCCGCCTGAGAGGGGAGGGGGGAGAGTGTGTGGGGAGGTGGGTGTAAAAGTAAGAAGGTGGGCGAGGAGTTCGTGGACGTCTACGTCACTCCATCTCTCCTGCACTCCCATCGCCTCTCATGCAGCAAAATCTTAATGGGGGATGATGAAAATTGGAATAATGCGTCCATGCAAGAGTCAATGTCACACGCTGACAGAGGGAGCACGGGGAGAGAGGGAGGTGAGGCAGAAAGGGCAAGGATCACTTGAGCACTGCAGCATTTGCCCATGCAACCCCCCCCACCCAAAAAAAAAAAGAAATATCCAAAGGAATGGCCAGTGCTCGCCGCTCTGATGACTAACCACCTTCCTCCCTAGAGCTCTTTAAACAAACCCCCACCCCCACCCCACCCCACCCATCCCAGGGAAAGAGGGGAAGATGCAGAAGGAAGAGAGAGAGAGAGAGAAGACAGAGAACGAGAGAAGGGAGGGGTGTTATGTCAGACAAGAAGATTTGTGCCTCTGGTCTCACGATGAACAGATGGAGGGGCAGACAGAGAGAGGGACAGGTGACGTGCAGCGATGATGGAGGAGGTGGGATGAAAATGACACCTGCGTGTGTCCAGGGAGTGCAGGGTGGTGCCGAGCTCAGGTGAAGGAGAGGCTGAGTGGAGGAGGCACGAGGGAAGGGGAAAAAGAAAATGGAATCCCAGGAGCTGGGAAAAGAGAAAAGAGGGATCGCTGGTGTGATCACTGGAGGGGAGATGGTCGATAAGGCAGAGTATCTGCCTGCAGCGGACTGCACACGTCAGCATGTGAATGTGGGAACACTGTAACCAGGCCGTCACGTGTATTCAATTTTTGTAAATTGAATACATTATTTCATCAGAGCAAAAAGCATTCACACACTCTAATCCGTTCAGTCTTCCGTTACCGAGGCTTTTCATCTGGATTATGATTTATTTATCAGGATTATTTAAAAATGATTTCTTGTATATGCTCAGCAGGGCCCTGTAGTGGAATTACAGCCTTTTTTTTCCCCTTCCAAACACTAAAAATCCACAAAGCTCACAGTTTGTGCACTGTGATGGTGGAAGACTGATCACCACAGGCTCATACACGAGTGCAAGTGACACTCACAGGGCTCCCTCTGTTGGCTGAGAGAAAGAAGCTGTGTCATTGCAGCGTGTGTGTGTGTGTCAGGGCTGTGCTGCAGTGCTGCTCAGTGCTCAGGCACGTGGCTCATGTACCACGGGGAGTGTGCAGGGAGATGGAGGGAAGCAGCAGACACAGAGAGGACAAATGGATGCGGGATACAGTAAATGGCAGCATGTGCATCGGCGGGAAAAACATAAAGACACGGCCTTGTGTGCGTTTCACGCTTCAGATGTATCTTTTTCTCTTCATTGCTTCGTTTCTGCCCTCCAGCCATTAGTCCCTTTCATCATTTGCAGCAGACATTTGCCTCTTCCTATCCCTCACTCGGGCAGATTATATAACCACAATTTAATCTGCTCCAGATCATACTATAATCAGCACAGGATTGTTGAGCACGGAGGGAAACGCAGGGATGCTACTGGTCACACACTGACAATTCAAATATCTACAGTCAAAAACAAACTGGTGGAATAAGTAAAAGTCCAAGCAGAGAAAGAAAAAAGAGCAAGCTCAGTTTAAACAAGCAGGAACACACGTCAGTAGAAGTAGGTCTCCAAATGTATTTTTAGAAAGAGTAATGGATACTGCTAACACGACACTCTCGGGACGGTACTGCAGCCAACAACAGCAGAGAAGTGCTTTTAAAGATCCGAAAAATATATCAGGGTTCTCACATGATTTAAAGTGCCGCGCTCTTTCCCCGTGACTCGAATCTAAAAATGTTTTTATGAAAATAAAAGAATGCGAGCTCTGTTTGATCAAATCTATAAATGGCATTGCTTTTAATTTTAATTAATGTGGTCAGTGTGATGTTCTGCATTCATGTGATTGGTACGTATTATGTCATCAGTAAGGTCACATTTATTAAATTCAATAAAAATCCTGACATTTTATGCTTCACTGATTAATAGATAAAAAAATAAATTATCTTTCATCAAATAAATAAAAACTATAGAATTAAACGATATAGAATATGTTGTGTTCATGAATGGGATTTTAATTTCTGTCTTTCACCCTCAGGCAGTAAGACGAAGGAGGGAGTGGTGTCATCAGTAAACACAGGTAAGAAACTGAACGG
Organism: Pseudorhombus dupliciocellatus; assembly: GCA_016785235.1. Taxonomy (NCBI): domain Eukaryota; kingdom Metazoa; phylum Chordata; class Actinopteri; order Pleuronectiformes; family Paralichthyidae; genus Pseudorhombus; species Pseudorhombus dupliciocellatus. Next base: position 183,887 of record JAFBJW010000221.1, read on the forward strand.
CGTGAACCGATCTTTGCTCGGTGTTTGCTCAGCTCCTACAGCAAAGGGGGCAGCAGCAGCAGCAGCATGTCATCGAGGCTTTTGCTGAAAAGCTGGAGACAGTACTCGATGTACAGTACACGAGCCTCTACTGTGTTTATTATTTGATGAGACAGTTCCAGATGTTTCTGTAGAAGCACTCAGGTAATCTGTGTGCAGCTTTTTTTATTTTATCAGAGCAAATACTTTTATCCCCACTGTTGTCCTCGTCCAGTAAGCGGGGAAATGAATGAATGACTGACCACTAACCTCCTCTGTTCTGCTCGCCAGTGGCCAACAGGACCGTGGACCAGGCCAATATAGTGGGAGATGCAGCAGTTGCCGGGGCCAACGAGGTGTCACAGGTGACTGTGGAGGGCGTCGAGAACGTCGCTGCATCAACCGGCATGATCAACCAGGTCGGTAACCATGGTGACGCTGGGTTACACCAATGGCTTCGTTTGCCGCCAGTAGCGCCTAAGAGAGCAAATACATGAGAAAACATATATATACATATATATAACTTATATATATTTTTAAAAGTAAAAAATAGCATCTTTAAAATGTATTTCTTATTGAAATCCTAAATATAGTTGATATACAATGTCATTTATTTGTCACCCATACAACCTTGATTCATAATTGTCTTTTTGTTTTCAGGCATGGTTCAATTTAGAGTTGTAAAATACTGTGTCAAATATTGGTCCAATTGAATTTGCCTGATGATTGATTATTGTTAAACATGTTAGATGTTTGACCATCTCACGTTTTGTGTGTTTCATGCACGTTGCTGTGGCAGTGTTTCTGTTTTTCACCTGTCTGTGTCGCTGTCGTTCTCACGTTTTCTCTCGTCTATGCTGTGTCTCATCTGTGTTTTCCTGATAGGAGGAGCCTGTATACGAGGTGCCTATTGAACAGAGAAATGTGGGGGTCGTAGGTCGTCCCCGGGGTGGGCTGGGGTGAAGGAGAGATCAAGAGGGGACACTCTGCATGCTTCACACACCAAGTTATCAGTTAACCAGGCTCACCTGTACAATATGACAGATCAGACCTTCAGTGCAGCTCAATACGCTTTGAGGTGGGATTTGTTGCACTGGGCTGAATTACATTGTGCAGGTGGACTCAGTAAAAACTGGTAATTCAGTGTATAGCTGATAATATCAGCCCACAACAGACTGGGTGAGCATCAAGAGGGGGAAGCAGAAAGAGCTAAAGCACAAATCCTGGATTTCTGGGGAGAAAAAAGCATCACAGATATTATTAATTGACAATATTAAAGCATGAATATACATAATAATAATGAAAAACATACTTACATTGCGATCACTTTCTTCTAGCCTCTCAGACGCTTGCTCACTCATGTGTTTTAGCCAAAGATAAATACTAAAATTTCTCATTTCTAACCACGTAGCTCCTTCATGTAGCTCAAGTGCAGCGTTCATGTATCTTACTCATCCATTCAGTAGCTCCATGCACCGCTCAGGCTGAGCCAGTCCTGTGTGCCCATAGATCCTGGCAGGTGGAGGTTTCATCTCACCCTGACATGTTAGAAATCTCTAATCAACTAACTGGCGCCCCCTGGAAAGTGTTTTAAGCATGACAGTGAAGAGTTATCGAGTCAGCCGTGCAGCATGGTCCCTGTATCTGCTTCGTTAGATCACAACCTGGTGAAGAACCAGCAGATAGGTGGTAGTGCTTCTGGCCCTCCGCCCTGCCCATCGCTTCATTCTTTTCATCGTCACAGAAAAGCCTCCGTCTCTCTTTGGTGTCTGACGCATTATTCCCCAAACTGTTCCTCTCCTACAGGGAGAATATGGAGGGATGGAGCAGGGCGGCGAAGGAGGAGAGGTAAGGAAACAAGTCAGACCGCTGCTGGAATTAAAGCAGCTCGGTCAGAGTGAATTAAATGTGATGTGCGGCTAAGTGCAGCATTAATATTAATGTTTCTTAGAGGTACTAAGTAAATACATATTGTCAAGTACTGCACTTAACTTGTACGGGACTAATATTAGACTTCTACTACACTTCCAGGGAAAATATTTGCACAGCATTAACTTCATATTAAAGTCATTGCCACAAATCAATATGAGAAAAAATAAGTTCACCAAATGAAATATTTGTCTTGTATAATCTTTCCATTCTGTTGTTTATTTTCTTCCAGGGGTACTAGTTGTCTTGAGGACCCCCCCCAGCCCCCTCCCGTGTTCTCCAGCAGCCCCCCGGCCCCCATCGCCTCGCAGAGTCCAGATGTTCTACATATTTTTTTGTGACTCTACGGAACCAAAATCAACTAAAACAGACTCTTCCAGATGCCGCACCTCAGTCACTGTATCCACCCCCTCCCCACCCCCTCACACCCCCTTACCCCTCCGCCCTCTGACCTCCTGCAGCCTGTAGCTTCTCCTCCACTGCCCGTCGTACCCCCCCACCCCCCCAACCCTGAACCCGACCCCAACTCACCTGTGTGTTAGTGTCGTCCTGATATGAGCCCTGATGTCGTTACTGCCCCCCACGCCTACCAACCTATAGGGAAACCTCATGCACAAACACACGCACACGACAACACATACACACACAAACAAAAGAGACACACCTTCAATAAACACGTGCATGAAACACACGCACACACGCGCACAGTGCATACCGTCAGCGCCATCACAGACGCCCACACTGGTCAGTGTGTCAGAAATGAAACTGTGGTCGTGAACGCCGCCTCAGGCCTCAGCGCTACAGTCCGCAGCAGGAAGTGGCGACTGAGGCAGGGTGCGAGCTGCCGTTTGTGTGCCTGTGTGTCCAAAGCCTCTATTCTATATCGATAGTATATATACGTGCGTGTGCATGTGCAGCTGTGGCAAATGATATAAAATACAATAAATCTCCAGACGCTTGTGCAGGGAATCGTGCGTTGGTGGCAGATCTCGTTCTGTTGTGTGTGCGCGGTAGTTAGTTAGCCACGGTAGACTGCATGAACAGACTCGTAGAATGACTCGTCACGTGTTGAAACCGTAGAGTAGCAGCTGTGTCCGTGTGGCTTTGTATGGCTTAGTGTGTGTGTGTGTCTCGCCTCGACGTGTAGAAACAAGGTTATTAACAGTGTCGTTGACCTGAAAACGGCACACAATGCTCATTCTTCTCGAGAATAATTGGATATCCGCAATTTATTGCAGTTTTCTGTCAGAATCCAGTTCAGTGTTTCCCAAATTAAATAACCAGTGTTGCTCTAACGTGGGCTGTTGAAGCTGATTAGTGGATATCAAAGTCTGGGGAAAATGTACAGGGATATGCTGAAAAACAATTTAGAACTGGTCTTGGGTTAAAATGTTTCTTTTGTCCTAGACGTCAAGTAGAGTTAGATCCGGATTCATTTGGATTTCAGGGGGAAATTAAAAAAGGGCAATCTGGGGGATATAAAAGGTGTTTTCAGGGGAAAATGAGCAGTTGATTTCTTCTTATTGTGTAGTGCTTTTTGGTGTTTGTGAACCGGCTTGCATGTCATAGAGGAAAAGTGAGCAGCCTGGATATCATTCAGATATGTGTGATGGAATCAATCACTCAACAAGAGGGAATCGGTCCAACGAGAGAACAGGATGAAGCTTTGTGGATTCACTGTAGCTCCGCTTTCTATGTAGTTCTGTGTTCGGCTTGAATTGTGGGATACGTAATGGGTTTTTAGGGTTAGATTTGATTTCACATTAACTCGTGTTCTGACCTGTCGACCGTCTCAGCCAATCAGACGATTCCCTCCTCCCGTCACTCAGTGTAACGCCACCTTTCACTGCTCGTCTGTGTGTGCGCGTCAGTATGCACTGTATGTGTGTGCGCGCGTGTGTGCGTTAACGTAGAATGGTTTCAGCCAGCAATGTGTGTGTGTGTATGTGTGCGTGCGTGTGTTTGTTTCTTGAGCAGGTGTGTGTTTTTACTTTGAGGCCAATGGAAACTGATGACTGCATGTTGCCTTATTAAGCAATCTGACATTCACACACAGACCATATACTACAACACACTTACATTAACATGTAAACACACACAAACACACACACACACACACACAGTGTAAACACCCCCCCCCACACACACACACACAAATACACACCATGTTTAAGTTGGCATCAAAGCAGACTCGCTGATTTTATAAACAGTACCAGTGAAATTAAAAATGTTTTGTTGAAATCCAGCTACAGTGTGGAGAGTTCATTTAAGAGGTGCCTAACTTAAAGGGCAAGTTACATGCTGTCATTGTTCTGAAATTAAAGCCAAACAATCTGTGATGTCACTGTAAAATAACTCACCACATGCCCTTACAATTTTCTTTACATTTTATTGGCTTCCACAAAATGAATAAAAATAAAAAGTAATTTCCTCTAAAATGGTTTCTATGTTGAGGAAATGGACGGTTAAAATTGAGGGAAAAAAAAAAATGAAACCAGGGATGAGGCAGTCACAGTGACACCTCACCTCCCACCCAGCCCCCTTTCTTGGCCACTGGAGGAATAATAGAGAAGCTGCTTTTAAAGATTGGAGCAAGCTGCGAGGAGAGAAGGTAGAATATGGGAAAGGGACAGGGAGTGGGCATTTTGAAAAGGTAAAAACTACAGGGGGGACAATACTAAATAAACAGCTAAACATAGCTGGGAATCCAGAACCTTAGGAACTTCACTTCTAGCCTGTACACCTTAAACAGTAAGGGTAATAAATTCTATTCTCTTATTCACAAGAAGTTTAATCTGAATCCCTTTTTATTAAAGTGAAACTGCTTCTTCTCAGAGCAGACTTCTTTCTGAAATAAGGCATCTGTGATGAGAACTGCAACAGCTGCAACAGGAGGGTCACATGCATTCAGGTATCACCAAAAAATAACAGGGCACTTTGAACATGGCTGCGCGTTACCATGAACATGTATGTGGGGTCTGAGGGAGGGGGTGGTTTTGGAGCTCTATCTGCTTTTTCCTCAACAGAAGCAAAACAGGAACTGACTATATTCAAGCAGAGAAACTGACTCGCTATATCGGCGGCACAGACATCACAGGGTAAATACCAGGCTGGCCAACGTGTCGCTGCGTGCGTGTGAGAGAAAGAGCCAAAGAGCAGCCGGAAACAGTGATATGTTCTGAAGGCTGCGTGATAAGTGGAAAATGGCAGGAGAGGCTGATCGGTAGCAGGCGAGTAGAGGGAGGGGGTGGGGGGGGTCGCAATTGGCCATTTATGTGAAGGTAAGCCCGGCCTCGTTGTAGACTTTGAAGACCTTCTCGATGGCGTTGACGTAGGCGGCTGTCCGCAGGTCCAGGCCCAGGTTGTACTTGCTTGCTGTGCGCATGATTTGCTGAAAAGGGAGGAAGGACATTAAAAACAAAAAGCTTGAGAACAATAAACTATTTCAGCTTCCTGAAATGAAAGTCTAATGTTTAGACTTAAGTCAGTTAACTAAACTAAATATGGCCCCTGCAGGATTGCTTACCCGCGCAGATCTCTCCATGGTGTAGGCCAATCCAGAGTGAACTATGTCCTTCTCAGAGGCACCCTGCCAAGGACAAATGTTCAGGCTCAGATTTTATACAATTGTTGTGCTTTTTATATAAATAAGGTGAATCAAATATTTTCAGATAAATAGACAACTTGTTTCTGGTAACTTGAGATCGGCATTCCTGGTCAGTAGGTTTTACTTACAGCAACTCTGGCCTGGAAGTCAGCAGTGGGTACGACAGGAATGGGTCCCCCCTGTTTGCCAAACTTCCTCTCCAAACTCTCCTGCACAGACACTGTGAGAGAGACCAGGCAACAGGTAAATAAGACAGACTATTCTTTTGTTTCTTTGCACCTTTTTCTAAAAGCTTATTTCAGCTGTCAGTAGATTGCACAGGAATTTCAAAGCTGTCGACTTGTACTCACTGAGCAGGTGGTAGTTTGAGTCTCTCTCATATTTGAAGGTCAGTCTTCCATAGCTGACATGGTTGAGATTCTTCAGCCACTCAAAATAAGACACTGTCACACCACCAGCATTCAGGTACATGTCCTGAAGAGTAAGAAAAAACCCTGATTGTTTAAAAGAATCATTTTTTATAGTATCTATTTATTCTATATATTTAGTTTGTGTGAGTGTGCGCTTACAGGGATAACCATGACATTTTTCTCCAGGAAGATCTTGTCGGCATCTGGGGTGGTGGGACCGTTAGCACCCTCAGCAATGATCTACAAAGAACAACAACCACAGATAAAGTCATCCTGCGCCAACTCATTTGAATCCACAAAAGGTTTAAGGGTAGATCAAAATTATTATTTGCCTTGGCCTTGATTCTGGGGGCATTATTACGCGTGAGCTGCTTTTCTCCAGCAGCAGGGATCAGGATGTGGCAGTCAGCTTCCAAAATGTTCCCTTCATAGGGTTTGGCTCCGGGGAAGCCCACAATGGTGCCATGTTGCTGCACAGACGCACATAGAAATAGAAGCACAGATGTCATATGTCAGAAATGCTGTTTCATGAGAATGAATCCCAAAAAGACATTAAAAAAAACTGTGCTGGTACCAGTTTGTAGTCCTCCAGCTGCTTGGGGTCGATGCCGTCTGGGTTGTAGATGGCTCCATCGATCTCACCGATGCCCACACACTTGGCCCCAAACCTGTGCAGGTACCTCATGGAGTGGAGACCCACATTACCAAAGCCCTTTGAAAAAAAAATTGCAAGAAGATAATCATTAAATAATATCAAAAAATATATTATACCAATTATATTCAACCATAAAGTAAAGCTCAGGGTAAAGTGATTATATCCTCTGGTGCCACCATGTGGCCTACTTAGATTATAACACCACCAGCATCACCATGCTGTAATATGAGCTGAAATGAGACCCCAAATGATTTCTGGGTAATAAAATTAAATTCACAGCCTAAAATCTAACATGGGTCATCATTAAGAGTACATCACTGCTGGATGATTAATTTAGATGGGATTGAGGATGTCGTTATGAATATTCATACGCATGCATATATCTAAAAAAAACTCATGATTACTTTATAATATAATAATATTACTATTATGTACAGTATTGCAGGACAACCGTGAGTTGAAGGATTGTCTTCAGTGGTTTAAAAAAAAAAAAAAGCCAGGTAGTGACAAGATCTGTCATCTCCTCTCTTACAAAGATATCTCTTGGAAAATCTAATCTCAGCACAGCGTAATCCACACAGACACACTCCGAAGGATTAGTTGAACTTTCGTCATGATTCAGCTGCTGTTGCCGCATCTACACCTCCTCAGTGAAACCCTTAATGACGTGAAACTGCTGCTTCTCCTCTTACAGACATACTCTTATACAGCACTCCCCACTGTATTTTGTAACTCACTCTCGTTTCCTCTTCCAAACCATCTATTGTTTTATTTTGTTACATTGTGTGAACGTCATCGATTCCACAGATTTAATTTAATCTTTTTTGGCTCGACATGCAGGAACAAAGGGAAGTAGTACAGACTCATTTCTCCAATAAGCTTAGTCATTAGTGCCAATTTCTTCCTCCTCTGAGTCATTTCCAATCTACAAAAATGGGGAACTCCATCAGTTCCTTGCTGCAGGGTGGTGTGAGAGGACATCAGGGCCAGACTGGGACAGATGGCACAGCTCTGATTGAGACACAGCTCTAAACCCCTCTGATTGTTATTTCAAATGAAATCTTAAACCCTGCAAGTATTGGCGGCACATTTCCTCTTGAACAAAAATGTTCCCACTGTGATCAAACCAGACATGTGTGTGTTTGTGTTTGTACCTGGATGATGAAGGTCTTGTCCTGGAAGCCAGGGGTCAGACCCACCATGCTCATGTAGGACGCTTCATTGATGAAGTTCTCAATGCCATGGAAAACTCCACGACCAGTGGCTGAAATACGTCCATGGATTCCTCCCTGGCTGATTGGCTTTCCTGTCACACATGCATGGGCGTTGATGTCCTGTAAACACGAGCAAGGAAGGTCAGGAAATTATGTACACAGCACAAGTATTGTCACCTTTTTTCTTAAAGTTGAGTGTTGCAATCAGCCAAACAAGAATCTAAATCTTGCACTCATTCTAAATATTTAATATGAATTCTTTTATACAGTCAGATAACACACGCGCTGGCTGTCAGTGTAAGCTGAAAGTGTTGGCATGCATATAGTAGGAGGTCTGAAGTGCCAAAGTACCAAGCAGTGCCTCGTTTGACAGCATCAGCACACACTACTCATTACCCATAATCCTCTGAACTTAGATACCCAGAGCAGGAATTTGTCACACACTGTTAAGACCTGCCAGGGGTATCTCGAGCAGAGGTCGTGGGACTGTATAAAGTGAAATGAGGTTAAAGAACAAGAGTGGAAAGGGGAATGAAGTGTCACTGAGAATAAAGACTGGGATTTTCTGCTATGATTACACACATGTGGCCTCCACTTTCTCAGATAATTAAAATATCTATAAATGAGCCTACATTAATTGGCAGTCCCTATTTTCCATGTTGTAAACTGTGCTTGATCGACAAATCAAACTATAATTAGCCTACAAAGTTAGCCTGATGGTTTGCGTGAGGTTGGCCTGCAGTCAAATTCCTCCCCTGAATCCATGCAATCAGTTCAGGCTCTGGCAGAGTCATCTGGATTCTCATAACACTTACAGACAGATTTTTCTTAATTGTCCAAAAGTCTAAAACCTAAGAATTATAAATTTGTGTCAACAGTTGTTTTAAGCATTATGACCATTCTCATAATACACAAACGTGAGTAAATATTTTCTATCTTTGATCAAATACTTCATGTTTGACATGCTTTGATAGGTCAAGGATTAACTGATAACAGACACAAAGGAATCACTCAGGCTTCCAGTTTGCTGATTTTAAGAGAGCAGGAATGTCTCCCTGGTTTAATGGGAAGGGAGAGGCAGGAAACCACTGTTCATGGTTTATGTATGAGTCATTCCTTGTTTTTCATTTGGCCCATTTTCCGATTCATACCAAACAAAACCAGCCAAAGCACACAGATTTGTTTTTGAGTGTCTGGGAACTCACAGTGTGTGCAATGGTGTTGGCGTATGTGTCGGCAATCCAGGACATTTCCCTTTCTCCTGTGCTCATGTCAGGGGCAGGGACATCGATGCCAGGTCCTAGGAAACAGATTGTGTAGGAGAGGAACAGAGGGCATAAGCGGGAAGAGTATTGTGAAGCAGGCCAGCGGACTTCATGTCACTGACAGCACAGTTTCAGGTGACAGAAACTTGAATCACAAGACATTGTGTCATACTGTATATACACATGCGCCCTTGAGGGGCTGGCATCCTGGAACGAGGTCCAAAAACAGAAGCAGGCATGCAGAGAGGTGGGGGAGGGGAGTACTGAGAGAAAGAAAAGGATGACCCAATCTCTCGATGGGGCACTTTGACCATGTTGTGCTGCCAGTGGCAGAATAGAGTAGCGGAAGTGCAGTGGGTCCTGCTTCTCCTCCAGGGTGCAACATGAATTCACTAGTGAAGGGCCTAGCATAAAACTAAAGTAATCAGTGTGTATGCATATATAGCAAGCATATAAAATATTAAAATACACAAATAGATACATCACACAGTGTTGTCTTTGCACAGAACACATAATAAACAGTAACTTGCATCAGGCAGGGGTGACAAAGGAGCCTGCATGGGGGCTGTTAACCTGCCAATCCGGCTGTGTGACCTTCTCCAACGTAATTAATACTAATCCTACAATATCAAATAAATGCTTAATGAAATCTTTACCAGCCGTAACATAAGTGTTATACTTACAGCCAAATACTTTAATTTTATTACTACTACTTTTACTTAAATTAAGGATCTAACTACATTTCCCACTACTGCATAAGGAAAATACTTTTATTTCTTATTAATCCCATGACTGTTGATCTCTTCAGTTGACACAGGCACACCCTGAGCTTCCCAACATGAATAAATAGAATTAGATGAATGGACATGTTTGCTTCCCTCTGGTAACATCCATCACTACACCTCTTTGAACAAACAGTGACACCAGACACCAGTCTTTCAACACAAAGAAATAAAAAGCAGTACGACAAATAACTCAGTAAATTATAAAACTGTACTATGAGTAGCATATTTTCATTTGAATATTGATTAAAGAATCTCACCAATGAAACCTTTCTTGGCCAGCTCAATGGTGAATCTCCGTGTAATCTTCTCCAGCTCATTATCCTACAGACAGACATGCAGACAATAGAGGTCAATAAAAACACAGTGGAACTTCCCGAGAAAACAATAATAAATCAGAGGTTGTCATGTGGAGGCACTGCAGTTTCTCCCGGTTTTAAATGAATATTTAATTCTGAAGGAGTATGAGGAAATGCAACATGAAGGTTGAGACTCTGCGGCTCTGCCTTGTGCATTCTTTTTAGACTGACTCATCATCTGGGGTTTGTTTGGATGTGAAACTGAAACCCTCATATGACTGCCAGCCTGAAGCTCTCATCTTGGACTGTAACGCTTTCCTAAAAGCATTACAGCACACACTCTCAAACATGTAGGTGCATCTCCATACGAGGGTTAAGTGTGGGGGCTTAAGGCTTACAGAGTAATTCTTTGGATTGATCTTGACTCCAGCTTTGGCCCCGCCAAACGGCACATCTGGAGGAAAAAAACAGTACGGCTTAATAAACCACAGAATAGAAAACAATGACGTACGCATGCACAGTTGCATTTTTAAAATGTGTGGTTAGATGAAGACAAGGAAAAACAACAGCGTCAAAACTATTTTCTACTTGCATTACATGGCCGATCACACAACATGCTATCGAATGGCCCTAGTAGCTTTTGAACATTAAAAGTAAAAGAGATGAAAACACCAATAAAAAGTATGAAAAATCTAGCGGCTTTGTGAAAAGCTCAGAATTCAATACCTACCGACAACAGCACACTTGTAGGTCATAAGAGAAGCCAGGGCTTTCACCTCATCCACAGAAACCTCAGTACTGTAACGGATTCCTGTGGAAACACACACAAACATACAGAGGGAGGTTAAAATCACGATAACCTTTCAAAGAAAAACTGGAGCAGCTTGATGGCATTAAAGTTATTTAAATACAGTATTGTTACAGATTCATATTTAAAATAAATGGCCTAAGCTATAACTGTCTTTTTCACATGCTCAACAGCAGAAGAAAGCTAAAAAGAAAGGAACAACGATTGCTCGCAGTATGTTCTCCACAAATTGCACAACACCACATGAACAGGTCAGGGATTAACGATTGCGTTTGACAGCCACAATAACTGAGGTGGGCGGGTGGAGACCAAGTGTACCAATCCCAGCCCGCCATTCTGACCACAGCCTGCAAGCTGCAGTCATTTCTTCCTGCTGTCTTCAGTTTGCTGCCTTCAAGAGCAGGTCTAGCGCAGCGTAAAAATGAGATCAAATAGCCAGCTGCCGGCCAGGCCATACTGGTGCTGTGTGTGTGTGTGCGTGTGTGCGAGACTGACCAGTGATACCAAATATAGTGTGTCCAGCATTAGGTTACGCAGAGAAATCCAAGGGCAAACAGCACAAAGAGTGGAATTTGGATGGTGAAAAAAGCCCTGTGTGTGTGTGGTAACATCAAATCTGTTATTACTGAGATTTGAGAATAAATGAGGAAAAGATCAAAAATCCTGAAGACAAGGCTTTCATCTTCATTTCCATTCATCCACAGATCAGCTGAGTTTCCTTGGACCAACAGTGGAGGATGATCTCCAGTGCGGCAACCAAATTAAAAAGAGAAAAAAAGGCCTAGCTACCACCCATCCCCCATCCAACCAAACCTCTAACCATGTATCCACCCTACCAACAGCCGAGCCCAGCAACAAGAACTCAAACAGTCTGTAAACACATTCCTCTGAATTGAGAGGGCAAGTTTTTTGGGATATTAACTGAGCCTGAAATTCAGAGTTTCCACTGCAGTCGGAGGAGTAGGACTTTTTTCCCCCCTCAAACGACCTCACAAGATGGAGCTTTCTGCACCAGGAGAAGTTTTGGCAAAGACAAAGGTGTGAATTCATTATTAGCTTCATAGATGCCTATATAATCTTGATGATATTCATTTAGAAAGAACTACACTGGCAAAAATATGTAAGGTTTGTCTATTCAATGGTTCTAACTTCAAAAAATGCTGAATACTATCCCACTTCTGCAAAGAAAGGAGAAGGATGTTGACTAAACAGAACTTGACTGGTGTGTACTTTTGAGCAAACTCTCCTATAGCGTGGAAACATAACAAACATTGAAAAGGGGATGACCAGCGACATTGCTTTTCACTGCTTTTGGGTGATTGAATGAAATTTGACACTGAATGAAAAATGCTTAAGTCAAACTGGTCAGTAAATAGCTGTTAATTTTGACTGTGAGGCATCAGTCACACATAGCCCCAGACCCTCAGTAGAGGCACAGCTGTTGCTTTGTGAGGCCCTCAGAGCTGGAGCACAACCATGTGCACACACAGAATCAGCCTTTGCACTTTGTAGTTTGATCAGACCACAACTGAGGGTCTGTACACCATATCAATGATTAAACACAATGAATTTCTTTTTACTCCCATATCACTATTGAACCTCTGTTATCTCAGGATTTGGAATAAAGAGGCCTGACATGTTTATATATCCACTTGAGTCACAAAGCTCTCAGTAAAATTACATTTGTGTAAACTGTAGGGTGTTTTATATGTAGAGCACTTTATGATAAGAGAGAAATGTGATTTCAGGAGGATTCCTGCATGTGCATGATTTATTGTGTAAACTGCAGGAAATCCAGAAAAGATGTTTCCTCTTTTGCCACTTAGTCAGTGATTTGTCCCCATGGTCTCAGTGTGAGACAGGAAGTAACACTTTTGAGCAACACTACGGTTATAGATAACTGCCAATACTGCTGATACTCAGCATTTCTCTGGCTCTCACGTGAAAGTCATGCTCAGTTAATGTTGTTGATGTTACCTGTATTTCACACTGCTCACTGACTGGAAAGTGTGTGGGACTGCAAATCCCTGAATGGGTGCACTGATGCAGCACTGCTAAGTGGTTTGGGTATTTGTAATGGATACTTTACTCTGCTCAACATAAATGAGACTGACCTGACTCAGCTTGCAAGACTGCAAAAAAAAATTATGAAATGAGTGGGCACAGCCCATTGAGAAAAGGGCACCTCTTCGATCTAAATCTGCCTCCCCAGAATAGGCCTTCATTCACCACATTGGTGAAAGGTTTCCTGGTGTTAATACCAGGCCAATGTCCGCTCCATTCCATTCAAACATGCCCTTTGACTGCGCTGACTGAATGGCATGCTTCTCTTCTACTTCCACAGCACCCTCCCCCACCTGTCACGCCACTGACAAATAGGAGTGCCTGGAAAGACAACCACCCCCTCCCCAGAGGCTCACACCTCCTGTCTTCCTATACATCATCCTGCGGGACTCACAATTTACCCAGAGTGCACTACAGCAGAAACCCATAATGCACTCGCTCTGAACCTTGAACCGTGAACCAAGGAGCATACATCACTGAGCTTAGAGGACACAGCTCCTGTACAGATGACTACAGGGGGAAGACCATAATCCGTGTATTAGCACTTTTTTACATTTTTTTGCATCTTTGACTCAAAGGACATGAGTAATAAATCCAACATGGCGTTCTAAGGGTCACATGTGGTGATGCTCAGTGACATAACACCTGGGGTCTGCCCTCTCCATCACTCCATACATTAGATTACAACGTTGGTGGTGGCAAGGATACGATTATATTCGGTGCTTCACCCAGTTTTGAGATCAAACCAATGGATTCTGAGAAAACCAAGCCCAGTCTTTTATATTAGGAAGCTAACACTGAAGACTGAGAGATGTAGAGGTAGATAGAGATGGTTCTGCTAGCTCACAGGGGGGCCATGAAGCTAGCAAACAACAGCCACAGGTGAGCAGGAAGGTCAGTGTGAACTACCCAGAGAGTCTTGGTTAAAACAGCCGTCATAAATACAAATATGAGCTCTGGCAGCCTCGGATAAAACCTACTAAGTGTGTGTAGCGGTTATCTCCTGCTGCCGCAGTTGGCTTCCCTGTGCTTTGTGCCTTTAAGTGGCTAACGTTGCTGCTAACACATGCTAAGTAGCTGGCTGTAGCTAACTAGCAGAGGGGCCAGCCGGGGGAAGGGGGTCTGCCTCGGGTCTTACCTCCTTTGCAAGGGGTCCTGTGCTGGCTGTGCTGGGCGCGGTACGCCTCCACCACCTCCCATTCTCCGTTGTCCCTCTTGATGGGGAACGACAAGCTCAGGACGTGGTTGCAGGGCTTGATGATGCGCAGGATGCCCCGCACACGGTGCCTCTTCTGCTCGGGAGTTTCCCTGGTCCTCAGGTCCTCCACCAGCTTGTCCTCCACGATGGCGGCGCCGCGGTCGAAGAAGCCCTCGACCATGCGGAAGAAGTTGGGGTCGTCGGGCTTGTCGGCCGCGTCGGCATAGTGGCGGACCCGCATCAGGGACGCGGAAGCCGGGAGAGCGGAGTCCAAGCACCCCGAGGCCAGCGCGCTGCCCGCCGAGCGGGTCAGCAGCTCCCCGAAATAGCGATACATGACTGGGGGGGTAGCTAACCGTGGAGAACTAAAGAAAAGAAGGCAGCAAACGACAGGAGAGAGGGGGGAAGAATGAGCGACTCCTGACCGGGTCCCGTCCTCTGGCCGAGTGCGAGCTGCCTGCTGCGCGTGTGTGCTTTAAAGAGGTGCGCGAGCCCCGCGTGGCGGAGGGAGAAGGAGGGCCTAGGCGTGCGCGCGCCCTTGCGCGACAAGACAACTGACAGCGCGCGCTCCCGCGGCGTCACCATTGATTTTAGCATGAGAGGGAGCAAAAACAATGAATAAAAAGCAGTTGTTGTTAATATTACAACCAAGACATGAAATGATAAGAGGAATTGGTTCAAAAAAATATAAACGAAACAGAATAAAAAATATGCACATTTCAGCTGTTGTCCCCCTCCCCCCATCCTCACACCATTATGAGAATAGTGCCTGCATTCCACACACACATTACCAAGAGGCTCCTCTTCAAGAAATACCCAAGTTGAGGTTATAGCTAAAGGCCCAACCTGTAGCATTCTGACTGTCAAGACATTTAGATCATGTGAGACGCTTCTTTAAGTCAGTGGTTGGACTGGATCTCCTCCTTTCTTCACAGTGTTCTCGGTGCTCCTAGTTATTTATGTGTATTGTCTGAATGTGTAACCAAGTGTGAGAGAGCATAATCCAGGGCAGCGGGTCACACATGGTGTGCGCGTATGTGAATGGGGTGTTGCTGGAGAACATTTCAGAGACAGCTGGAACAAGGCAGACGTGCGTGTGTGTGGGGGCAATTGCACTACCAGCTTGTTTGAGATAATATTCATAAGAGGCCTCTTGATTTAGCACAGGGGCAATGTATCATAGGTACAACCTACTGATCAGCCAATCAGCAGAGCTGGGGTTATACTTTGCACCCACTGCACGCGGTACAACGCTTTCCACAAGAGCCAAGACACTGGAGCATCGAATAAAATTAACCTCTGATTATCATTCATTCTGCCAACATGTGGCAGCAATTTTACAAATCTGATTATACAACTTTAACTCTCGATCATGAGCCTACGAAACACTGTTAACAAAAAAAAAACGCCCATTATTATGCTGGTTCCACAGCAAGTAAAACCTCATTCACAGCATGTGAATGTTACTTCACTTACAGTTAATGCAAGCATCGTCAACCCTTCTGCAGGGCACAGAGAGAGGGGCTATTGCTATATTGCTGAGCTCCACTGAATCGAGGCCCAGATCTGGGCTTACACCCGTGGACTCTGCACAGGAGATAAGATTAGATCCAGGTACAAATTCACATTTATACTCTATCCAGAAACAGTGATACAAACACTTAATTGCACAAGTGTAAAAACTGAGTTATGGCTCATTGAGGTGTGATTATAACACAGTGTGTAAAGGACATCCAGTATTTTCTCTGATGTCAGGAGAGAATAATCAATAGAAGCCATGTTACCCATCACAACAGGAACAAAGTCAAAGCAAAGTCTAAGTGGTACTAATGGAAGAGAGCTTATCACCTTGTTGTTGAGGCTGTTGTCAGTCTATCTACCACAGGGCCATAACCTACAACGACCTACAATGACTTTTAAAAGCCGAAATCTATTATGAGGGCAAATCATTTTATAACACAGAAGCGAGAAGAGAGAGAGAGAGAGAGAGAGAGAGAGAGAGAGAGAGAGAGAGAGAGAACAAAGATATAATATCTGCACATTATTGCGCATGCTTGTTATGTCACTTTTGGGAGATAACAAACAGTAGTAAAGATAATCTGAGGCTTAATATACAACTGAAGCTCCTGTGACACCTCACACATGTATGGCTCTTGCATGTGCCTCCTTTTTTCAAGGACTCAACCTGTTTTCTCTTGTCATGTCAAACATCAGTTAAAGGACTCTGAACCCTGCACCACAGGTCAATTTCCAACCCCTCTGTTTTTTCCACCTGCTATTTAACCAGAAACAACCTTCTATAAATTCTTCAATAAAACTATAGCTACATTAATAATTAATTTAAAATACAATTCATTAGACTTTGACTCATTTTAGTGCCAACCAGTAGTTTCCTGCACGTTTATCTTTTATAACATCAGTTGCACATTCACCACCGCTCTGTGTCTGACTGCCTGTACCACCGCCACACTGTTTATGTTTCATTGGGTGAAAGCTCTCGTGCCATTGGCTCACAGCCTGACAACACCCACCCAACCATAGGGGTGTGACTGGGGGAGGGGGGGGAGGGAACAGAAGAGGGAACATGCGAGGGGGGCCCTGATGAGTCAGGTCACATGCTGCTTTCACTGGAAATACTTGGAGGAACAGACGTCCTGTCTGTGTGTGTGTGAAAGTTGGGAAATATTCTTTTCACCGCTGATAGTTAGAACGAATTGGAACGAAAAGAAAAAACCCACCACTTCCTCCACCCTGTCTCACACTGCAGTCATCGGGCTTCTGAAACTATCTAACCACACCAGGGTCACCTTGAGGATGAGGCAGTCTGGAAAAATAATCCAGCATATGTCTTAGAGCAAAGTTGATAAAGAGGAACTTTGATCACAGGGAAGAACAGTTTCATAAGTGTTAATTTGTTCCTTTTGACCAAACTTGTGCTCGTACTTCGCTTCACTAAGATAAGACACAAAAGCAGCTGTGGTGAAAGGATTACTATCAACAAGCATCTTTTATTCCCTCTCCACAGAGGAGCTAGTTCACTCATTCTTAAAAGCAAACAAGAAAAGGTCAATGAATACTTTGCTTTTTGAAACACACGTAAATTCAAATTCTAGTCAGTTACTGGCCTCGAAGTCAAATTGTGGAGGAACAGGGCCGCTGAGTTTCACTGACGATACTTAAACACTGGGTGGCGCAAGTCCCCTTCCCTGCCACGCTGTTGCAGGCAGGGAAGAATATTAATCCACTGTCAGACAAACTGAGGCTCCTCCTGAGTGACGTCCGAATAAAAATAATCCTCACACACAAACTGTCAAAAAAACCACACGAATGGAAGAAAGTAGAATTGACTTATAAAATGTATGTTCTTTTTAAGATGATTTGTCATTGTAAAGTCGGTCAGTATTTTCATCAGGTGTTCATTTATTGTAATTGTTGTAATGCAGTTATAAATTTCAGATTGCTTTGAAATCAGTTTAAGAGTGAGCATAGGTGCGTGCGCGTGTGTGTGTGTGTTGCGTGCATTCAGAGGCCAAAAGGTAAAAAGTTTATGTTGTTCCCACGAGAACTTTCCTCTTTGACATCGCTAACAGGAAGTTGTGGTTTTAACTTGTGTCTGCTGACATCTCATCATCAGCACAATGCATGTCTCACTATATTTTATCTGTGTGTGTGTGTCTCACAGTCAGATGTCACCCCTCGTGTCAGGTGGCCCTGGAGGAACCCTCAAAGGAAGTACGGTTGGCCCACAGCGGTCAGTTAAAAGTCAAACTGCCTGTTTCCCTTCCCTCTCCACTTGAATCAAAGTCTGCACCATTAACTTTCACTTTCTCTTTGCGTGACACAGTCCTGTGACTGAAAGGCTTTCACAAAACTCCCATCTCAGATGGTTCAAATATGCAAAGCGATTATCCAGTCAAACATCAGTGTGAATTGAAAGTCTTACATTTGATCAAAGTCATTTGACAAAAGGAAGGAGAGCCGATTGATTCAGCTGAGACATCTGTGGACAGCCTGGTCCAGAGACAGCTGCAGGGACGGCTCCTCCACTCCACTGCAAGACACAAGAGAAATCACAATCCACCCCTTAATTGGAGTAGAGCCTAAAGAGGAAACAAAAACTAGTGTGCACTCTCATACCTGAGGACGTAGGTCACACAGATGATGCAGAGCGGCTGGTACGAGCTGCGTCTGGACTTGGAGACCCGGGCAGCGGGGATGACAGCACTGTGACTCTCCACCCACACGTAACCTCCACCTCTCACCAGCATCCTGTACTGGCTGCTGACCGACTGACTCTTAAAACACACTGCAGAGACACGCAGATACCAGTCACATCAGATGGGCGCCGTGTGCTTTGTGTGTGTTTGTGTCCTCCTCACAGTTCAGATGATTCTTGGTCAGACAGTTTGTGTCCAGTATGTGAGAGACCTCGTAAATGGAACGGCCGAGCAGCTCGTCGGGACTGTAACCTAAGAGCAAAGTCACTCTGCACCGACACAAAAACACAAAGCTGTAAAAAATACAAATCCATAGTTAAAAAATAGGGAGGGTGCTGAAATAAAATAATCAACATCCTATGGAAATATCCCTTAAACCCAGGATTCAGTCAGACACATGAGATCATTTTTAATTGAACTTAATGCTTGGATGCTTGTAATTAGTGAAGCCGTGACTCACCTCTGGTCACAGAATGTGAACTTCATGTCCATGCTGTGCTGGCTAGTGAATGTGTTTGTGCTGAGGAGTGTGTGTGACAGGGGCAGAGGTTGGCAGGTGAGCAGCAGAGAGGTGCCTGAGGCGGGGGCTGAACACACCCTCACTCGACCCTTACAGTTCAGAACCTACAGAGAGCACACAGGTTCATTCAGGGCTTAGGTGATAAACGGCATCAGGTAAGACTTATTAATGTTTCTCACCAACCTTCCATGTCGCTGATTTGAGGCTGGTGCTTCTGCCTCTCTGGGTCAGAGTGCTTTTTATCCTCAGGACAAAGGCCCCTGTGGCACCACAGCAGAGACCCTCTAAAGAACAGGTGATTTACAGAACTATATTTTAATTTAAATCAGCTAGAAATAGCACACACACACACACACACACACACACACACACACACGTACCTGACATCAGCCGTAGATTAGCTCTGATTTCTTCGTGGTCAGAGGGGTGAGTAAAGTCAAAAATATTGTGGCCCATCAACTCAGTCTGACAGAAAAACACAAAGTACCCGTTAATTTTCTAAATGTAAACCTGAACAATGTATGTGTGTGTGTGTGTGTGTGTGTGTATACCTGTGTCAAGCCCATGTACGTGCTGACATTGTCAGACAGGTAGACCATGTCTCCCTCGGTGGACAAAACCATCAGAAATCCCTCCAGCATGCTCATATACAAACGTGTCTCCCCCAAGGCCTCAGCTTCCCCCGTCTCCTTGTGCCCATCGTCTCTTCCTCTCTCACACATTGGCCATTTCTGTCCACCTTCCAACACTGCTCCATTTCTTACAGTGTGACTGGGCTTCGTCTCAGCATCTGCTGAGGGTCAGGGTCAGAAGATAAAAAGAAATGAAGGGATTCTGTTGATTTTGCTGTGACTTGCGTTCGTTCTATGGGAACCGAGAACAAAGGATGTGGTGTATGTGTAGGTGTGCGGTCTAGGCGCTATACTTTTTGGGTGTATTTTAAAAAGCACAATCACATTTGGCGAGGATTGGTGTTAAGCGTCTTGTGTTACCTTTGAGCAGTGCGTGCATGCGCATGTAGCTGAGGGTGAGGCGGATGACGGAGGGCTTTTGCAGGTTGGCTCGGACAGATGGTTGGAGTGGCAGCAGCCGAGACAAATCTGCAAACACCTCAGACTCCACTTGGCGTCTCTTTCTGGCTGCCTCACGGCAGATCGCCCTGCACAACAACAATAATAAAATTAGCCATTATTATCTAAATATCAACTACAGCTGTGAGATAATAATAATTGTATAATATTCAAAATGTAATACATTTTAAATAAGCTGCAATAAAATCACTACGTTATTATATGTAATTAGTTAATTATTTCTGTGGGCTTCATAGGAATTACTATGATCCCAATAAGAATTATATGAGTTCACCTTTCTACTAAATGTACTTTTAAGATTTATTTATAAAACCGTTGAATCACCATCCAGCGAGGAACTGGAAAAATGGCGGCAAAATAAACGTATATGCTTGATGGCCTATTTCCACCAAGCCACTATAATTTATCTTTTTTTTTTTTTTTTACTTAGCATTATTTGAGTTGCTCAGGCATATCTCCAAAACCACGATTTTGCAGGAACTTGCCTGAGTAATTTCAGTTTAATGACCTTTTGAGAATTTCAACACGAAGGGAAGCACATTACGCTTCAGTTAGGAAACTTCCTTTTAATGATATTGGATATGATAAGTTCAAGTCCAAGTATATGTTTTGTTACACCATCTTTCTCCTCACCACCTGTCACAGACCAGGTCAATTAAATATAACCATATTCTCAAAAACGCACAAATGCACCATGAAGATGATTTTAAAATTAAAAAAAAAAAAAAAAAACATTGCACATGGTAGCTTTACCTTCTCTTCTCCTTGTCGGCCGTCATCATGTCCAACAACAGGTGCCTCGGACCAGGGTCATGGTGAACTGGGCATGGTTGGCTCGGGAGGAAAAAAAGATGGTGGCAGCAGGAGTTCACAGCACGGCAGGGAATCTCCCCACTCCAGTTTGCACCATCACAGGCAGCGTAATTAATCAGAGAGGCAATTAGTAGCACCAAATGTCACGAGGCAAGTGGTCCCCCGCAGCAAAGATGACTTAATCCAACTCAGCAAGTGTCTCCTCTCCCTCCGCTGCATGTGCATCACCTACAGGCCTCTAAAACTGAGCTCACTGATAGGTCAGCTGGCCAGGAAAAGCATCATCCTCCCCCACCACTTCCTCCTCTCCACCCCTCTCTTCTTCTTTTCTCGCACAAACTTTCAAGCATCCCACAGACGGCGGAGGATGGATCAAAAGAAAAGAACACAACAAAAAGGGGCAGGAAGAGAAGACGCAGAGAGGTGTGAGGGTGATGTAGACAGCTCAGTGTTTTATTGGAATCAGACCAGACAGGACTAGCCTGGCTGTTGCACTACATTTTGGCACAGAGTAAGATAGAAGTGTGACCAGGAACAGCCCTACCCCTGGGTGCACGAAGCTTCACTACACACCGACTCTACTGCACACAGAGCAAACCCACTTGCCTTCCGACCGACGTACAGCACATGCCACGACAGCCCTTCTCTGTGTGCGCATGTGTGTGTGTGTGTGTGTGTGTGTGTGTTTGTAAGAAAGAGAAAAAGAGGGAGGAGGCAAGAGAGGGAGTCTGCGTGTGGTGATTTGGGTCTTGTGTTTGAAATGAGAGATAATTCTGCTGCTGGTTCTCCACATTTCTTTTTCACCCGGCTGTAACAGACGTACAATAGTAGAGTTATAGTATTATACACAAATGTTTCCTCCAGATACACTTTACAATAATCATAATAATAATAATAATATTAATAATATAAAAGAGAGAGAGCGCGAGCGATAAGAAAGAAAAGCCATTCTTGAAAAAGCAAAAGTCAGAGAAGCATGTGGTTTAGGCTGAGTGACAGCTGCTAGAGGCGGGGAAGAGGAATTGCTGCTTCTGAGGAGACATGAAAGGAAAGTGGTGGGGGGGCAGGGGGGCTGAAAACACTGATTGTAACTATAGAAACAGAAATTCTGAAGACAAAAAGTCATACATCACCAAAGAAAACAAAATCCACGCATTCACCCACATTTTTTTTTTACATTCACGATAAAATAATAATAAAATCTGCCCACAGGCCAGCACATTCTCGCCGGCAGGAGGAGAGGCGGACTCTGAAACTAGCAGACGCATGAAACAGCTGAAAACAACGAGGCTTTTTCACTGCTACACAGGCCACCTGTAACACTCTGCTCCACATAATTAGTTCAATAGCCTGTAACTCGTAAAAGTTCGACATTCACTTTGTACACACGAGAGAGGATGAGAGCGATCGATCATACAACAAATCCGACAACAACAAATAAAAGAACATTTTGAGGAAAATAAAAGAAAAATAACACATGATCAAATAAAACCATAAAATATATAGATAGTCAGGGTATTGCACAACAGGTATTTGGCCCTAACCAGTCCACATTAAGGACAATAATAACACAGGTAGGGTGCTTGTCCATGCGCCACGACTCTCCTTTACTAGCAGACGATACCAACACGATACAGCCACTCGACACAGGCTATATACAGGCCTCTGCACCCGGCACCTACAGTCCACATTTATACAGGTGCTGGGGAGAGAAGTAGTGTCAGTGTGTGTGGATTAGTGTGTGTGTGTGTGTGTGTGTGTGTATTTGGTTGTCAAAGCTTATGCTGGGAGTCTGCAGGTATGTGCGAGCATGTGTAAAAACCTGGGATTGTAGCGTGTATGTGTGATTATGTGCTAAACGTGTGCATGAGGGAATGTGTGTGAGAGCATGTGCAGGTGTGTGAGTGTGTGTGTAGTTATATTCATATTCATACTAAACCCAGGCAACAAGGACACAACAATGCAAGTGAATAATATTCCAAAAGTAACAACAACCAAAAGCTTCAAAATAAAGGAGTGGTCGCACTTGTGTGTGTGTGTGTGTGTGTGTGTGTGTGTGTCTGTTTTAGTGCGTGCCAGGTTTAATGTTGCTAAATCTGTGTGTGCATGTGTGTGTGTGTTAGGTCTGTGTCTCCTCGGGGGCGCAGTAGGAGAAGTCCTTGAACTCCTCCTGGTTAATCTGTCGTATGATGGCCTCGTCCGTGGGCGTCAACACTGGGTCCTCCTTGGTGAAGTCCTGGTCGAAGTTATTCACATCTCGCTTGGTCTTCTGCAGACACACACACACACAAAGAAAACAAAAAGGACTTCAGAGGAGGCAATATCGCTGTGAGAGTAATATTATAGCGACACCTTCTGGCCATTGAGACTTACTGCTTGTTTGTGACAAGCACAGTCAGCTCAGTGTGTACAGATTCTAGTGTGTGTGTGTGTGTGTGTGTGTGTGTGTGTGTTTCTTACGATTCTGGGTTTAAAGGGCGGTTTGACTTTTCTCTGCTCCAGCAGCAGCCAGTCGATCTCTCTGAAGAAGGGGTGGGTCTTGATGGCCTCCTCGCAGGCCTGGCTCACAACACAGCCCAGACGCTTGGCCGGGTTCTTCGTCATGAACTGCCCAAAAAACACACACTCTTGACTTTCCAGCTGATGTTTCATGCAAAAAAACAAGGACAGCAACAGAGGGATAACGGCTGAGCAAAAAGCATTTTGCTGCTAATAATAGAGCGGAGGCATTAATGGCTCTGTGAATGCTATAAACAAAGAGGTGTAGTGGCAGAGTGATGAAACAGGTCACAGGAGGGCTGCTGTTATTTAAAGCCACTGAAAGCTGCGTCGCAATCGTTCCGCTGTCTGTTCGCCGCCGTGAGAGCACTTTGTGATCTGCTGTGGTTTTATGATGGCATTATTATTTTAACCTCCCTGACTGACTCTTTTTTAGTCTTCACGGTATCACAGCGAAGTGCACGTCTGTGTTACGTGCACTTTGAATGAGTCTGGTTTGGGCAATTGTGCAGGGAGGCATGAATGACGGTGTGATGACAGTGTAATCGTGATAAACAGAACTCATTGTCTTAACTACACAAATTCACCAGTAGCAAGCCTTCGCCTCCCTGTTCACTTCCAATCGGTCAAAGCAAAGGGGTGAATAAAACGTTTGGTGAAACTTGACCTGTGATATTCCCCTGCCTGCGACCGTGCCATACCACAGGGCAGGCACAGACTGGCTCTATGTCCACCCTAAACGAACAAGGTGTGTCTGAGTTGGTGGGGGGGGTGACACGTACCGCTCGGAGGATGGAGACGGCCTCTTTGCTGAGCCACACGGGGTACAGGACGTCATCGTGGAGAATCGACTCGAACAAGTCGTCTTCGTTGTCTGCTTCGAACGGAGGCTGTCCGGCCATCATTTCATACATCAGCACGCCCAGGGCCCACCAGTCCACAGACGCGCCGTACTCCAGCTCCTGCAGGATCTGAATTCAACAGCATGACACAGATTAACATGAAGGACAATACATAGTCCCTGTAAAACCTGAGACTTTTTATTCTTATAAAGCGACCAAGGTGGTGCTACGTGTTCATTTAAGACTTTCGTAGGCGTGGCTTGGCTGATTTTCTTAGGAGAGAGAAGTCAAGGACACAGTACAGTTGAGACCAGGACATATAAAACCAGCATCTCGAGTTCTGTAATGATCTGTGGGCGGAGTTCAGCTCACCTCAGGAGCAATGTAGTCAGGCGTGCCACAGAAGGTGGTGGTGGTCACTCCGTTCATGATGCCCTCCTTGCACATGCCGAAGTCTGCCAGCTTACAGTGTCCCTCTGCATCCAGCAGGATGTTATCCAGCTTCAGATCCCTGTGACAGAGAGAGTTAGCAGGGTCACCCCTCATGTATTTATACATGATCTTCTGGCTTTTACACAGAATATTCATATTCTAAAGAGGCTCTGATAGAAAAAAGGGGTATTTACCTGTAGATGACACCATTACGGTGCAGGAACATGAGGGCTGAGGTGACTTCAGCAGCATAGAAACGAGAGCGAGGCTCATCAAACTTCCTGGATCGCTGAATCTGGAACATCAGGTCTCCTCCGTTCACGTATTCCATCACAAAGAACAAACGATCCTGCAAACAGAGGAAGACAAACAGGTGTGAGACTGAGAAAACACACGTTGGCCATCAAACGTGCGTGTGCTGCCTGGCCTTCCTACCCGTGTCTGGAAGCAGCAGTAGAGCTGGGTGAGGTAGGGGTGTCGGCGGGCCAGAGCTAGGATGCGCTTCTCGGTCATGGTGCAGTCGACGTCGTCGTCCTGCAGGATCACGTCCTTCTTCAAAACTTTGACGGCGTAGACCTCCTCCGTCCCCTTCAGCTCCGCCAACATCACCTGAGAGGCAGAGACCACGGCGAGGAGCAGGAAAGCAGATTACACAAGTTGTTTTTATTCAAATCCCATTTAAATGCCAAGATTAGTTATTTGTTTATTATTGAAAAAGTTGCAAAAAGTTTTATTTGCATTATTTGTTTGGAGAAACATTCATTTAAATGTAAATGTGAAAACAGCCTCTGCCTGACAATAACACATGCATATGACTGTGACATTGATATTTCCAGATGACGAATGTGCTGCAGAAACATAATTATAACGTAAGGAGCAGTAGACGTAGAAACATTTCCCTATGACGCCTTCTCCGATTCGTCGCACCTTGCCGAAACTGCCTTTGCCGAGAACCTTGATGAAGTTGAAGTCCTTCAGGGTCCTCCTCTGACTCTGTCCGTTCTCCCTGCCTGCGGAGGACGAGGATGAGGAGGAGGAGGAGGAGTTGGTGGAGGAGGAGGATGAGGAGGAGGAGTGTTGGGGTCCCTGCTGGTCGAGCGACAGCGCGTCCTGCAGGCGCTCTAACTCTGCCAAGTCTGTGGGTGTCATCGGAAAGGGGGATCAGTGAAAACAGACTGGCTGGCCTTTTATCTGTCGCCGTTCAGCTCGTTGCACAACAAGAGAGACGTTTCTCATTAGGTGTAAACAATTAGCTTTCAATAACCTTTCAAATGAACAATGTTCTGGGATGATTCTGTTTCAGTTTCTCAGGCCAGGAGGATTAAAGAGCAGCTGTAATGGGAATCCTTCCACTTAAAGTTAACTTTATTTCTCAGCTTTCAAAGTGTGAGAGCAAGATGACTCAGCAACAAATGGTGGTGGGTGGCGGGGGATCAATCTAACTGTAGGTAAATCATGGTCATAGTCTTAAATCTAAAGGGACAATAACGCATCCAAGAACTTATTTTTTGAAAAGGAGCAATAATATTGTGACTGAAAATAGAATTACTGACCCTCACTGGTAAAATTAACACAGTAAAACCACATGCTGCTCAGAATGCATCTCAGAGGGCTTTAAAATGTCTTTGTGTTTGTGTTAAGGTGTTTTTTATGGCAGTGTGTGTGTGTGTGTGTGTGTGTTCGGTGTTACCCTGCTGTGAGGGGGAGGTGGGGACAGCTGGCTGGCTGAAGCTGTTCTCGGTCTGAGAGAGCTCAGGAGGAGACTGGGGAGGGTCCTGCCCTGGAGTCAACTGGAGGCAGAAGGAGACAACATGGCCTTTGGTTTGGGCTTGAGCTCATAAAAACCTGTATCATCATGTGCTGCAGAGTTTATCTCAGGTTCTATTAACTTCAAACTTTCGGTATGGTGGCATAGGCAGAATTTTTTAACTTTAAAGTAGGATGAAGCAGACAAAGGTGCTAATTTATCCGGTTTTATTTATATTTTCTTGATACAAGTAAAAGTAGATTTTTTTTTTCAAAAAAAGACTTCAAATTGCAGAATCCAGAGGCACAGGCCTTTACTTTTCATGCCGGTGCAGCATCGCACTGGGAATGATTCATTACCTTCCTCCTGCGCTGCGCGGTGTTCGAGATCTTGTCAGGCGTGACTCCCAGGTCAGACAGCACCTTAGCGATTCCTCTGGCGTCCACGCCGCAGTTAGGAGCTACATTTTTCTCACACCGCCTGTGCACATTCATCTTACACACTGCAAAACAGCAAAAGCACAAGAAATATATTAAATATCTTATATTAAATACTGAATAGTTAAGACAGGAATCAACCTTTCTTCTTGCAGTGAACACCATCAATATCCTGTTGCTATTGTGTCTGATTTTGCTTTATTTGTGTACTTGACTTGAAAAACACCACAGAGAAATGACTCATCCTTATAACAATCCAACATTGTATTTTAGCTTTTAGAATTTCCTCAGAAGACGGTGACTCTGCAGCTAAAGTTGGCCTCCCACATGTAAACAAACCAGTGTGTGTGTGTGTGTGTGAATGAATATCAAGCGGGGATCAGGTCAGCCGGCAAGTTGCCCTGGATGTAGATCCCCATAGATCGGTATAATGACTGTGGAGACTGTGAAATGATTCATGACGTTTTTTTATTCAGTAAGCTGTACAAGGCTTCCACTGTTGGCACCGACGTATGAAGTTTTGTGTGAGTCCTGATTCTGATAATCGATTCATCGATACACTTGGGGCTGTGGAACATCTGGACAGATTAGCTTTGCTATCACGCTGATCCAGTGGGAATTCTCAGCTGAACTCACCTTTGCACTGCAGGCCCTGCCTCATGAGGCCCCAGAGCAGGGAGCCACAGTGGTCACAGAAGGTGGGGACTTTGTAGTTGTGGATACTGAACTTATGGGGCATGTTAACACTGAACCGCTGTGAACCCACCTACAGGCAGACACACATGCACACACGTTATTGTAAAACACTATATATGTTTGCATGAAGTGTGTGTGTGTGTGTGTGTGTACCTCCTCTGGCGTGTCCTCCTGCTTCTTCATCCCAGCGCACTTGGTGATGATGAGCTCATGGCAGCGCTTGTGAACGACACACGTGCACACTGGAGGTACAAGGTCAACATTGTAATTAACACATCAGGCCAATTACTACCACTACATTTCATGAGACTTCAATTATTTTTCTATTTTCATGAAACAGCTGATATTGTAATAGAACTTGACACGATGGGTGTAATGCTGCTGACGCACTGATCCAGAGCTGACATTATCAGATGTGCCAGATGCGACACTGCTTAAAATGTCAATATGAAAATGTAACAATGGAATTACTGTTAGCATTTTATACCCCAGGGTTTAATTTCCTCACTAAACAGGGAAGAATCATTCAATTTGATTGGCCAGGACAGGAGAGTTTTAGGATCGAGACTTATACATCATGTGGACGTTGGTGTGATGCAGGTCGTTAACTGTCTGGAGGGTTGTGACCAAATCACAGATGTCATTCAGCAGCACGTAATCCCTCTTGTGTTCTCAGGATTAAATTATAAATGATGTGCAATGCGCTCCTTCAGAAAGCTGAGCCCGCCAAAGAAGTACTCACCCTGACACTGGTATCCTTGCTTCCCCAGGACGCCCCTATCAGATCACACACAGAGGGGTCAGCGTCTCATTCGGGGGATTAAAGAAAACACAACAGCAGGTTTGTGTGAGTGTGTGTGTGTGTGTGTGTGTGTTTCCTACCAGATAAAATCTCTGCAGTGGGAGCAGTAGGTTGGCTGTCTCAGGTAGGTGGCCATGAACTTGTGCCCATTGACTTGATGGACACGTCTTCGGACGGCGCCCTGTCGTCGGCGAGGACCGATCCTCTCTCGGAACACCCGCTCCTCATTGTCGTTGGTACCTGAGGCTGTCGAGTTCACAGACGTTAAAATTGAAAACCTATTTTCCTTTCCAATGAACCATGCTCCTTCTCCGGATGTTTTTTATGGCCATCGATTTGATTTCCTGAGCCGCTTGTACCAACACGGCCCATTTGCATCATGTTGCTACAAGATGTTTGATCATTCAACGGCCTCTCATCTTCCCATCCCCCCTCCCTCCCTCTTTCTCACACCTACCAGGGGCCTATGCATACATAGATGTGAGTGTGTGCTATTTATACTTTTGTGTGTGGGCAATAAAACGAAGGACAGCATATTAAAACACTCCTCCTCAGCGAGCACCATCCATCCAGCCGTTCCCGTTCCCTGTCCCTACCGCATCTCCCCACAAAGATAAATGCTTTCCGAGGGTAACCTTAAGACAAGAGAACCACCTACACGCTCACTCCCACACACACACTCCTTCTCTCTGCGCTCCTGTCCTACTTTGCCGTTTGCTCACTCTCCCTCCATCTCTCCCTCCTGGGCGCGTTATAGATGTGGTTACCGCTGAGTCTCACCAGGGTTCGATTACAGACAGGCTGTCTAGGGACCCTGTGTGTGTGGTGTTGGTGAGGGGGTGGGGTCTAAACAGGCCATTACTGGGATCACTTTGTTTTACATAATACATCATCCATCTGTCCAGGACATACACACATCACACACAGAGGCACGCTGACAAGGAGGGGTGATGAGGCGTAACAACTGTTGAGAGTGATCGCCGTGGAGACAGACGTACTCTGGACCCGCTGAATGACCGCCTGGGAGTCCAGCAAACACACACACACACACACACACAAACATATGCACACCTGCACTACCAGACCGAGGATTTGATCAGACATACACCTGAAGGACCAGTGGAGGAAACGCTGAACTGCAGCTGAAGGCTCAAAGACATCAGTCCTCTAAATGTGCCGGATAATTGTTTTACCAAGATCCTGTTATTATTTCTAGGGAAAATGGTAGAAATGTCAGAAAATGTCTCATAATGTTAAAGAGAAATCTAAAAAAAAAAACTTTAGCCTTAATACACGCACATTGGGTTATTCCTCAGTTTCAGTGGAGTAGTTTCTGCGTAATCCTGCTGACAACCAAAAATACAAACCAACACACAAAGAAACGGGGAGGGCAAAAACAAAACCTCATTGGCAGAGGTCATAACAAGCCTTTTGTTCCTTCTCTCAAAAACGCCTTTGCCAAAGAGAGCATTCTGGTAATTTTTAAGTCTTGTGGAACATGGCTTCAATTCTTTTTAATGGAATGTGAGAAAACCCCACAAGGAACAGGAAAGATTGAAGAAGAGAGGAGAAGAGAACAGAAACGCAGGGGGTGAGGCTGCAGATGGTCAGATTAGGTCAGATTATTATTCGCTTCCTGGGACCAACAGATGCAAAAAGGGAGAGAGGACAGAAGAGGAGAAGAAAATAAACAAATGGAACACGTCCTTCCAACGTCTGAAGCTGCAGAGAACAGATTGCACCAGGGGAAAAAAAATAAACCTGCTAAAAATACCACCTCTACTTCTGGTTCTCACCCTGTATCTCTGCATCCCCTACTCCTCTCCATCTTTCCCATCAGCGTGTACACACACACACACACATCATTTGTTTTTATCAACATATATTAACAGGCCAGCTGAACTCAGAGAGGAAGTTCAGGAGTGGGTGGAGAGTGGGTCCAGAGGTCACAACTGAGAGTCCAATCATCGATGAGGAGGGCAAGACATGGACGCCCGAGTCTGTGTTTGTTTGTGTGTGTGTGTGTAATCCATGGCTCATCTACTATTTTAAGAACCTACTCTCTCTCTCTCTCTTCGCTCTCTATGGCTGCCTTTATCCTCCTTTATGCAGAGGAACACTTCACCTTTATACTGCAGCATCCTCTCCAACACAGTCACTTCCTACACACACACACACTCACACACACACACACACAGATTTATAGATATGTGTACATAAATGCAAAAACTCACTGGAAAGCTGAGAGTTGCTTCTATTTATAACTGAGTGTGAGTGCACACAGGTGCAGGTGAAAATCACTCTCATCCGGCAGCAGGTGAGTGAGTGTAGGTGTGTGAGTGCATAGACTAATTGAGGAAGAGACTGTGGGCTTTTCCATGTTTAATCACTTGAAACAAATGGAGGAGAGAAAAAAAGAGAACAGCAAGAGAGAATGTGAGAGAGGGAGGGGGTATGAATTCTATTTAGTGACTTTCTAGGAAGACAGAAAGGCCTCAGGCTTCATGTTTGGCCTCTTTTCACATTAATTGTCCCATCGCACCCTGTGACCTCGGGGTTCGCTGCAGCAAAGTGGCAACAACAGCAGAGAATTTCAATGTCACATATGATATAAAAAAAATCATTAAAACTTTGTTGGAATTTAAAACATACAGGCTGTGTTAGACCGTTGTAAATAGATCACTCGTGATCCAGCAGAGGGCGCTCACCGTTGGCTTGACCTATTGCACCTTTTCCAGTGAACAAAAAAAAAAATCCTAACTCCCGCTATAATTTGTCTTTATTGTGCACTTGGAAATGGTTCCATCAGCGCTCACTCCCAGGACAAATGGCTCCGCAGCTCTGCTCCAGCTCTGACTGCCAGCGATGGAAACGCAACAGCGAGGCGAGAGAACGCCTCGATTGTGGGTGCGTTAGTGACGTCGAACACGACGCACCAGGGAAACAAGAGAATTCAGATTCATCTACTGGCGATGGAAAAGGTGTCATTCACTTTTTTATGTTTACTGTCACATATCTGCTAATCTTGGTTTGTTGACACGGGCAAAAAGTGACAGTGAACTGATAACTTTGAACTCTTCCCACTTCTTTACTAAACCACGATGAAACTTCCTTATTCCCCCCCCCCGAGTGTGCTTACACCAGGAGAGTGTGTGCAGAGTGCTGTGGAGGTCTCACCCTCTGTGGAGGATCCGGACAGATCTATGACCACATACACCTTCCCCTCGGGTTCCAAGTCAATCTGTGCAGACAGAGAAAGAGAAACACAAAGTAAACCAGTGAGAAATGACACAGCTGAACAGTGAGTGCTGCAGGGAGGGAGGGAGAGAGGGGGGGGGCTTTCCTTTACAAAACAAACACACCCGTGCACAGGGAGGAGGTCATCGTCTTCACCAGCATCCCACCTCCCCCCACCATGGACGTCTTGATCGCCATTTTTTAAAACTGATCTCAACATCGTCATCAACGGTTGCAAAACACGTTTCCATTAGCATTTTAATATTTCCTTTCTTGTCTGGAAGTTAATATCGGATGTAAATTATCAGCCGTATTTAGGGGGCGGGTGTGACTGAAGGGAATGTGGTGCAGCTTGGTGGTAAATCACTCAAATCCCTCCTCAACAGAGTCAAATCGTTTTCCTAGACAAAATGTTCCGGTGCTGCAGAGAGCTCGCAGCCAATATCACATGTTGGACATAGTAATGCTCGTGGAGTCTGGTCCAAACCTCATATTTTTAGATCAGTGTCAACACACTGCAAAATGCTAAGAATTAATATCTAGTGCCGCACTCGGAGGGACATGCACGGTTGCCAGAAGCACAGAGGAGCTGTTAGAGGAGGAACGCGGCATGGGAAGAAAAGCTGCTGAGAAGAGAAGTACTGCAAGATATACTGTGTGTTATAATCCATTAATCCTCTGCATACAGGGGACTGCACAGTATGAGCTATACACGAAACAACAGCTGATTACGCCTTTATCTTTAGGATTCACCATGTCAGTTCAGTTTTTTTAGCAAACAGATTGAATTACAAGTCAAACTGAGCGTCGTGTGCAGGCAGTCTGTGTGAGCAGGTGTCACCAAAAAGGATTCTGGGAATTTCATATCTGCCCAACGAAAAAAAGAAATGTTCCTGCTCCGACGCTGCGAGTCGAGCAAACAAGCGACACGCACACACAAAGTTATTCAACAAATAGTGACCTCACCCACCACCACCACCCCAACCCCACCTCCAGACATTATACATGCAATTACAGAGATTAGCGAGAGTGCAACAGAGAGCACCAGAGACGGCCGACAACAGGAAGAGAGGGACGGGGGAGAGCGAGCGCAAGAGAGAGTGAGAAAGAGAGGTTTAAATCCTTAGTTAAGCTCTGGGACAGCAGCAGATCCTCTTATGCAACAGCCAGACTCACACACGGGCCGCAGCACACACACTTATACGCCTCTATGCATTGCTGTACGACCAGACACAAAGACAGCACACGAGCAAGAATCTCTAACATTGTTCTGTTCCACGATGAGTGACGGAAAACACAGCACGGTGAAATAAACAACGACTGCGTACATGTCCTATATCTCATATTGATTTGTGTTTTAAGAAGTACGTAAGCATTTCACCTGATGCGTTTTTTTTTTGTTTTTGCTTTCAAACTAATCCCCACAGTTGGCAGCCACTGATTAGAAGGAGGAAGGTGTTGACTTCAGTTGTTGCTCAGTAAAATAATAATAACTTCCAATTGTTATTCAAAGGGTCAAGTCATTGAAAACGGGGGAAACTCCTCTAATGACAGATATTTATTTTCCAGTACAAACTAAATATCTTCATCGTCCTGCTGACATTGAAGATTATTGTTACTTCCCATCGTTCTGTCAGATATTTTTCACTATGCAGAACTGTCATCCATTTGTCTTACGTCTAACACGTAACAACTGCCTGGGATTTGTGACCTATAAGCGCCATTAAATTCTTGACGTCTACCCTTGAAAAATGTTGTGCTAATCCCCAAATGCAACCTCTTGCGTAACGGCGCATCTCAGTGAGGATTTCAGCTGAAAGATGGACTGAGAGTGATTTGGAAACAGAGCGGAGCAAATGGACGGCACCGCCATTGAGTCAGCGCTCGGCTCCTGAAGGTGGCACGGCAGCCAAAATAAACGGCAGCGTTCTCACGTCGCCGGGCATTAGGCTGTGAAGTGCCTCCAAATCAATATGAGTAACTTTGACATGGATTCCTGAAGATCAACTGAGACCACGCCAGTTTTAGAAAACATACAAATACTGATTAATTCGGGGAACACCAAATGATTCTTAATATCAAACACAAATCTCAAATTCTTGTCAATCGTTCAATCGTTTCAGTGCAGCTAAAACGGCCTATGGCCCTGTTAAGTGAATTAAAACGTGACTCGGCCTTCACCTGCCGTGTGCCGGCACACACACATGCACCGAGCGCCCCCGCCCTGACAACACCGATGGGAGGAGAGAGAACTGGAGAATCTAGTCCCCCCCCCACCCTCATTAATCTTGTTAGCCCAATTAGGACACTGATACAGCCAGGGAGACGGATAACTTCACAAACCTTCTCTCACTCTCTCACACACAGCCAGTTAGAGTGTGTGTGTAAGTGAGAGAGAGAGAGAGAGAGAGAGAAAGTGTCTAGGGATTTTCAAATCGACTTCAGAGGGAGGTTAACGTTAAACACACATACAAGCTTAACACTCTTTCATTCTCTCCTTCGCCACACATACAAACAGGCCCCAAACACCCTTAGACAAGTGCTAGAGTTAGAAAACACACACACACACACACCATATGCAGCAGCACAGAGAAGCACTCAGCCAAACAGACAGGGCACTCAAAGCTTGCATTATATCAATACTGTGGCGCTAACCCCCTCCCACTCTCTGTCCATCCAGCTCGCTATCTCTGTCCAAGCAGACAGCTCTCTCCGTCTCTCTCAGGAGCGTTTAGTCTCAGTGACAGCCTCCCACATCCATCTGTCAAATAACAAATTTCGGGCTTGGAGAGAGCTCGACCGCATTCGCACAATAACAGGCGCGTGTGTTCTCCTTGCTCGCAGTCAGCAACTCGAGCTCGCCGGCTTGCACGCACACACACACAGTCGGGAGGCCCATGCTGAGTGAGACGGCGTGAGAGTCATGCATCTTTAATGTAACATCACAGACGGCTAATAATGTAAGAGAAGCTGAGCTGTGTGGGGGTGGAGGAGGAGGAGGACCGTTGGGGGGGGGGGGGGGGGGGGGGGGGACAGGCCGGGGGGGGGGGGGGGGGGGGGGGGGGGGGGGGGGGGTCAGCTAAGCCGGATCCCTACCACGAGTGACGGCTCCGACCGTCCAGTGGAGCGTCTACAAGACAGGAGGAATAATTTGATTTCGAGGAACGGACCATTCCCACTCAGATCATCCTGGCTGCTCCGTCATCTTGGGGACGGGTGTGTGATGGACAGATGGACTGACGGCAGAGCAGGCTGCTGCTGCTGGAGCGGCCTGAATGAAAGCACACTCCAGTAAGCAGGAGGAAGTCCCGCTGTAGGCGCTGAAGGATTTCACGAAAGTAACCCACCCGCCCGTTATCATGGGTGGCCAGCGTATCGAAGGGCTGGCCATTTCATCTGAATTACCCTCGCCCCTGTCTGGAGTCCAGAGGAACAAGAGCAAACTTTACTAATGTTTTCATAAATTGCAGCCATTTCAACTGGTGCCAATAGAAAACCTGAGACTCTTAAACTGTAGATCAAAAACAAAAAGCTTGTTTTCTAAATGAAACCTTGTCAAATGCCACACTTTACTCCCCCAAGGTCCAACAATTCATGAAGCGGCTCCGCAGAACTCAGCTCCCTGCTCGTGCCTACGTTTTTTTCATCGAGATCCATGAAACATTCCGGATGTGGATTAACACCCAACCGTAGTGGGGCCTTTGTGAGATGAACGAGCAAACTCAGACAAAAACACAACCTACTTGGCAGCGGCCACTATCACCCTTATCCCCGCGTCCTGTCCCTGGCTCGAGATAACGGCAGATAGCATTGAAGTGTGTCAGTGAGAAAGTGTGTCCCACTCGGACAGACACACGAAAATAGACATGCTGCCAGGGTCACACAAAGAGACAGGGGGACAAACCGTGTGCATTTCACCTGCCGTCCCAGAGCTCTCAAATATCCTCCCATTTTTCTTCCCTTTCACTGAGAACATGAATTAAACACCCTCCAGCTCACACACACACACACACACACACGTGCTGTGCTGTGCCCACTGATGCCAAATCAGGTCAACCTTTGCTGTGTGTGTGTGTGTGTGTGTGTGTGTATATTGTCACTGAAAACACTGCATCTTAAATCCAGTCTGCCCTACTTAAGTAGGAGGCCAACAAGGGGTGGAGCCCATGATGTCATTGTCCGGCAACTTGCTGTGTTGAGAGAATGTGGTCTGGGGGTCAGGAGTACAGAAAGGGCCGGTGACAACATGGCTGCGACTGCCATGATTTCCAGTCTTTAAATGAGCAGAGTGGGAGGGCGGGGCCGAGGAGGATGGCTATAAAGAGCCATGGCACCTTTACAAGATGTGATGGTGCGACCCAGACGGCTACTTAGTGTGAGTCTGTCTCTTCATCGAGAAAATCTGATGTTGGGCACAAATTCCTGGATTCAAGTTTAGAGTGACGCAAACAATCATTTCTGATTGTCTGAATGTGACTCCAGGAGGATTGGATTTTTAAAACTGCAGTTTTCCTGCAGGCTTTGGCGACAGCCTCACAAAGCTAAAGGTTTTAGCTCAAAACCATAAACCAGGATTGCAAATGAAATGATTTTTAACCGTTTAAAAAAAGACTGTCCTGCAAAAGAAAGCCATGAGTCATTAATCCTGGCTGCTGTGGAGTTTAAGCATGTGAGTGTGCGAATGTGCGCGTCGATGCCAAGCGTCGAGCCGAGGCCGGCTGACATCTGACGTGGCCCCGTGTCCCCGTGAGGAAACATTACACTGGTGCGGTCATCGCGTCTCTGACCGACTGGCAGCCTCACAGCGCTCAGCCTCGGGCCTGATATATTTACATGTACACACACTCACATCTACACCTCGTCTCCTGCCCCCACGCTCCCTCATCACTGCTTTTCTCTTCTCCACAGCCTCTTTCCTGTTTTTATTTCCTGTAAGTATTTTCATTTCCCTTTCACCCCCCCCCCCCCCCCCCACACACACACACACACACACACCTCCTCTGCTCTCTCTCAGGCCCCTTTGATGCATATTGAAGTTACCTGACACTGTTTATTGAAGCAGAAGTAAAAGTTGGTGACTCAAATCTAAAAACAGACAGCAACGACGTCATTTATGTTTTTGTATCTGTCAAGCTAAAATAGGAAGATTCCTTTAATCTCCTTAAATCTTTTCCTTCAAACTCGTTAATTCTTTCATTATCAACTCACAGTAAGACAGTGGAGAGAAGACTGCCGCATTCCCAGGGCGAGTAACGTTTTTTTACCTACTGCCTAAAACTACAACTACAACTACTGCCTGCAACCTACAACTGCAACCACCTCAAGGACTATTCGGACTCGCTATCCAGCCATCCACCTACCTGGACCCATCTCAGGGTCCATCCGGACCTATCTGAAAGACCTCCAAAAGGAGACTATCAAAAGGACCACTTGAAGGACTATTGGCATAACCGGATTACCACTAGAGGAGTTGTTAGTCAAGGCAAAGGCTAAGACCAACTAACTAAAATAAATAGTAAAGGATCTTCGACCTGCCTTTTCATTGAGGGAGTAAAATCCAGTGAGCTCTGGGAATTGTTGAACCCTTTTCGAGTTAGGGGAGAAGAAATAACTTGACAGTATCTCTGATTTAGCATTTCTTGTATCGGTCTTTGTGGAAACACGAGGCACGTTCACGTTGATTGCTTTAAATAATCTGAGACAAACTCACGGTTGCTCTAGTTTTAAGTCATGATTCCACTTTTCAATAGTTTCTCTGTCCTGAGTACTGTCTGAATGTCTTAACTAGCTGCAACCACTCGGCTCACCTCTTCTGCTGCTAATGCCTCAAGCATCTGGGAATCATGGGAAATGTTTGTTAAAGGAAGTTAAAGCATGAATAAAAAAGTGATATATTCCTCGTGAATAAGACATTTCTGTTACTTTGACTGTCAGTTCCAGACTGTGAAGTTTTCATTCCAGCACATCCATGACATGCTGAGTGAAATTATAATAAATGAACGAGTACGCACTCATCCAGCTTTTGAGCCATGATTCAGCATAAACTTGGGTGAATCTCTGATTTAGCATTTCTTGTATCGGTCTTTGTGGAAACACGAGGCACGTTCACGTTGATTGCTTTAAATAATCTGAGACAAACCCACGGTCGCTCTAGTTTTAAGTCATGATTCCACTTTTCAATAGTTTCTCTGTCCTGAGTACTGTCTGAATGTCTTAACTAGCTGCAACCACTCGGCTCACCTCTTCTGCTGCTAATGCCTCAAGCATCTGGGAATCATGGGAAATGTTTGTTAAAGGAAGTTAAAGCATGAATAAAAAAGTGATATATTCCTCGTGAATAAGACATTTCTGTTACTTTGACTGTCAGTTCCAGACTGTGAAGTTTTCATTCCAGCACATCCATGACATGCTGAGTGAAATTATAGGTTGCATAATCATATCCCCTACTTATTCCAGAGGAGGTTCAGACTATATCTTTACATTCACATCGATGACTGAGAACAAATTATCGCCGTTTAGCTTAACATCTTATTTCCAAGTAAAAAAAAAAAAAAACCTCGATCGTAATCATCCTTTGCATTGCTGCAGCACTAACATACCATGGCCGCCACAGGAATGTACAGACACAGTTGTGTTTACAGTGGCATGTGGCTCACCTCTTTACAAAGGCGATGCAAGGCAGTTTTATTTATATAACACATCTTGCTGTAAGTAAACTCGATGTGCTTTACATTTAAAAAGGCGCACAACACAATCGCATGCGTGATCCAGAGCGTGGGGCAGCGGCGCTCGGAGTCATATGATAGCTTACACGGAGGACAAACAGTGCCATGAACTGTTGTGTTAATGCTGATCTCGAATTCTGCATCAGCAATCTCGTGATCTTTTTATTAGCAACTTCTATATGGCATCTCATATATATTTGTATTACTTTTTTTTTTGAATTTTGCATCTGTCACATGTTAAAACATCATCAACACGCTCTCTGTGAAGTCTCCTGATGTTACTGCTGTCTCCACAATTCATCTGCAGAGTAAAACAGAATTCCCCATGACAAGCGGCCTGGCTGTGGAGCAATCGACCCATGTACAGCTGGAGTTCTCTTGCGAGAGCCACAGTTTTGGTTCTGACTCAGCTCTGTGCTGCATGTCTTCCCCGCTCTCTCCCTATTCCTCTAACCTATCAATACAAACAGGGAGAAAAAAAATGCCCATAAGGGCCTCAAGTTTTATATCATCCTGACTTCTGAAGAATCACCGCTGTTCTACTTTGTTTCTCTCTCTTCTTAACCCCACTCCCTCCTCTAACTTCCCCCAGTTCTCACCTACCCATCTCTCTCCCTGGTGTTTCTGTGGGTGAGAGGCTGTCACCAAGGGGACAGGCTGTCTCTGTCACCATGGGGATGGGCTCCGCAGAGCATCTCAATTACTGAGTGGGACAATTAATAAGCATCAAAGCCTGGTTAATATTTCACCGGCAGCGCGGAGCAGGAACCTGGGCCACAGCGCTCGGGTCCATGGGAGACGGATCGCGGAGAGAGAGGCGGAGGAGGACAATAGAGAACAGGAGGCAGAGAAGATGGGAATAAGAGCGCAGGGATAGGAAGAGATGAGGAAGGCGGCAGAAGGACGGAGGAAGTGAGAAAGACTGAGCTACAGTACACAGGCCTCTGTGTTCATCTGAGCAGCAGGCAGCTTACCACTTGGTAGAACCCTGTCTGGGTCTCACTATGGGTCCTAGCATTTGCCTGCGGCATCGGCATTAAGGAAAGATGTTCAAATACTTATACCGACATGAGAAATGCCTCTGATACTGGTGAACACTGGGTCAGGAGTAAGGGATGGGCACATCTATCTATCGATCCCAATCCACCAGAAAAACTTCTATTTTCCTTTCCTGTGGCCAGAGCTATTAAAATGTCAAATCTCACAAGACTTCAGCTCTGAGGGCTTTCACTAGTAATATATAGTCTCCTATCCACAGAAACACAAGTCCAGGTATCTCTGTAAGGGAAAATGCTAGTGGAAATTTATAATATTGATTCATTATTTTTTTTATTTTACTTTTAGATTCATTTCCTGCTTCTCTGTGAAAGCAGATTAAAAGTGACATTTTCATAATATGTGTCCTTTGTGGTGCAGAAGAGCAACAGGAAGAGGAAGATGATGATGGGCAACTGAAGGCGGGGGATAAGTGTCAGCGCTACGACGAGGGGGGGGGGCGAGGGAGGCGGCGGTGGTGAGTAATGGAGTAAAGCAGGGAGGAGGACGCAAGAAAACTGGGCGGGACCGTGCGGCTGATGTATTGACGAGCTGGCAGAGTGATCGATGGGATGCGGTCAATCAACAGAGTGATCCATACGCTGACCTTACTCTGCACGGCCGAGGGACAAGAAAAGCGTGTGCGTGTGTGGGTCTATTTATATGTGAACATATACCAATATAGTATTATGTTACATAACCACACATCAATTAAACCACCCCTGAGGACCCGCACCATGTGGGTTCGCATGCTTCAGCCTATTAATCATATACATCGTATAGATATCAACAAAGCTTTCAGTTATCATTATTTCACTGAACGGCCGTATGAGAATAAGCATCAGATTTTAGATCAATTCACCACAATGAACATTTTGTTGCCTCTCTTTTTTTCTATTACATCATGGTCATATGTTAATCCAGCTGAAGGCAGGGTCTGTATTAAAACTCTTCAAAACAGTGTTACCACGCAACAAAAACGCCATTTTGACAGAGGAGGCAGCTCTGATAATGTAACTGTGCTCTATGGTGGTTCATTATCTTTTTTTCCAAAAGGTTTAAAAGTCGTTTTTGTATGAGCGTGAACTGAGACAAGTGGCTATGCTGAAAGGTAGGAAATCCTCATATCCCAGAATATGCTTTGGAAAATAGTTGCTGGATTGCTCATTTAAAATCCTCAGCTCCCGTGATGTCATGACATCACCTCTGTGTGACAAAAAAGACGAGATTAAACACAAGCAGCAGAAGTGAAACAAGATCACATGTCACAACTGGAGACAAAACTCGCAGGCCCAAAACAACCAGCTCTTTATCCCCCGCGTACACAGATCAACATGCGGCGCTCTGACATCAGAGTCCCCGACACAAATGCGATTACATGAAGAGAAACCGTAACAAATGAATGGAACTTCCGTGTTTCAACGCAGCCACTGAACTAACAGCATGGCTGTGTGTGTGAGACAACCCACAGGAACCAGGCTGTGGGGGAAGTCTCTGCTTAATGGTTGTGATTCTGCAGCTCCCACTCCATCGAGGGCAGGGGGAACTTTAGGAGCCAGAGATGGACGACTACAGGCTGCAGCTGAGACATCCAAATCAGATCTAAAGCAGGTTCAGGCCCCAGGGTCACAGGTGGGATGTCAGTACACAAAACTCTCCCATAGCTTTACACTGCGAGGCTGCGTCACAGGTTAAAACCCACATGAGGTGGACGACCACCCGACGAGAACATGAATTTGTCGTTAAACCGCCACAGAAAGGAAAAGAGATTCATCTTCTAAATGAAGAGAACAGCTCCTCGGGTTCATGAGTGTGTTCGCGACTGAAAGGCCCAAAGACCTGAGACCTGAGACGTGCTTCGTCTCCATGCTGAACTGATTCTATCGCATGTCACCTTGTTTATCTCAACAGGTGCCGAAGGCAAGGCAGGGGGCTCACTGAAGCTCCAAGCCTCCGAGGAAGGGATGTGTGTCTGTGTGCGTACACGCTAAGAAGCAGCAAATGAATAAACGAGCCTCCTTCCTGGAAGAATCTGTCATTAAACAAACTGACGGCTCATTAAAACACAATCAGCTGAATAGCCACTGGGCAAGGTCATAGCATGGACCTGGTCCACTCTACACTGCAGCACGGAGACAAATTGTTCTGAGGACATCCGCAGACCCTCAAAGTTGAATTCTGCAAGACGCTGATTGCAATGCATCAGGTTGGACCTCACGGATCAAACACATACCCAGTCTTCGTAGTGCCTGGTTCCATTCTGCAGCAGGTCCTCCAGCTGGATGGTGCAGTTGGCCACAAAGTCATCATATCCGATGGGCGCATCGTGGAAGACTGACAGCTCCAGGCTCCGTCCCTCTCGGACCTCGGTGCAGAACTCCTGGTGCCAGGCGGGGCTGTTGGTCTTGGTCCTGGTGGCGGTCTGGCCCAGCCGGGTCTGGTCCAGGTTGAGGGCCAGGTAAGGGTCCAGCAGGAAGGAGCCGCTCTTGCCCACAGCGTGACGCAGGGCCCACGGGGTGGGTTTCAGGTCCACTGCCTCACACACTCGCACCTTCAACAGGCCACTGAACACAGGCATGGCTACAGGGATGTGTGTGTGTGTGTATCTGTGTGTATGTGTGTATTTGGACTAGTCAGCCTGTTCCTGCTCCTGTACACACAGTGTTTCCTTCCAATGAGAGGGGGTCACTGCACAGTCCTGCTACATCCCATAATGCCGCTGGCTCCTCAGACTCTCAGTCTAGTACAGCCATATCAGAACACTGTGTTATCCTCTCACACACACACACACACACACACACACACACTGATGTGCGCTAACACGCAGCACTCACACCCTTCGGAGGTCGCTCTCTTGTTTGTTTATGCTCCAGACAAGATTCCAGAATATCTGCGGAAACAGGCCGGGGTAGGGACGCCTGGGCGGGGTGTGCAGGTTAACGGGCTCCGGTTGGGTTCACTCGAAGCCCCCGAGCCTCCCCTGCGCGGGTCCGTGCGTGTGTCTGTCCCGGGTCAGGGTGGGAGAGAGCGGGAGCAGCCGCGCCTAGCCATCCGGGATTGGTGCTCGGTGTCCAGCCCGTCGCAGGCTCGCTCTCCGCCGGGATAAGCTCCTCGACCTCACGGTGCCGCGGTGCTTCCTCCGCTTCCTCTCGAGAAGGCACCGCCGCTTCTCTGGATTTATTCGTGAACCCGGCTGCGGTGATTTTGGTCTTCACGACCGCCCCGAGGACATCACGGCGGGGCTCCGCTCTCCAGCTCCGCTCCGGTTTTTTTTTTTTTTTCTGATTTGGTTCCTTGCGCGCGCCCCCCGCTTCCCGTCCCCTCTCTCTTGAATCCGCGAGTGAGCGCGAGCTGCAGGAAATGCGCAAAACGCGTCACACGCGCTGCCGAGCTCTCGCGCTGGACGAGCGAAAAGAGAGAGAGAGAGTGAGAGAGTGTGTGTGTGTGTGTGTGTGCGTGTGTGGGTGTGTGCGTGTGCGTGCGCGAACGTGTGTGTTTAGATGGAAGAGGTGATTTCTGTTGGGGGGGGGGTGGAATTCACCCGCAGGCATGGAGCGTGCGTGTGCGTGTTTGTCATGGCCCAGACAGCCAATAATGCCAGTCAATCATTCAGGCCTTATGCATGGACACACACACACACACACACACACACACGCGTCTATTTGTATTATTTGTTACATATCGAATAATGACATACTAATGAACCTAGTAATATGTTTCTAGCTGCTCTGGTTTGTAGTTTTGTAGTTACTCAGTTTAGCAGTTTATCTCTTTTCTACTACTTCCATTTCATCGCGATGCTGCTCTTTGCAGCAGTGAATGTTGGGAGTTTGTCAGGAACTTGTGTTTATGATGTTTACATTGTCATATAAGTATCTATCTATCTATCTATCTATCTATCTATCTATCTATCTATCTATCATCCATCCATCCATCCATCTCTTTAGGTCCACACCACTACACCAGGCCTGGCTCAGGGGCGCCATCTGCTGGCTCCTAACAGTTACGACCGGGTTGATGACGCACCCAGGAAGTGACGTCGATGAAGGCTGGATGTTCAAGTGCACCTCGTAAATTTTAGTTTCATAGCCGGTCTGTTGAAGAAATATTCAGACCCTATTGCAATGCAGTACGTCGTGTTTTATAACTAATCAATGAGTTTCTATATTATAAATGTAGTGAAGTAGATCTTTTGATACTAAACTCTACTACGTTTTGTGTAGTGATCCTAATATCGATTTACTCAAGTGGAGACACTTCAGCACTACGCAAGTTCCCCGCAGTCTTTATTTTGGCCACTGGGTGGCACTGTTGGACATGTTCTTAAATGCGGCTCTCTCCAGAGATGCGTGTCCGCAAAAACCCATCACTCTCCACAAATCGGCAGAAGACAGAGGATGTGTGAAGAAACGACACTGTCTCTTCCTGTAGCAAAGGGGAAGAGCGTAATAAAGTAAAAATAAAGTGGTTCATTTTATTTACAGGACTTAATAAAAAGAAGAGGGGTAGTACTATGCTAAGGTTGCTTTCAAACTGAATAAGACAAAACCAGAAACAAAAAGCAACCAGATGTCACCCATCCCTATAAACTGCTTTCAGTCTGTTGTTTCTGTATTTTCACATTTAGATTTTGCTCTAAAAGACATTATGACGTATTTTCCCTGTGCAAAATGTCTCACAAGACGATTACATATAATGAAAAATTATATAAATCTATAAATATGAGTGGAAGCAGATAGATAGCCCTTATTATTGGCCCATATTAAAATATCATAGAGAATAAAAAGCTAAGTTAATTAAACTATGGATCAGTCATATTAAGGCTAACACAAATATTAGTCAGTATAAGTAATAGACTTATAGAATAGTATTTACAAAGACAGACACACACACACAAGAAAAGCCACAATAAGAGTCATAAATTAGATACTTTTATTTATATACAGTATAAAATACCAAAACATACTTGAAGTCTGACACATCATCACACAGACTGAACAGTGAAGCCTCTGAACTGTAAATTAAGTTTAAGCAAAGGTAAAGAAAGAAACGACAACTCATAAAGGTTCAGAATGGGAGGAAGGCTTCAGTGTGAATTGATTGTCCAAAGCAGGGGAC
This sequence comes from Pseudorhombus dupliciocellatus, assembly GCA_016785235.1. NCBI lineage: Eukaryota > Metazoa > Chordata > Actinopteri > Pleuronectiformes > Paralichthyidae > Pseudorhombus > Pseudorhombus dupliciocellatus. The sequence continues at coordinate 228,347 of JAFBJW010000221.1, forward strand.
ATCCAGGGGTCCTTCGGGGGCCTCTAAAGAAACAACTAGTTCCATTAAAAAAAGAAGAAACGAATAACACATAACTAGTGTAATTAAGAGTGATGAGCTCCTCCTCTGTGTGTCCCTGAGTTGTGCAGCCCTCATCCAGTGATGTATTTAGAAAAACCTAATGTGGGTCTGATGTGCAGGAACCAACAGCACGGACAGAAAGCGTTTACATCATTCACTTGATGTTCTTGGAATAATACAGTTTAGTGCAACTTCTCCTCCACCCTCCTCTGGGACCATCACAGGCCTCCGAAGGTCCATTCCAAAGATTTAAAGTCTCAGACATCCAGGTCAGAGTCACTGTCTGTTACTGACAGAAGAGTCTGTCCATCCGCGCGCTCTGCGCTCCCGTCCGGACTGCACTCTCCTCCACTGAGTGCACGCGTGCCGTCTGGACACATATGGTGCTGCAACCTGAGGAGGAAGAGGAGAAGAAGAGGAGAAGTTAGACCCAACCGTTACAATGTATTTGAACCAAAAATAAAATAAGTATAAATCTGTGATAGAAAACGTCTTATGTAAGTTATATTAAGTGTTGTTGTTTTACAAATTAATGAAAAAAACACTATAATTAAATGATGGTAAAATGAAATAGACATACCAAAATAGTTGAAGTATATACTTCAGTAGTAATAAGTATATACTTCAACATAAATCTTTTGTCAACGCAAAAAAAAAACCACATCAGCTCAGGCAAAACATCTCGGAGTGCGTTCATGCATAGTGAGCAATTTGCACCCTTTCATGCAAATTTTGCCTTAACCTGCAGGGTGGCTGACCCAAACACTGACCCTGAAGCAAATTATAGAGAGAGAAAGGAGGAGAAGGATCAACCGGGACACGCTGACACAGGAGACAAAAACCTACAAGCTGAATGGCCGCGCGCTTTTACGCGTGAATGGCCCTTTACGCACAACCTTGGCTGCCCGCGGAGAGGAAATTGCTTCAACAAGTGAGTGTGTAATGATAAAGAAGTGGTCAATTAAAAGAGTAATGAGACATTTTGGACTTGCAAAAACGTGGACGGTATTTTTTTTTTACACGTATGTTAAGAAGGTTGTAGAAGTTACTAATTTCTTTAGAATCTCCGTTTACTATGAAAACTTGTTCCAAAAAGTTACTGACCTGTTCTTGGCCGCTGCGGCTCGGTCTCTCTGTCGCCGGTTTTTGAACCAGTTTCCAACCTGAGTCGGTGTCAGCCCGGTGGCGTGCGCCAGCTCCCGCTTCTTCCCGGGGTTGGGGTAGGGGTCCTGCAGGTACCACTCTCTCAGCAGGCCCCTCGTGCGCTCCTTGAAACAGTGCGTCTTCTGCTCTCCGTCCCAGATGGTCCTCGGCAACGGGAACTTCTTCCTGACGCGATACTTGTCCACGGGTCCGAGTGGCCGCCCCCGGAGCTTCTCCGCCTCCCGGTAATGAGCCTCAAGCCACATCGCCTGAAGTTTGCCGTGCGACGCGCGCGTAAAGCGGTGCGTCTCCAGGATGTGGTACAGCTCGCGGAAGCTCCCGGTGTGGTACGCCACCACGGCGCGGGCCCGCTGCACGGACTCGTGCTCGGAGATAGAGTCGCGCCCGTCTGCGGTCACCGGGAGCGACCAGAGGAAGCGGGCCAGCCGCTCGATGTCCCCGGTCTCCTCCAGGGTCTCGCACACGCTGGCGATCTGCGCCGCGGAGAAGCACAGTCCAGGTAGGGACATGGGAGGGCAGGCGGAGGGAGGCTCCTCCGGGGACCGAGAGCGGGCCACGGGTGAGGGCCCATCCGCGAAGTGCGGCAGGAGGAGGCGGGAGACTGAGAAGAAGTCGAGAGGAGCCCTGAAAACCATCTGGTCCACTGAGTGAAGCCCGAGAGGAGACGGAGCCAGTCTGACTGAACTGTGCTGAAGTCTGAGTCTTTAGTTCACCTGGGAGTCAGGGAGGGACCCCGGATCTCACTCCTGATTGGTCACTGTGGAGCTGATGCGAGGTTGTCATGGCAGCACTGTCAGTCAAACGCAGGGGGGCTTATCTCCCTCGTTTTAAGCAAGTTGGACACATACAAGTCTCCGTAATGTCGAAGATGGGACCCAACAGGGAGGTCTGCGATGAAAGACAAACTTTAAAATAAAATTATAAATATAATACACATCTTCCTGAGAGGAAGTGTTCAGTACAGAAAATTCAAATCAGTCTGTCTCTTACATGTTTTTAAAACAAATTATGATGGTCTTTACTGTCGAGGTCTATATTTCTTATCAAGTCGAAAACATTTGTTTTTTGCTGCCACTTTCTTAAACATCATTAACTCCATCCTATGCCCTTATCTCTGCAGCACAAACGCCCTGTGAACTGGAGCTGGACCAACAAAAATGATCACATTATAATTTTCTATCCTTGCAAAATAAGAACAGTGCTGCACAAGAGTTATATAATCCATAATTTACCTTACCTAAAATGAGTATTAAAAAAAATTTGATGGCGACCGATATTTGAAACTTTCATCCTGCATATCAATGGGATGGCAAACATTCAGACCTATTAAAGGGGACCGAACAGATTCAATTAATTATGAAGCCCAAAGGCCATAAGCCTCACGAGCCGGACAGATGCTGATTAAGATGATAAAATGAGGGAACGTATTCAGAGAATGAACGGCAGTCTCACAACCTGACACCTCCCTGCTCCTCTCCCTCCGCTAAGCTGCTTGCATCATTAATAGCAGTAATGTGTGTGGTAGCCCGGTGTGATCGGAAATCTCACCCAGACCTGGAAGCGTATGTTTCTCTGAGTGTTCTCTCGCCACTCTAATCACTCTCCTGTCCTCTAATATCCATAAGTTCAGAGATACTAAGCCACAGTCCAGCTCCATTCAGTTACCTTGGATTACCAGCGCGCCCATACACCTCCGGATAACATTAGTCTAATAGAGAAGCATATTCAATCAACATTAGCACATTCTGGTGCCCCCCCCCCATACACACACCCCAGGCCATATGCTTCGGAGCGTGGCACCCTTAGTGCAGCATTATTGCATGCACAGTAATGAAATATAAATCGGATATTTAGGCTCAAAATATACCAAATAAAAGAAAAGAATCACACTTTTTTTCACCATTATTGTGCAAAATCTTGTGTCACTCGCACATATTAAACTCTCTCCAAACACCCCAGTGCAGATGTGTTGGCCATGAAAAAGGGGGTCACCCAGCTTTGAGGGGTTAATGCCAATTACCCAGAGAGACAGATGTCCCGACATGGTGGTGTGTGAGGAGGCGTGTGCCAGTTTTCGCCCCGGATGATGCATATGGTCCGCGCTCGTCGGGGCAAACCGCTACTTGATGTTTAAAATCCAATCCAATAAGCTTAAATATTAACAATAATAACATTAATAACAGCAACAATCATATTGTAAGGATGCAAATAAAAGGTTAAAAAAAAAAAGTTGAAACCAGATGAATAAATATAAATGTGCTGTGCACTATAAAGACTTATAAAGAAAGATAAAGAAAGATACGACTCACAGGTGATTGATAATTGCGGCCGAGAAAGCTGTTTCAGTTTCAGTGTCAATTCTGCTGAGAGGCTCCTCCTGCTCCTCTCAAGATGCCTGAGTCCCCAGTGAAGCGCAGCATGTTTCTCTGTGTTGTAACAACCACAACAATGGACAAACACACATTAGAGTCTCTGAGCGACAGTCATGGCCAGGCCTCCTCCAAGTTGAAAAGACATTCTTCTCTAACTGAAGCAGGAAGGACACACCAGACATAGTCGAGGAAGCATACTCGAGGTGTGTGTGCGTGTGTAAGTGGGCGTGTTTGTGTGATGGGGGGACGAGATTGTCGTAACGGTGACAATTAAGTCAATTCAGCTACATCTCTTTTCAGCCAGAGGACAATTATTAGTGAGGCGGAGGGGGAGCGGAGCACGGCTAAATGAAGGTGGATGACACCACCATGGTGGCTGCAGGAGAACGGTGAAGGAAGTGAATCACTTCAGCGTCTCCTTATCCCACCCCACAAACAAAAGCCCTGCTCCTAATTAACCTCTCCACAACTTAACACTGACCCCTTAAGCCCTGAAACTTTAACCCTTCACCCTGCCTCACGGAGGAGGCCGCACAGCCCCCTCCCCTGACTCCCCCCAGGCCTCCGCCTCGTTAAGCCACTAATCACTTCCTGAGTCTTTGTTGTGCTTTTGTGCTCTTGCAGGGCTCCAGGAGAGTGTGGTGCACAATGGTACCCCGAAAAGAAAAGGAGAGAGGAGGTGAATTGTAGCAGAGTGAGGAGGAAAATGAAGATGGGGAGAGGAGTGGGAGGACAGTGGTTGATCCAGCCCAAGAGAAAATCAATTAGTTGTTTGAGAGTTGTTTTAATTTCATGGATTTTATTTAAGACAACAAGTGGGAAATTGATTGTCTTCTTTATTGACCAATGGAAGAGAATACGTCTGCATGTGTGTGTGTGTTTGTGTGTCTGTGAGAGACAGAGAGTGTGTGTGTATGTTTCTCTTTTTTGTTGCCACTCTCAGACCTTTTCAGGACCAGTGGACCTCATGGGGACCATAGATTTTTCTAATGAGGCAAAACAAATCTGTGCAAACCTGTACGTGTGTGTGTGCGTGTGTGTGTGGTCCAGGTATTATTTATGTTGTGGGGACCAATCTACAAATTGTAGGGATGTTTTGTCCTTGTGGGGACGAACATTAAATCTCAAAGCTGTTTTAGTTTAGTTTTAGCTCTAACGATTAAGAGGGGACCAGCACAGGAACTATGGCTACACTTAAAGTCTCCAGCAAATAAATGTTAATCAATGTAAAGTCCTCTGAAGTGTACACCATTTGACCCCATCTTGACCCACACTACAGATGGGTGACACAAATGTCAAAGCACAGACGAACGAAATGATCAGATATTTTGACTAAGAGTTCCTCTGCTGTTTTTAACCTGTAGATTAGAGCAGTGGGGGCAGATGTAAATGCAGTAATTACATCATTATCCTCTTGTTGGAGTCGTCTCACCTCTCAGGGTGTTTTTGATTCCTAGCTTTGGAGACGGAAAAAACACAGGCGGCCAAAAATACAAACAGCTGCAGTCTGAGCAAACAGCGCACTGTCAGGCAGACAAACACAATTTTGTATTTTGAATGTTTTTATTTTTTTTATTTTTTTTTACATGAAATGGACCTGATCAGCACTAAATGCTCAGCTCTATGTTTATGGGAGTACAACAATAAATAATTTCAATAAATAAAAGAATAGAGTTTTTAATAATGTCCCTTTAATATTAATTTGTATGTATTTTACCAACAGTTCAACTGATTTAAAAAATAAAAGATTTTACGTTCACATTTTGTGAATAGACAATATTGACAAACTAACAAATCAAAATGACAGACAAGCAAAAATAGAAAAAAGTCGAGAATGATGGGGCAATAATCTGTTTGGGTTTGAAATTGAAACGTCTTTCTAAAATATCAAAGAAGAAATTAGATCAAAATGTGGTAGAGAGGACAAATCTGATGAGACAAGCCAAAACAAAGTGGGACGGGGGTTAAGAGTTAAAAAAAAAAAAACAGAGAGAGGATGAAATGAAACAAGTGAAAAGAGGAGGATGGTTGGAATAAAGGAGGAGGGGGGAGGAAGGGAGGGGGGTGGGCCGGCCCCTGTCCTGTCTGGTGTGGTTTGGGGTAATCTGGTCTAATCTGCTGCATGTTAACCTATCTGAGCAGCAAGAGCCAGATTATCCCTCTAACAATGGCCACCCGCTCATCTGCTAAATTACTCCACTCAAAATCATATGCTGCCACACGCACACACACTCTCACAAACACACACACAGACACACACACAGAAGTACAGACGCCCACACAAATTTCAGGGAGCCATCAGTACTTATATTTCACTTTGTATGAATACTGAACTCCCTTTTGAGCTCTTCATTTAAAACCTTTCAAAATCAAACCCCGAGGCGTTTCGTTCGAGACGATCTGGTCACCGCTCTCGCCCGAGGTCACAGCCGCAGCCTCGGTGTGAAAAGACAAGAGTGGGCAGAAGAAGAGGACACAGAACTCAAGTGAAAGCGCAGGAGCAGGGGAAAGAAGAAAGGAGAGGAGGGAAACCAGCGGCGAGGAGAAAGAGAACCATCTTCCTCCTCCCTGCGAACAAAACAACCTGGCAGTTTGTTTTTCTCCGGGTGCGCACGTTCTTCAGCGTCTGTCAGGGTCACTAGGGTCAGGTTACCTTCAGAGGTAGAGAGCGCCATGCTGCCACTGAACACCTTCCCCGTCCTTTCAGGGGAGAAATGAATAGAAACAAGCCAAACAAATATAGCACATAAATATTGTAACACGGAGCAGGATCTGCGCCCTGTAAATGGAGTTTCTGAGGCCGCTGGGGGGTTTGCTAACAGCTCCAGGTCAGAGGCTGGGGACCGAGAGGCCCCGAGGTTTTCAAAGAAGCTGCCGTGAATTCAAATAAGAGGCGAGAGAGGGAAATGAGAAAGAGTCAACAGCCGTGTCAGCAGCTGTGTGAGGCTGCAAACATCTGGATGGTCATACAGGCGTACAGGCACATGCAAAAAAATGCAAGGCTCCACCAAGGCCCGACAGTGTCATCAATGGAACAACTTGTCCACAAAGAAAGTTTTGAAAACTTATTTACTGATCGTCCTCGGCTTTAAAAGTGTCTTTACTTTTGATAACGAGCAGTAAAAAGAAAAGGGCATGTCAGACAAGAGAGGGCGGCAGCTTTTGTTGTTCTACGTCGTGTAGTTCTGTGAAAACAAATTAAAGTGAAAGAGATTAAAGATGCAGCGAGCAGGGGCGCACAAACAGTTTTAACAGGTCACTATCTATTGTTTTGTAATATGAGGCTTAATATGGAATCAGCGGGTGAATCAGGGAGGACGCACTCTGTACCCCGCCACCATCATCAAATTAAATTCACACACACACGCCATCATCATACACACCGCCACCGTAATATATTTGGATCTCTCACTCACACTATGACACACACACACCCTGCAATCCCATAATCCCAGTCCAGATTGAGAACACCTTTAAGATACGATGTGATTATGATTAGGGATTATGATCAAATTATGACAGAGTGACAGATTAGACAGGGGTTGTGTGTGTGTGTGTGTGTGTGTGTGCGTGTGTGTAGATATGGTGGTCTCACAGCAGCATCCACAATCATTTACGAAGACGTCTGTCTCCACACGGTGCTCTGAATTTAATTTATTGAAATAAATAAGCACAAAAAAGTAAAATATATTTCGCAAATCCATAACTTCAATCAAATGACGGACAGCTGGACATTACAGGGAGTATGGATCACTGCCAAATTTTTAAAAATGATCCTTTAGCATGTAACATGTAGGGTTTAGAGAAATCCTTTTAAAAACATGACTGTACATGTATGTCCCGTGTGTATTTTATCTCATGTGTCACTGGCTGCTGTTTCCAATGTGTAGACTGGATCACATCAGCCATTTACTTTTTTTTTTTTTTTGCCTCATTTAAAAACTACATTATATTAAATCATAGTTTTCAGAATCAATTTATCTTATTCTCATTTATGGTTAAATTATACATGTTCGTGTGATATTTCATAGTTATTTCATACACAAGTGTGAAAGTGCTGGTGTGATATTAAAATTTGTGTTTGGATTACAGATCATGGAAGGAAATAAACTTTACTCAACTAAAGTTAGATTTAAGCTTCTTGCCGTTATGAACTGGTTTGTGAGATTGAATTGCACGGGACCCTGTGCAATAACAAATCAGAGTTTTTTCATACTACTTTTGTGTCTTTGTACGCATCTTACAGAAGCGTCCTTGGGCCTCCTGAAAGGGACTATACAAATTCCAGCTATTACACATACTCTGCGTTTCTCCTCACATACTGTGTTGAAAACTGTCTTAAGCACATTGGCTTTAAACGAATGGAGCCTTCATGAGTGAAGGATAGATTTTGTGGTTTCTTACAATGAAAAGGAGATAAATCCTGCAGCAGATGGGGATTTTAAAATGTAGTCTTTCTTCAAATATCAATGCATGACTTTAACTTTTCATCCCCTTTAAAAACTAAATATTAAGTCTGAATTCTACGTCCTTGTTTCTTTTTCCACCCACTCCTGTAGCTTCTGCAATTTCAACCATTCAAGAATCACATATTTTGAGATATTCAACTTTTTCTTTAACTTTTTCTCTCATTCAAATGAATGAGAAAGTATTTCAACCAAAAACCTTCAGCCCTTAAAAAAAAAAAAAAACATTTTTGAAGAATTTAGAGTTTAGTTTTTTAGAAATTTTAGGATTTTACAGTGGGTGTCTATGGGACTTTTATCTGTTTTTTTTCTTCCATCTTTCTCACACCAGCACAATCTGAGGCTCTTGCACAGCGTGCCTCTTGAAGCAGGAGGGCTTACAGTTATTCCACATTGACACCTCAAACATCAAGATTCCATGATGCTCTGCTAATTCAACTAATATTCAAATTGACTCTCTCCTTTCTACAATGTTGAAGGTTCTCCTCTTAAAGTGTCTGCCCATTCTCGACTTCATGGTCGACGAGGTCTGGTGCCCAGCAATTCATGAGATCTTTAAGGACTCAGCATGGTGTTACTACAAACACACACAACTCTCATGGTAACACAATTTATCCTGGTAAGTAATAATGAACATGTAAACAAAAACAGCACATTCCAAACTCCATGAAGGTGCACGAGAGTCCACAAACGACATGGCCTGACCGATTGAAATACGCAGCCACCACAGTGTCCTTGGCAGGTATTTTATTTCATATATAGACGCTTTCTGTAATCAAATGTGAGTGCAATCAAACAACAGCAATACAAACATTACCAATGCAATCTGAGAACCAGGAACAGGGTTAAAACAGGGAGTTCACTCACTCTACACAGCGAGCAGCTAGTAACCTCATGGCCAACATTAAAAAAGAAAAAAAAACAAAAAACTTTCCTTTGTCAGGACAGTCCGCCGTTATGTGTACCTCCAACTGCGATGGCGAGGAGGGCAGCGGGTCATCGGATCCGATCCCCCCGCCCTCCTTACCTTAACCACTCCTCCTTTACAGGAAGTCCAACCAGTGATACAACAGCCTCCCCACCACCACCATGAGTCCAACTCGCCCTCAGCTCTTCAGTAAACTAAATAACCTCCCATTTCCCCATCATGATTATCATCGTCATCATCCTAATAGTATGAGCAAAAAAGAAGAAAAAAAAAAAACAACTCATGTCCACTTCTCACACTGCTGGAGCCAATCAGAGCCCAGAGGTCCTTTGGGTTCAGTCAGTCTCAACCAATGGCTGTCCAATCCGGGGTCGACGAGAAAACCACATAGCTGTACACGTAGAACCAAAGTCCTCATGCAGTGCCCTGCAATGGCACATAACGTGCACAGGTGGAAGTGGGAGTTGGTGGGGGTGGGGGGTGTTTATGGTTTTGGTGTCTGTGTGTTAAGAGAGTGTGTGTGTTTGTGTGAGTGTGTCTTTAACGAGGGGGAGAAGCGAGGGTGTTAGGCAATTATCGGACCCAGGAGCAGGGGAAAAAAAATCGTCCAGAAGAATTCCAAAGTCTCTCTCCTTCCTTCGTCTTCTCTTGGCCCTCCACGAAACACAAACCCATCTCTCACACATACAAACACACATACGCAGACACCAACACACACACTCTATAGGTCCTCATGTCCTTGTGTAGTAAGGTGTTCATTGTCAACATTCAAGAAAAGAAAAAACACCTCAATGGTAAAAATCATCTCTACCATCACAATGCTTCAGTTCATAAAACCTTGACATGTCTGAAAAAGTGAATTTGTTTTGTCTGTTTTTTTTTTAAACTCCAGGTTTAAAGCAGTATGTGTGTGTGTGTGTGTGTACTTGTCGTTTGTCGTCTTTGTCCCACTGCTGCAAACACACACACACACACACACACACACATGCACAACCAAGATACGCACTCACGCACTCCAAGACACACCACATGTCCTCTTTTTTTTTTTTTTTTGAGTGGAGAAAGACACGGCGCAATGGAGAGACACCTCCTCCTCTGGGCGGACGAGCCGGTCACCAGGAGGAGACGAAGGGCGGGGGGGGGGGGTTATTGCCACGGCTACCAGGGGTCCTCCAGCTCACCGGTGCTCTATAGGCAAGTAGAAAGCAAAGGAGATGGAGAGTTGTGTGTTAGCTTTTCTTTGTAGCTGCATCTGCAAACAATATTCACCATACAGCTCCGGATGCCTTGAATTGAAGTCGATTTTGAACCTTACTGCCCTGAACTCAAAATGAATGGATAATGGTGAAAGACAGCGAGATCCCCCTGCCCGGCCAGCACGTTGACAACCAGAACCTAGACCTCTGATGACTCACCTTGCGGAGAATCACAAGGCCAACTGTCAAGACTGAAAACCGGGGTAGAAATGGGAGAGAATGGAGTCCCTATAAAACCACGCACCTTCCCTCTCGCTTGTCACAGCCAGCTCACGCAGCACAGCGGCAGGCGTTTGTTTTCTTTGACATGTTTCAAAGAGAGCTGGTGTTTATTTTCAAAGGAGATGACAGATTAAAAATGTCCTGTAGCAGCCGACGTAAACATTACAAGTCTAGGGCGAGAGCTGAAAGCTGACAGAAGAGGGCGAGGGAGGGAACGATTTGTATTTCCGCTCACGCTGCTCGTAAAAACTTCACAGGCTGGGCCTACACAGAAACTACACAACACAATTAATCTTGTTAAGGACACAGAGGAAGACCTTTTGAGGGAATGGTAAATAATGCTGCCAAATCGTTTTCAGCTCTGTTTAGGATTTTCTGTGATTTGTTTGTGACATGCAAATGGTGAAATATGACTTTTTCAATTCCCTAATCACGACCCTGATTTGCACATGTGCAACGTGACTCACTTGGCACGGGACTCGCAGACAGAGGAAACAGCTGTACAGCCAGTTTACACCGAGAGACACTCACTGGACACAGAGCTGTAGCATGATACCTCAAATCAATTTTATTTGTTCATTTGTCATTTTATCAACGCTGCGGGACTGATTTGGCCCACGAAACCCCATACAAATACAATTCATACACACACACGCAGACAGACACACAGTGTTTAGCATGACCTCTCCTCCTGATAGCTAAGTGCTTTAGATATTGAAAAGGATAAAGGCAGTGCATGCATTACCAGAGTGACTGGGTACAGGGCATTATAGACTCCCTCTTCCTGCTTTCAGAGGAAGAATAAACACCGGAGCTTGAGCAGCCCCTTTGAATCAAACGACTATAATGAGCTATGTGTTTCAGATCGTTTCTGTCTGAATAAAGTCGTAACCTGCAGGGAATTAAATGTGCTGAATGCGGGGGGAAGGTTTTAATCAAGCTGTGAGTCTCAAAGCCACAGTTACTAACAGCATCTGGCAGCATGAGCTGTTGGATTTTTTTTTTTTCAAAGAGGTATAACATGCCAACATAACTGATTACATCAAAACTGCTCAGGTTTCACAAGTTTCTTTGTTTGCTCTAATAAGCGCTGCATCCGGCCTAGATTGGATGTTCTCAGCCTCACTATGTTAGCTGTGTGACGTTAGGGGCATGATAGTGGTCGGCCAGGTCCAACAATTTGGTCGAAATGTGCAGCAAGAGGAGCAACTGTGGTCTCAGTCACCTATCTAGTGCCACTTGCTGTCTTCAGCTCCTAACAGACAACCCCTCAGATTAATAACATCAATGCCAACATAGCTTTCTACCATGATAACGGGATAATTGTTACCATATTAGTAAGCAACTCCACAAACACTACAAACTGAATTTTAGCATGCTTAAGTGTATGCCAACATCTCAGCGGTACGTACTAAAAACCACAGTGCAATCTTTCCCTTAACCAACTGTGTTTCGCCCTCTCCGGGGTCACACCAGGCAGAAGCAGATCTTAACCCTGTGGTGCATTGTTGTGAGTGCGTGACCCAACTGTGATGCGGTAGAATCAGAGATGTGTGGTGAGAGGATGAATCAATCAACTGTCGCTCAAACAACGACCCTGCTCCTCCCTCTGTTGTCTAACTGCCCCTGTGATTGTGCTGATAAACAGGTTAACACTCAAGTATAATCAGATATCAAAATCACAAAATGTGTGAAGAGGTGATTGGTCTCAAACTCTGGCGCGCATAAACAAACAAACATACACACACATTCATTCATACATACATACATACATACACACGTATACATAAAAGAGTGTGTTCTGAGTAGATGGAGGAGGCCTGGAGACACAGCTGCAGTTCAGAGTGTCCCCTCTCCTTTTCTTTGTCCAATCAATGTAAGCAGGTGTGAGGGGGGCGAGGCGGGGGGGGGGGTTCAGGTAGAAGGGGGGGGGGGGGGGGGGGGGGGTTCAGGTAGAAGATCAGCCAGAAGCCAACACCAGGAATCATAGCTTGGCGTGCCATGTGTTCATTTTCTTTTCTTCACAAGCCACTTTTAAACTCAACAATAAATCACCTTGATTCTATTGTAAACATGAGTGTGGGGTCAAGTTGTAAAAGTGGCTTGGTAAGTTTTGGGGAATCAAAGCTGAAGTGGACAGGAGAAAAAAAGGTGGGGGGGGGAGGGGTCAGGGAGCAAAGAGTCTTCATTAGGTTAATGTAATAAACGTGGCTCGCACACAGAACTTGAACAGGCAGACGGCCCATTTGTGTTTCCAAAGAATTGTTAAAGTATTGTTATGGGTATTTGTAGAGAAAACCAGAAATGGCTGATGTGTCAATTCAAATTCTGTGCCGCTGGAAAGCGGAGAGTTCATAGCACGTCGACTGAGGGAGAGATGGTTAGGTGGGTTGGTATGCAGGCGGGGTGCTCAGTCAGAGGAGGGATTAATCGCAGGGGTGGGCGCATGGCAGGCCTCCGGTTCTGCAGTGGCAGGTGAGGGCGGGGGCGAGGGGGGAGAGGGAGGGGAGGCGGTCTGCTCCTGGCCGTCATTATCGGCGTCGTCGTCCGCGATCCTCCTGCTCGCCTCTGTTCCCTCAGCAGCGCTCTCCCCCCGCACATGGTAGGTGGCCAGGGAATCCTCCAGCACCGCACGGTACTGCCCCCGGTGGTGGAGGCGGAACTGCCGAAGAGCCTCCAGCAGATGTGCCGCCGTGCTGCCACCTCCCTCCTCACTCTCCTCCTCTCCCCCCGCAAAGGCCTGAGGTGACACGCCAGGGGTCAGACTCCGCAGGCACGCCCCATGGTCTCTCACACACTCACACACAAACACACACACGACAAGCAGTGGCACAATACTCACATCATTTACACAAATATCTACCACACGCTAGCATGACAACGTCAGAGACATTCTTGCTCCAGTCGGACAGGCCCATGCAAGAGCTACCTCTGACCTTGCGGCCAACAACCCTTTGTGATTTTCACTGTGTGGTGTAACAGAGAGGAGGGGGTTTGGTCAGAACCCACACAGCCCAGAGAAAAGAGCCTGCAACTCAAGACTCCACTGACATTAATGTGACGAATAAGCTCATGTGCCCACAAAAACTGATACACACACACAAAATAACAACTGTTTAAAAGCTGACAGTCTTCTTTTTTCTTCAGAATGATGACTTTTGAAAAAGTTGGAAGAAGGGATTTCTTCAAAAGCTGAGTATGAGGTTTCATGTGACACAGAAATGTGAATTTCCTACAACACAAACACAACCTGGTTACTCCTTGCTCTAAGTTTGAAATCACACAGATGGTCGATTTGAGGTGGCCTAGATGATCTTTTGTTTAAAGTTTTTATTGATTGTAATTCTTGGCTGAATGATCGTGGCACGATAGTGATGGGCTCAGAAGTGATTTGTCGTTTTCTCTTTGTTTGCCGTGTAGTGATGTGCAATCAGCTTATTTGTTAAATCTCTGAATAGTCAAAAAAGGTCAATGTGAGGAGTCTTTTTGTGGTGACAGTGGTGGTGCTTGCAGTTATATTTAGACTTAGACCATAATTTACTTTTTTGACAACAAACCTAAGCTACTCACACACTACTCAAGTGCCATCCATATATTCAGTTGTTTTCATCAGGTTTTTATTTTTTCCAAAGGGGGTGCACGCTGGTCTACGCTTGACAGAATCCAAGTATTTGAATTCAGATATATTTATTCCATGTGAAGACTATTACTGTGAGTCAGAGGGATTAAAAAGATCATTGCTGAGGAGTTCAGTAGGTTTACCAAGGTGCTGCTATATATCTTGTTCCAATGATAAATGCAAAATTGGAACTGACTGCAGAGGACCTCGGTGCTTTTCAACATGAATGCAGTGAACTACGAATACCAAGGCTATTCGATGTAGTCTATCCTCCACTCTTTCACGCGTTCACCACATTCACTTCCTCTCACTCTTTAACACAGACACACGCGAAAAAAAGTGTCCTTGTCGGGGTGCTGGCGTGTGTATGAGGTCATGGCAGGGGGACGGGGTGAAAGGTTCAAGATGCGGGGAGGGTTTGAGAGAGATCAACTCACGCCTTCCTCTTCTCTGTGAGGGTTCAGTTTGTTGTACACTGCCTCGATCACACTGCGTCTGCAAACACACAAACAGCACAAGACTCGCTGCTTATCAAAGAGAAACACTCCTTACATCATGTAAACACTCTCTTCTCATTCTACTCAAATGTTTATTGATTGACATCATAATGGAATCAAGAAAGCAACCGAGTCGATACTTGAGTCTCTGCTATTTGCGCATCAAGACACTCCAGAATGTCTTAATTCATGTGCGCATCTAAGTGTTTTGTTGAAAGTTAGTGTACGGCTGTTGCTCTTGCAGTACTGCCAGATTGGTCGCTCTTCCACTTATTACAGTGAGTTGGTACAAAGTGTTTCCATCTGAGCGGTTTCCACTCGTGACAATATATCTGTGGTGGGAAATGTGGCATTGCTGGGAAGGTAAAAATGAAAAAGTGGTGCCGTTCACAAAGGAGAGACCAACGCTGTCATCAGTTATAGCTATGGGACGCAGGAATTTATAGTTTAAAACAATGTTTTGTGAGTTCATGTTATCCTTCCAACGAGTTACTAAAGCATTATAAAACATGCATGGGTCTGACTGTTTTGAAAGTAATGACATCATTATTTACTTGCTGGCCAGGCCGCCACCAGGTGGAAGATTGGGGATGCTCTCTGTGGCAATGCTCCTTAGCACAGACACCAGGTCAGGGACTCCTGCTTCCCCAGAGTTTCCCAGTAGCTCTACAAACAAACACAAAGAGAACAAAATATTATATAGGTAAGTGAGGGTGCAGAGTATAAAAAAGCGTGTTTCTCTGCAGAGGCTGAGAAATCAACCAAAGCAGCGAGTGTACTTACCCTCGACACGGGACTCCAGGAATTTATCCAATTCCTCTTCTTTCTTCACAGCCTCCTCTGAGATCTTGGGAGCTCCGGGTAGACACACCAACACCACGCTCATATTGTCCCTGCTCCCCTGCAGGATGACAGGAAATACAGAGTGAAATACAGAGTGGGGAAAATATTATCGTAACAATTTAATTGTTACACAAACATTGTTTGAGACATACACTTGATATTGGGTTAACTGAAGGGTAGTTTTTAGCACCATTTTGAACTTGCTGATTATATTTAAAAAGTCCTGCAGTCGGCATATTAGTTGATATTTGTAGGAAACAGTCACATACATCTTAAGTCTCAGATGAACACAGTTGGCGAAGACTTCAGGTAAAAACTGAAATTTCCCTTTATATTGGATCGATAACAGGGAAGGTCAATGGACAGGGACCAATTTAAAAGCAGTAATGTATTATTCAACATCTGATTGATCCCACCTCTCAATAGGAGATGTTATGTTAAACATTGATGCATTTTTTTTTTTTCAAACAGCGTCTTTCCTACACAATATGTATGGACAAACACTGTGTTAATGTATTTAGTCTCTGTGAAACATTCTTAGCTGGCTACTATATGTGACCTATGACCTTTAGTATGTGAGAATGTTTGTGGAACAAAAGCAGCTTACCTTATGTAGACAGGTGTCCACCACAGAGTTACAGACCTTCTCCAGGTCGTCACACACCAGCAGTCGTGAGCGGACAAAGTCACACAGCTCCTCGTTGGACATGACGTCCCAGATTCCATCACACGCCAGCACCACAAACTCGTCTTCCTCGGGCACTCGTTCCAACACACAAACCTCAGGCTCAGGGCTCACCAGCTGCTCCGTGGGGCCCTTACCATCCACACATTTGTAGTCATAGTCCCCCAGGGCCCGGGACACAGCCAGGGAGCCATTCACCCTCTGGATCATGACCGAGCCGCCAGCGTTCTGGATGCGCTCCTTTTCGCGGGGATTGCAGGGCTTGTGGTCCTGGGTGGAGAAGCCCAACTTGCTGTCTCGACTCAGCACAGCACGGGAATCGCCGCAGTTAATGAAGTAGAGGTGGCTCGGGCTGAGCAACACGCACACAGCTGTTGATCCACTGCGGTCCATGCCCTGCCGCAGGTCAGTGAAGCTGCGCATGTACTCGTCAATGTTCAGGAAGCCTGAGCGGATGCCGTCCTTCACGCCCTCCACAGAGCTGGATCCGGAACCAAAGTCGGCCCCTCCTGACAAGATGTGTTCCAGCAGGTGGCCAGAGCAGTAGTTGGCCACCCGGGACCCTGCATGGCCATCATAGACGGCAAAGAAGGACCAGTCGGTGAGTCCATGTGGAAGACCCACCACAGCTGTGTGGGCATCCTCCATCTCCACCCGCCATCCCTGCATGGAGCTCAGGCCATACTGCAGCCCATTACCATCACCATGGGCACTGTGCTTCTCTGTTTTCGGCTTGTCCAGGAATGCACCCATTGTTGCCTACAGCTAGAAGTGAGAGGAGAAGCAGGAAACAGGAATTGAACCAGAACCAAGAACACATTATCTATCTTCCATTCCTCTCCCCCTGTTTGCATAATTTGATAATAATAATAATATAATATTTATCATAAAAGAGATAATGAGATGCATTTCAAAATTGTTTTAGATGGAAAAAGTAAAAATAAGTCAATATATCATTATGGCATGTTCATTCATTGTGTACTTTTTTTTTACACACCTAATTGTGAGAGGAATGTGAAGGAAGCATTGCCTTAGTGCACAGGTAAAGTTTCAGTTCAATTTTTAAACAACTGTTTACATAATAGTGTCTAAAAATATCACTGGTCGGATCACATACTCTATAAATCACCCGTTTTTTGTGTCAGTAGTTCAGTAGGCTGCTTCTTACTATTATTACAGGCTGCTTTTAATTACCTAATGGATGGTGAGAGCCAGAGATACCAACAACAAGACAAAGATAGCACTGAAGGAACCACAGAGCCCAGGATTACACTGCAGCTGTTAAGCTTCTTTAGGCACAGAGAACTGCTTTAACACAGCAACTAATGCCATTACTCAACTTAGAAACAGAGCAACATCACTGAATCAGCACACGCTGAAATTGTCAACTGCCAAGAGCAGGAGGAGTGAAAAGTCTAGATCAGGGCTTATCACACTATAATTGTCATTATGAAATGTTTACTCAGTGCAAAAACAGTGTTTTGTTGTATCATCAAGTCTTCATCATTCTCTGCTCATAAAGAAGATTTGGAAATTACAAGATTCACTCAGGAGAAATAATATTGTGACATATATCATGATAATCAACATCAATTTATTTTTTGTTTAGAGCATTGTTGGCTGTATAGCCCAGCACTGGTCTACACTGAGTAAGAATCAGTGAAGAGTCACCAAGACATGGCACAGTCGTTTAATTTAGTATCTGGGTAGAATGCAGAGGAATGTGTGGATATATGATTCAGAGTCATGGACTTTAACAAAATATCACAATGTATTATTTAATGTTTTGAATATAAGTCCATATGGTACACTCCAATGTGAGAGAGAGGCTCAAATGTTTGTGAAATTAATATTAGTCTTTTGTCTCAAATCAGTGATCAGCATCTGCATCATATGTCTCCCCTCCCCCATCACACACAACATATTGATTTCTCTTCCTGCATTACCTCCCACATGAGCGCAGTCACGGCATGACAGGCATGTGCCCAAAAAAGGCTGCTGCAGGCATGAAGTGAGTACTGCTGGTTTCAGAGGAACGTGCGTGTCTGTTTTCTGCGCATGTGTGCAGTGTCATGGTCTATGTGCAAGAAAAAGGTGCTCTATAAATACGCCAGGCCGGTTTAGATTTCACGTCCAGGGTGGGGCAGAGGGCCACTGCCATTGGCATTTCTATTGCTTTCCAGCTTTTTTATTCTTTCAAAAGGATTCCCTCCTTTAAGCTCTCACCTACTGAGATTCAGGGGCAGCCCAAATGTACATGTATGGTAAGAAAGAGGGATCACGTATGTGTGTGTGTGTGTGTGTGAGAAAGAAAGACAAATCTGTTATGTTCACCAGCAGTGATTCTCTCTAAAAATAAAACAAACACACTGCCATTGCCTAGCAACCACCCACCCTGCAGTGCAAACATCCAGGCTAAGCTTCATTCAACTACATCCCCCTCTCTGTCTCTCTCTCTCTCGCTCACTCACACACAGCCGCCTGGTAAAGAGAGGAAAGGAGCATTGCATCATCCAACCATTAAAGCAGTCACAGCAGCTAGACACATGCAGATACTATGAGATTTCCTTTGGCTGACGATGCAACTGACTACTGGCAAAAAAAAGAAAACACATTCATCCACACAGAACAAAGCGCCAAAATATTCCTGTTGAGACGTCACATTGAAACCAGGAACCCCCCCCCCCCCCCAAAAAAAAAAGGCTGCCGTCACCCGTGCTGTTACCACTAATCATGACCAGCACGCCTGATGCTAAGAGGCACGTCTGCCATAAACCACTGGCTACAACAAGGAAAGAGGAAGGTCACGGATTACGTAATGCTGCAGGGAGCCCCATCTTAACAACAAGTTTCACATGGAGGCTCAAGAACTTAACAAGCGTGCACATGCAAAAACCCTAGGGCTGCACGTTCAAACATGAAATCTGAGTCTAAACAGGGCATAACACTAAAATGTCCACTTTATTTGAAACCTCTCAAAGAAACGTTCAAAACTTAAATTCAGGAAATACCTTTGCATATATTTCAGAATTTTTTCCACAGCTTTGAAGTTTCACTAAAAAGTTTGCAGAGCATCCAGCATTGTTTTGCCAGGCACACACTGACACTGAGAGTTCCAGAAACAATGAAACAATAACCCAAAAACCACACCATGTGCTTTCAGGTTGAATCATATCAGCCATGATTCGACTGAAAGCAATATGTAAAGTATCATGACCCTTTACCGTCAGTGCCATGTCATCAGTCTAAGAAAAGAAGCCATGTCATTATTTTTACTGAGGCTGTTTTTCTGCAGCACAGTAACCAACCGAAAAGATGAGAATCTGCTTCCTCTTTCCATCTGCACACTCACTACCAGTTCAGCAAATAGTGAAGTAATATTTGATTTGGGTGGCTTGACATGGAGAAAATTATTTCTGATGTAGCTCTAATGAAATGGTTGATTGAATTGAGAATGTTCAAGAGAGAGTGTAGCCATAAACAACGTTCCCCCCAGTAAGATAATAGGATTAGCTACAGTGGGCAACAATACTAAGCTGAGAGAATATTTAACAAAAACTTTCAGAAGTTGGCTATTCTTATGCAATGTGAGCTGATGTTTGCAAATGTTAGCCTTGCCAGTGCCTGGTCCCCACAGTGATGGCCAGATTTATCCACAATGTCAAAGTGATCAACATGTCAGTCACTGTGGAATGAAATTCAAGTCGTTCCTCCACAGAAAAGAGGCAAACAAGACAGCATTCACTGGATAATGAAGTGGCGATCAAATTGTCTTTTACATCAAACCTCTTTCTTGAGGATTAAGTTGAAACTGCAACTCCTGGTAGTTTGTCAACTTTTGAGCACCATGTCATAGAATTGTATTACCTAGAACTGTCAATGCACAATAGAGCAGCAGATATTAGCAAATACCTTTCACCTCAAGATATAAAGATACTATCAAACACTGTATCGAGTTAATTTAAATATCACTCAAATTTAGCCGTCACATCCTATCATCATTCAATTATCCAGTTTTCAAATCTAGTCTCACAGCATCAATAGACTGCTCACAGGCTTTTTCATTGGTCCAGTCCCTCTGATGGATTTAGTGAGTGATGACTGAAGGAGGACACCTGATAAACATGACACGGTCATGTGATATTTCCTCATATTCACAGAAAGTACCACGTGAATAGCACCGTTAAACTAACCAGCACAGAGAGGATTGTGGGACAGTGAGTGAGGACTGCAGAAGATACACCGGGTCACATTTCACAGCCGCATTTGGAGAAGTCTCTGGAATGGAACAGCCCTGTCGAACTGTTATGACGTATTCAGTCTTGAAATAAGGCCTGAATTGGAACAGTCTCTGTTGTGTAGATGATCCCCAGAGTTGGTGATTACTTAAAGAGACACACCTTTCTATAAAATGGTCTGTCACACTGCATATCATTTATCTTATCCAGGGTTTAAAAAAAAATCATGTTGAAACCATTTTAACCTTTACACCGACTCTGACCTTGCCCTGTTTCTATATTCCTTTCAACAGAGAACAAAGGCATACAGATCAAACATGCTAAACTTATAGACTGTTTTTAAATCTAGCCAAATGAGTATGACTTTAATACATCTTTGCAATCTTTAGAAACAAAAGCATCAACACACAAATGTTCGGACTTAGAGTTTTGAGACGCAATTAGGGCTATGATAAAAGATTACACTTTATCTAGTCTATCCCTGTTGGTTAGTGAACACAGTGGTCAACAGATATTGGGCCAAAGTCAACACAAACAGTACAGAATGAATTGTTGAGCACACTTCGAGTTTTTGTCCAACTGTCTGTGTTAAAAGTGATAACTCAAGTGGATGTCTGTACTTAGATGAAGCATCTGTTTCTGATACGGGACAGTATTGTATTTGAAAATATCTTCAATGATGACGCGTGCAGAACGCAACACCTTGAGGTGCCTAAAGATCCATCACTACACGACCAAGGCCTGTTTCAAACCTGTCATGCACTGACCCCGTGTTTCATCTGCCCCTCAGTCTTTACAGTGTCTGCAGACTCAGTTAAGATTATCTTCTAATGAACTCCTCCTGCATCTGATGTGAAACACCAAGTGATGTCATATACTGTTAACTGTGCACCTTACCTTAATAGGTGTGCCGGGTGGCTGCCTGGATAATTTCCATCATTGTTAAATACACAATTTATAATAAACTATTAACTAACCACACGCTTAACTTTGACAACATAGTTTTTGTCATACAATTTCAATGAAATTCCTGGTCATAAAAAGAAGCTGCAAAGTATGGTCTGCTGCCAAACACATGAGAAGTCAAGAGCCTCACTACAAGGTTAAAAAAAAAAAGTTTTGCCATGGAAAAAGGAGACATGCATCAGAGGTTTTTCTTGTTTGGACACAGTCAAACTAGCAACAGGCCCTGGCTGCCTGAAAAGACTCAGGCATACCCATCAAAAAATAAAATGAATGATTGATAGGTGTAATTAATCTGAGTCATTACAAGAGGTAATGAGGTGATTCATCACATAGTTTAGTATAATAATTTACTCTGTATCTGAAAGTAAGCAAAGCAAAAATAAATAATAATAATCATCTTAAAGCGAGAGTTCCCTCCCTTTAAAAATCATTATCTACTAAGACATCTAATAACTCATTAAATATTTAATATACATTTATTTTATTTAATAAAATCCTTTGATAAAGTTTTGAAGCAACCCATTACATCGTTTTGTGTAATCAAATACATTTTAAAAAATGTCAATGAAAACATAACGTTCTCTGCGAATGAAGTAAAGAAGAACACACAGTCAACGGCGTGTTTTATTATTGCGTCAGCATAAACTCTAAGCTCATACAAAGCTATACTGCAGCATATCTTAAGTACAGTTAGGAGTTCCCAACCAAGCCCATGTTTATGCTCAGGGCAAACTGTGCACTTTACACAACTGCCATGTGCTACTGGACGCCTAGAAAATATCAAATGTTTCAAACAAATAATGACATAGTACATAGCATCTGACCTTGCTGTATCAATCAATTAAGTGATAAGGCCTAAACTCAGAGTTACATAAATAATGGCATTGGCCAACGTGAAGGTTACCAAGTACAACAAATAATTCAGTTTAGACTAAGTAAGTTGTCAGCTGCCTATTTTCATATGTGTACTTTAATAGCAAAGTAAACAACTGCTAGATGTATTATCATGTAACTTGGTGGGAGGATGGGGCAAGAATAATTTTCTTTCCTTCCCACATTCTCATTGATTTCACTCTACTTGGTTTCTATATTAACATCTCAGATACAAATGTAGTGACAGATCTCCAGCTCTACAACACAAACTGAACCTCAGCAAAACAATGTGCTGCTACCTACTGTTGTGGACATGTGATTAAAAATGATCTTACATCTGACAAATGGGAATGAGTGGAGTGCAGGGAGGAGCATTTCTGTTGCCGCAGTGAACCATGACTTCCAAAGGACAAATTTCTTTATTCATTAAACACAACTGACAACTACATTTCACGTGTAGCGAATGACTTCCACAAAGGTGCCAGATGTAGAAATGGGCCCTTGCGGTTATATTTAACCTGTGAGGTCGCCGCATACACAACAGGACAAACAGCAGCCGTGCAACCCAATCAGTTCTTTTAACTATGTCTATGTCATCTCTGGGTATTTATATCGCTACATGGCTACTTACTGAAAGCAATCGGACCTATAGCTCGTGTGGTGGTTCTAATAAATAAATCAAATGGTCGGTAATATCTTTAGCTAACCACTGACACTCATATGACAAAGTACATTAAGCTCTCATTAGCAGGGTGAAGCTATAATGTAGCCTTAACTATGCTAGATTAGCTTATCTGGGACCCGACTAATCACTGGAGAACAACGTGTTCACACCAGCATTACTTTAAATGTGCTTCATTCAGAGGTGGCTCGCTAACGCAGGCGGAGCTACTTGGAAACTTCGGCTAAAGGCTCGGGTTTTATTCTGGCAAGGCTCCGTTCCCACGCTAATGTTCCCACAAACCACGGCGTGTGTTGCATTCATCCACCGGCTGCTGTTTGCAAACATGTTTCTGCGTAAAAACAAATAAATGCCGATCCACTGACCACATGCTGAACTCCCCACAACACCGCTCCTCGCCACTCAGGGCCTAGTTTTGCTCGTGTGTCGGTGCGGGCTAGCGTTAGCTGGTATGCTAACGTTAACCCAGCGGTATGGAGCAAGCGCGAGTGTCCTGGGTTGTCAAACGTTAGCTTACGACGTTAGCACACATGCTACTTACGTTTTCCTGCCGCTGGGCGAACGCAGATCCAATGTTGATCACCTGCCGGAGCCCTTTCTGTGTGAAGATGTGTCGCTGCTATCTGCTATCTGCGAAGCTAACGTTAGCCGGCTAGCTACTTTATGTTTCCTTATTTGAAAAAAAAAATAACCGAGATTGGCCTCAGATGAGCGGCGATAATTCCTTTCTCGGCGGTTCCCTGCTTGGACAGCGTTGATTTTTACGCATGTTTGACGCCAGTTCTTGTCGCTCACGTCAGCCGAAGATAATTTCGATCGTTCCAAAACAAATATGGACACTGAGGATGGCAGATATTATACAACACGAGCAAATCTCGCACTTTCTTCTTCCATTGAAAGGCCACAGAGCTTTCCTTCCACTTTGGGTGCTGAACAAGAGGAGGTGTTATTTTTGGCACATGCCCGCTGATTGGTTACATCGACCAGGCGACACGTCGGTTAATTGGCCGCTTCTTGCGTCAATTAGCTCTGCCCCTGTCCATAGCGACAACCTCATTGGTCAATCACCAGAGCACCGTGACGTACCGAGTCCCGAGGATACACTTGTAAGCTCTGCGAGCGTACACCGAAGCTACCTTGTGTGGGTGGGGTTAGATTTGAAATAAGAGCGTGTCACAACGCAGAGGGAAGTCATTTGAGGCTACCATGAAGGTAAAAGCTTGAAATATAAATACATTAAAAAACGGAGATGTTTAGATTTTAAGTGGATCGTCCTACTTCAATATTCCCTTCAATTACCACATAGAGGAGTGCCCCCGAATAGATATCAAGCGCCAACTACTTCAAGCCCAGTAGGAATAAATAAATCCATGAATAAATAAATAAACCTTAACCCGAGCAGTGTGGCGAGAGGAAGTAATAATAATGTATTATATAATACTTAAATAACAAGACAAATAAAATACAATACAAATTGAAATTAAGTATTTTAAGGTTACATTGACACCCCTATGTTTCCTCTGGGGCAGCTGAGTGGCTGACCTCTGACCTAGGAGTGTGAACATGAAGAAATTTGATGCGGTCATATGAAGCCAGTCCATTTACCCCAATCCTGTGATGGACAGGAAGCCTGTGGAGGAAGTGAAGACATAATCGAGTATGATATAAGTCTCCTGATAGGGGCAGGAAAGACTGTGACATTAAAAAACAAAATCCTCGTCACAGTTGAGGCCCAACCCGCAGCTGTTGTCTTCATTTTAACAAACCTGTGCATTTAAATTACTTTTCAAGATTTTAGTTGAGCTTTTTAATGTTATTTTATCTGCATACATCAAATAGAATGACCTAGAGAAATGTCATAGGGGAGGGTTAGGGTTATTATTATTCAACAGTAAATGATATAGCCATTGAATATTCTACTACTAAATCTTGCAAGTTACAGCAGAAAAAAAGGATTTTTCTGACAATGCTAAATGCTCAGTTTCAATGTCACTGAGTCAGCGATCTGCGGAGACTCAGGTGACTCCCACATGACCCGAACAATGAGTAACATGAGTTTTACATGAGCTCTGCCTGCGCTCACAGGAAGACATATGACTCAGATATGATGCACACAGCAAAAAAGAACCAGGACTAATGCTTGTAGCCAGTAATTACTGGATTGTGGACTGTAGTGACTAGTTTTCAATGAGAGGAGAAAAATGTGACAGCATTTGTTCTGCAGTTTCAGGGCTTGTGTGAACAGAGAAAAGGTTAAAACCATTAAATAAGAGAATAAGAGAATTCCTTTTTTTTTTTTTTTTTGAGACCCTGGGACCAACTGTCGCTCCAGCAGATTATTTGAAAAAAAAAAGATGAGCAAAGCGATCAAATGTAGGCTGGGGTGAGTAGTGGGGAGATTGAAGCATGAACTGGAAAATAAGTGCATGTATAAAGATGTTTAGTTAGACAGTGAATCAGTGTGTGTGTTGGCAGGACGGAGGAAGGGGGGGCTTATCCGTTGTCATTTTGTGTTTCTCCCTCAGGATTAGACTTGTGTCTTATTAATGAAAAACTCATCAGATATCAGAACAGAGCCCCGAGGAACCAAGCAGGGTTATGAGACTCAGGTCAGATTAGGACCCTGGTGTGTGTGTGTGTGTGTGTGTGCCACAGAAACACGGAGAGTGTGACTGGGCATGAAGAGAGCCAGAAGAGGGGTATTTAATTTTCCAAGATGAGGGATTATCACTGGCTGAATTTGATCATTCCGCTCTGATCTCAGGATGTTCAATCACAGCTTATCCCAAATATTAAACTCTCCGTCTTTTGTCCCCTCAATCCCTCACACTCTCTCACACACACACACACACAGAATGCCAGGCTTCTCATTGAAGAAAGTGGCCCGCTGAGCCTCCTGTCAGGGTGGTGTGTGTGTGTGATTGTTCCGCCACCTGCTCACCTCAGGCAATGGGTGAGGATGGTGGAGATGGTGGACGGGGAGGTGGGGGGGGCGGGGTCCTGGGGTGTGGTGATGCTCAGCTTTAAGCGTCTTTTGGAGGCAGCTGAGGAGAGTAAATTAAAAAACTGTTACGTCTAATCCGGAGCACCAAGAACAAGTGGCACACGGGGGGGGGGGTCCTGGGGTGTGGTGATGCTCAGCTTTAAGCGTCTTTTGGAGGCAGCTGAGGAGAGTAAATTAAAAAACTGTTACGTCTAATCCGGAGCACCAAGAACAAGTGGCACACGCTCCAAAATCTGATCCCTTGTGTTTACATGGATCTGCTTGAGCTTAAACACACACACACACAACATACACACAGATTCACTGAATACTTTCAAGTACACACACATTCCCTGCTGCTAAATACTCTCTGATTGTGTCCCAAAGGGCGGAGGAGGAGGGTGGTGGTGGTGTGTGTGTGTGTGTGGGAGAGGGGGGGGGGGACTGACAGGATGTACGGCAGCCCTGATCTGCACTCTCATTTTCAGCCCAGAGATCTGCACCCGGGACATCTGGGTCACATCATTACTGCAATCTTCTGCTTGTTCATTCCCAGCTTTACAGGGCTTAGAGTGACAGACGTCCTGGAAACAAACATTCACGCATAGATCGCAGACACACACACAGGAATCCAGACGCTGTCAGGCACAAACTGACATGACACACATCGGAGAAAGAATAAGATGATGGTCAATGTCATAAATCCCAAAGATTGAAGACACTGAACTGAGTGTGTCATTTAGAAATGTACATGAACCAATGTGGGCTGACTCTGAATACAAGACACTGATTAATGATTAGTCCAGAAACCAGTGGTGGAGTGGTCTGAGACAGCCATCACTTGGAATTAAATGCACATTGGCGCAGTCCCACCGCCTTCAAGTGGTGACAATCTGGTTCTACAACAGTGATATAGTTCCACCCTGTGGCCAGTAGGAGGCGCTGCTGTGGGCCTGTAAATTGTCAGCAGCACGTCTGACTTCAATATTCAAAATATTGTTGCTATTTCTATATGTTTTCCAATCAACAACGTAAAATAGCGTGATGGGATGACACAATACGACTGAATGGAAAATTTAACCACCGATGTTACCAGGCAACGATAGAGCAAATTTACATTTCATATCACTAAATCAATAAAATTGATGAGATAATGTCGTAATGACAACGATTCTACTGATCCAAAAAAATAAAGATACAAATACATAGTAATGTATATTTATTTAAAATCTCCTCAGAAATATGATTGTGATCAACTTTAGTGCTAAATATTTAATACATTTTAAATCTGCATCTTTTTTAAAAATGTGTTATCCTATTGACGGGACCCGTACAAACTGACATTGTCTTAAAGAAAAAAGCATGGAGGTACTTGTCTCAGAAATATTTCATTTAATAACATACAACAGTTTGCAATGAAACGAGGTCCCTGCAGAAATGGGTTTACGATCCAATAATCACGATTCAAAATGTATTTTCGCAGTTGTGTTTACACGTGGTCGAAAAAAACTCATGAGGATTTATTAACGTATTAAAGTATAAGTACACATATTTTTGGTAAAATATAACGACAACGAGGGGTTTTGGGGCGTGCGAGGCAGAAAAAAAAGACTTGCTCCAGGTGAGGCTCGAACTCACAACCTCGGCATTGCTCTGCTGTATACTGTCATATAAGTACCGCGCGCTGACCGATTGCGCCACTGGAGCTTCGTCAGTATGCGGACTGGAAAAGTGGTTAAGAATAATTATTTTCAATCGAAGGTGACATTGTGGTGGGATTTGTCGTCTATCCATTGACAGCTTCTCTGTGTGTGTGTAAACCGGTGGATCTGGTGAAGATTGGACGAGAATCGACGACCGAACTGAGTCCGACGAACGAGACTCCTCGCGTGATGCGTTCACGTTCCTCTCTCTCCCGGCTCCAACTGCCGAGCACCGCCTCTTCTTCTCAGCGGTGCTAAGACGCGACAGCGGGCCAATACTGCCCTCTGCTGGCGTTATCCAAAACATGCGGTTATGTTGTTCAACGCGGTCCAACACTTAGTGACGATTCTGGTAAAGAAAATAAATGAAACCCACCTAACGCTGCTTTGTGACTTCTATATCATATTTAAATTAAACATGAAGTCTTGTTGTTGTTGGTGTGATTGGCGGGTGACATCCTCTTTATAGTTGCATTGACGCCAACTACTTCATTTTATTTTGGTGTTCTTATAATTCAATACTTTATGTATTGAATTAGATATTGCTTATTTTATTGCCTTTAAGAAGTCTACAAAGACTTCAAAGTCATTTAGCTGACCCATTTATCCAAAGCAACGAACAAGCAATAGGTACAACCACAATCAAAGATCCAGAAGGGAAAGGCAACATAGATAAATGCTAAGGACTGTTTGTGTCCATTAGGACTTGGTGTTGGCAAGTAGTGCTGGAAAACAAGAGCATAATTAACTTTAACAAACCTGTCTGCATGTACCAAGCTGAAAAGTCAAAGCACAGCTTTTTTTTTTTATTATTTTTTATTTGAACGCAATGCAATAAAAATGGTGTGAAACCTCAGTGTAGACTGAGTGGTCGAGTGCAGACTCCACATGCACAAGATGGCAGTGTGAGTATCTGGGAAACTTTGCTTCCTCTCCTAGATATACAGCAACCAGATGTGGTCAATGCAGGCACCTCTGGCTTCCTGTGGTCCTAACAGATTGGATGTGAGCCTTTGTACACATGTAAACTTGAGCTAATTAATCAAAACAAATCCACCTACCCCCATGGGACAGCCATTCGTGACATTTTGGAATTATATATGACGGCGGAATAGCGTGATGATTTTCATTGTATGTTTCTGGCTCTCACCTGCAGAATAACCCGCAGAGCTCAGACAGCAGCTGCAGCAGCTGATTTCTTTTAAAGCGGCGTATTGTGACTACAGGGTTAGCTGCACATGTGGAACCTTCACTGACAGAACGATGGCGGCTGTGTCAACACACAGTGAGGTACCTTGAGGCAGCCTGTAAGATGGTGATTTATATTCTGAGGGCATGTCTCATTACTCATCACTGTGTCAAATTGCCATATTTTTGTGGGGGTATTTCATGGTATCCACGCTGGGGCCACAGAGTCTGCCTGGGCCTATCTATCACCCCCCCCACACACGCACACACACCCCAAGAGCAGCACAAAGGCAGATAGAGACAGAAAGATGGAATGGGAGTCTGGGAGACAGGACAGGCTGTCAGTGTTTTACACCAGGAAATGATTCACTCACACCAGACACCATAATCTGGCATTGTGTTGATGTTTTTTTTTTTTTATTATTCTTATTACAGTTTTCTCAGCATATTCATTATTCAACACAAGACATACAGGAAACACGAACATAAACATTCTGAATGAAAGAGAAGGTATCACATGACCCGGTGGCCAACAGACATGCAGCGGCTAAGCCGGTTTCAGAACTGAACACACCCGTGAGCTGGCAACTTTTTTGAGCGGCAACTGTGTCAACGAAGCAGCAAGAGAGAAGAGAGGGATACAGGGGAGTGGGAACAGGAAAAACTTGCTTAAAAGAACAATGACGAAATCAGGCGTCGTCAGCAGATAGCGAACACCGGCTGGCAAAGTTGCCGCTTAAAAAAATATTGCCAGCGCGTCACAGCCTCATGTGGAACATGACGGACCCATGCCCTTTTGATCTGCTGCAAAGGAAGTGCTTCGGTACCCAAGTTCGGGCTCGTACCGGTACAGTCGCCCGTAGAAATAGGATGAGAAGATTTACAGTGCCGTCAGATATACAACATATATACAGAGGGAGGTTTGTGAGCTCTCCACGCTTTTTCCTGTCAAGATTGCTCATGAATATCTGATATATTTGTCAGGGGATGTCCTGCAAATCGCTCCACACGTGAGGATGAGCGCTGGAAAAATTTGAAGCAGTTATTCTTTAAAAGGCTTCACTCACAGTACAGTGCATTTTCTTTCTTTTTTTAATGTCAGCGTCAGACATTTGCCTCCAATGTTAAAAGACCCCCCACCCCCAACCCCTCCCCAGTCCATTAATAAAAACTGCCCCCCTACCCATAACCCACCCCGGGCATTACCCTGATCCCCAGCCCCAAAATAACGTTTCTTCAAACTGATAAAACTTCACGACGACTACCCATCAACACAAAGGTCACACGAAGCTCTGAAGCTCTCAGAGCAGCTTCCCCCTCATGCGCTCACACGCTCACTCACACATTCACACGCTACCTCTCCGTCACACATTTCCAGGGGGGTTAAAAGTACAGGCAGCACTTGCATTCCGGTCAGGCGACATCTCCATTGCAGTTTCCGGTGGTGTCGAGGATCATAAAGGACTAAAAGCAAAAGAGAACGTTTCAACGAGAGGACTATGAGGTGAGAGTCTGTCTGGGACAGGGTTGTTAAGGGCGCTCCTGTCTCCTCAGTCGTGGATGACGATGGGGCCTCGCATTCTCAGGCTGGGGTGAGGGTGTGGTGGCGCCAGGACCAGCCCCTGCGGGGGACCCTGGGAAGCCCTGCGCAGGGTGATCTGCTCGCACGGCTGTCGGCAGGCGTGCCTCAGCTGGGAGCGGGACAGCAGCCGCCTGGCCCTCCTGGAGATGTGGAGACGAGACATAAGTGCAGAAGAAGACACACGGGTGTAAAGGCAGATGAGAGTAAAAGGTGAATCCGTCAGCATAGCTAGTAACAAAGTGGAGTCTCTGGATGAGTGATAAATAAAGTTATTTGATTTAAAACAGATTCTTTCATGAAGCATGTTTTAAATCAAACAACAAGGCTGCCAGTTTCGGCGGCAGCTGAAAAACTCATGATTGCATCTTTATGTTTCTGTGAGCAGTCCCTGGAAACGCCTGCGGATAATGTTCGTGTGAATATATTATTTATACCCGGCTGTCCATAGGCCTGATTCACCTAATTTATCTGGCCACTTCTCATTACTGCAGCCACTCTGCAGCCCGGCTGCTAATTTGTCATGTATATTATTGCTCAACAACAACAGTGCGTGTGACCGAACTGCTGCTCGTTACTGAATTGATTGCATACCGCCAAAAAACAAACAGAAAAAAAACCAAAAAAGAAGAATCGGTTCTGTTTCAGATAATGTCTCCCTGGAGCCACGTTTGTTCGCTCAGTCTAACTCTATCGAGGTGTCGGCCTCAGCAGCAGAAACTGAAGCATTTGACATGTATGCTGGAGAGAAATTAATAAAGAGAGAAAGCTGTGAACTTTAAGTCAGTTGGAGGGATTAAACCCAGGCTGAAAGGTTCAGTTTGAAGAAAACATATTGAGGTTGCAGGTCGCCAAGGAAGTAATTAGAAACAAGCGCCTTTTCTCATTTCAGGAGGATTCACTAAGGCGAAGTGCGGCTTGTACCCAGCATCTGTATCTGTCTCTGGTTATGAAGTAAGAGGAGGGGATCATCTCTACAGGATTGTCAGGCTTACAAATGGGCTCAGTGGTCATTTCCAGCGTGCAGTGTGCTGAAAGAGGAAGTGCTTTTTCAGCAGCCGCAGCACTGAAACCCAAGACTGCAGCGTGTGTCTGCTCACAAGAGTCACAGCGCTAATGTAATTCACAAGTACAGCATATAGAACCACAATGCATACATGAGTCTTCATTGTTCCCTTTAGGCAGACATTGTGTCAACATGTCCATTTTCTTCCTCTTTCCGTGCTCTCAGCAGCACCGAGGAGATTTTCCCTTCTTGCCGATCCCCGCAGTTCATAAAATGAGCACCAGAGCACTCGCGGACACTCCGTGTACATTATGTGGCTGATCAAGTGCGATTATAGCCTCCGTAAGTGCATGTGGAAGTATGACAGGCCCCTTGAGAGGTAATCACTTGGTTTTGAACCTAGCATCATAAAAGTCAGCAGTCTATTATATGTGCCATCGCTCGTTCTATCATTTCAGGCCACCTCTCTCACACACAGCGCCGTTCCCTAAATGCTTTATTTTCCCACATGAAAGTCTGAACTATGGAAGATAATTACATGTCTCTTTACAGAGTGTATGAAAATAATAAGAGAAATTAATAGTTTGTGTGAATTCAATAGCTATGAAATAATGTCAAATAGAGTAATTGGCTAATTTAAAGATGGATGATGCGCTGCCACTTCCTCCAACTAATCAGAAATCAAGTTAAGAATAACCCGGACACAACGCTGCTGTCATGTATCGATCATCTGGAGCGAGAATCTGCAGAGTAACAATCAGGGGACGATGTCGCAGACAGTGAAGCTAAAATCAAAAGCCCAGACTGTTAAACTGCGAACATGCGAAGCCTGTTGAAATGTGATTTTTCAGACCAGAAACCAGAAGGCCTGCACCCAAATCCTGTCCCCTGCCTTCAGATTAGTTCATGTCCCATCTGCTAACATGGAGGATCTAGGGTTTACGACAAACACTGTGCCGAGATGATTACACTGTGTGGAAGAGAACGTGATTATAGGGGTGTTCTTGTTGGACTTTTCAAGCCCAACACTTGCTCAAGAGTTGCAGCAGAGCACACACCAGCGACAGGAGAGGAACAGGTTTAGGTCTGGTGGCTCATCACCCAGAGCTCTGCAGTTTGTCTGTTCAGCTGGTCTTTCGGGAGGAGGAGAGCAAACATGTAAATCCATTGTCAAACATATCAATCTGTCTCATTTTCATATCTGGTCCCTCTGTCTCTCACTTTGCTCCCGTTTCAGCTGCTCAGTCCAAAAGCGACCTCTCCCTCAAGCTGCACCAGATTCCACATATTCACCAAATCATTCACCTGAGTGTGCCTGATTTCCATCAAGATTCATGAATAATTTCCCGGGAAAGTGTTGAATGATGCAATGATCCTGATTCACACAAATAATTCTTACTACTTCTGCTCTGTGTGTTTCAGTTTCTGCATAATTATGCAGGCACAGCGTGATCTTTTTGCTATTAACATGAATATTTCTCAGTTTACTGATCTGCATACCTGTTGTCGTGTTTATTGACAATGGAGCCCGGAATGAAGCGTTTATATACGTGTATTTAATTTTCACTTCGTATGTTCTTATTTTTCAAGCTTGCATCTGCTCAAATAGAAATTAAAAAAAAAACGATCTTTTGGATAACTTGGAGAATTCAGAGCAAAAGCAACTGTTAGATGTGAAAATGTGTTTTTCAGTGCAAACACTCGTTCATACACCCCCTCATTCTTACAAGTTCTTTAAAGTCATTGGACAAAAAAAGTGGGATTGAAGAAATCAATTATACTTGTGTACCGTGTGTTTAAAGATCAGCAAGACTGCAGCGGGATTTTATAAGAAGAGGATATTAAACCGTAAATCACAGGCTGTGTTCCAAGGTTTTATTTAAATCTCAGTGTGAAAGGTAATTCACCCACTGGACCTCATATGTTGTGGACTTAAATTACCACCTTTGGCACAGTCCACGTATAAAATATGAGTTGAAAAAGTATTTCAATATAGCGCAAATGCATTAAAAGTGGATTTTTACTCCAATAACAATCACATTTATTGCCTTGATTTAGTCGTTGTCGCTGGTGATCCCCTGATCCCTCTGGTTTTCAGAATAGCATTTCGAAATGAACTAGAAAGACACTCTGTGGAGCGCATACTTCCACCACAGCCCGACATTCTCTTTAAATTCAATCAAGTTGCACCGAATCTCAAACACTCATCAGGATATGCCTGATTTCCCTCATCAGGATTCATAAATTATTCACTGGGAGGATTAGGACAATGTTTCAATGTAAAAGAACAAAGAAAAAAACTTGATCTATCCTAAATCCATGCATGCACAAATATGTAATGGGTTCTTTGGATGTAACGCTATAAAATGTGTTTTTGCCTCTATTTGTCTCTTTTGCCTCCTCGAATTAGAGGGAGTGATCTCCCAATCTCTCTCCCTCCCCTCTGTGGCTCTTCATCACGCTGGGAGAGAAATAAAGAGAGAGAGAGGAACAGAGAGAGAGAGAGAGAGAGAGAAATAGAGAGGAGCACAAAGAGATGGAGAAGGGAGGAGACAATGAAACTTCCGATCATCTCTCATTAGCTGCAGCCTCTCGTAGCAGATCTATTAATCTCTTTTACTCAGAGAACCATTAAGTGTCTTTACCAGGAGAGCAAATGACAGCGTGATACAACAGAAAGTGCACAGTGTTCAGAGTGATGCTATCTCTCACACGCATACAGAGCCCACGCTGTCTTGGTGGTGAGTGAGTGATCCATGTGAGCACGGCCATGGTTAATGTGGTAATGATATTTCCACTCAGGGACCAGCGGGGCCTGGCTCCTCGCTGGCCCATCTCCACCAGTTAGCTGCTCTAATTTTAGTCCCGGCGGTCTGAGGGCGGCTGTGAGGGCCGGGTGCTATGGCTCATTTAGACACAGGCTTAATGGGAGAACATCTTTCTCGCTCACATACAGACATGCAAACTTTCACTCATTATGCGCATGAGAGTTTGTGCCTGTGAAGATGTTTTGTTCCCCGCCAGCTTCAAGAGGAAATGGAAGAATACGTTTATTGGAATTTATGCCGATCTGTGCTGTTGACTGACTTAAGTGGTTGTATCATTTCCTGCATGTTATATATTGCATCCACTAACTTAGTGTGTTTAACATTTTTTAAGCATTTTAAAATGTAATTTATGATCAATGCCTTAAAGAAAAGGCCATTAGGAACCACACTTAAGAACATTATATACATTATACATTTGTTTCATAAATTCCCTATTATGTGTAAGTATCAGGGAACACATCATCATCACAAATAACACCAATTACATAGCATTAGTGAGTCCCAGATAGACTTTAGAATATAGAGAGGACTTATCAGAAGAACAAGCAAGTTTAGGAAAACAAAGTTAACGACCATGAATAGAATAATGTCTGTTAAGGTGGTACATGTTCAGAATAATTATCAGGTAAAAAAAAAAAAAAAAAGAACAGAAAGCGCTGGTTGTTGTTTTGTCCATTTAGCTTTGGCCCTAATAGGGCAGCAGATGAAGAAAATTATGTTGCTGAATGGAACGTGTGTCAGAGGCTGTCACTCTGCTGTATTCGTTTTGATCTGTTCTTGTTTGACACCCATTTACGTGCATGAATCGTGCCGTATCTGTGTTGCTGTTAATTTGCAGCTCACTTCCCATGTTGCTCGACATTCGGCTTTGCCTTCACACCCGCATATACACACACGTCAGTCGTTCAGAGGTCGGGAAAAGGGTCACCTTTGCTTACCTGGTCTCCCGGGTAACGAGGAAGAAGCTGTCATCGGGGGCATCGATCCAGTTGGGTCGCCTCTTGCGGATCATCATCCCTCCTCGGGTGTTGCCGCTGCTGCTGCTGCGGCCGTTGTGCTGCCAAAACACAATTAAATGTTGCAATAACAAGTGAGTCAGTGGTGCAGGGATGAAATATTTATCTATTAAAGATAATAAGACACATACCAGGGGGGGTCCACCGGTTGTACCTGGGTTCTCTGTGAAAACAAAGCCACAGCAGTCAGAGAAAGGCGCTTATGAATAGTACTGATCGCTTTTCCTTGTTACAAGTGGCGCAACGTACGACTGTGTTTCAGTTTCAGTATGAATGGTGATGCTACAATAAAAAAACAAAGTGTCAGAATGAAGTTGAATCATCCAAATTATCCAAATGACCCCCATCTGCTGGTTGGCTTTCAGTAGAATTAGTTGTCATTCTCTCCTAGTTTAGATAAGAAATGGCTGAAAAGGTTATCGCCTCTAACTGGATTTCATCAAGAAAACTGATGACAAGAACATTAGACATCAACACTGTACGCTCCCAAAGGTTCATTCACATTAGCACTAACTGAGTTAAAAGCACAACTACTGATGTCTTTTGCCACAGGGCGGGAATAACTAAACCAATAACGGCTTATTAAATAAACAAGGCAAAATTATGTTTTGTGCGGTCGTTTTATTTGTGTGCGTCTACCTGCGCGCCTGTCCGGCTCAGCCCTGCTGTGGTGGTGGAAGCTGCGTTTTCCCAGCATGCCGTGGGGGCCGTGCGGGAGAGAGGAGAGCAGGCGTCGAGGCGGGGGCGTCTGCAGGCCCTGGGTGCGATGGGAGCGAGGAACATGGGCTGCAGGGCGGGACTCTGAAAGAGACGCCACAGCAGGGCTGCATCAACTCGTTTCTCTGGACCACCTGAACGCTGTCGGCTTGATTCTTTCGACACAGTTATTCAGGACAATGACGTCAAACTGTCAATAATCAACGTTCAGATGTATTGATTTACCTAGAAACTGGACGACACTGGTCAGAGTGCTCCTTTGGGCGGCTCTGGTTTTGGGCAGGCGGGTCCCCTGCCCCTCTGACACCCTTAACATGTCTAAATTAAACACACACACACACACACACATTTTACAAAGCACTATTTTACCATTTAAACAGTTCATTTGGCAAATGTCATGCAATAAGAACCAAGTGAGTGACCACTGAAGTCTGTGTATAAATCAGTTAACAGAAGGAGGAGGAGCTTGTTTATGGATGTCTTATGCAAATGATTAGAACACATGGAGACGCAGGAGGCAATGCAAGTAACACGGACGTGAATAAACATGATGAGATGCTTCCCAGGATGACGTGACCACAAAGACCAATTTAAATCTCTCCCACATGCTTCCACGTGCACTCACGACAACAGAAAAGCACACTGTTAGCGCACATACATCGATATATGAGGGCGTCACGGGAGCAGGCGCTGAGAGTTGAGTGCATGCTGGGGGTGGAGCGAGGTCAGGGTGACAGGGTGGGTCGTGCTTCCTCTCGAGTGTGGTGGAAGTTGATGGACAGATAACATGGACACATGAAGCACAAGGACTCGGAAGAGATGCTTTCAGGTGCGGCTTTATTGGAGGTCTACTCCCATGTTCACACAGTGATGAGAGAAAAGATCAAAAAAATAAATCAAATTAAGAGAGAGGTAGAAGGTGAGATGAAAACATTGCAACACGTCGGTCGATTAAAATGGAGGACAAAGTGGAGGAGGGGGTAATGGCAAATCCAGTGTCACAGGATTTACAAAACAGAGGAAGCAACAGGATGGATTCAGAAGAGTGTTGAATGATTTGAAAAAAGGCGAACAGCTTAAGTGGGTGGTATGGCAAGACACTGCGGGCCAGGAGATAATGTCTTTAACCTGATCTACAGTACTGGGGGAGGATGTTGCTAGCAGCGCATAGTGAATTCTCTCTCCTGCCATTATACTTCATACCAGAGAAAAAAATAAATTTTAAGCTTTAACCTCCCTTACTTCAAGTTTCATCAGTCCAAAGCTCATTTATAAATCATTCATTTCATCCATAAACATGATTTACAGCATGAGGAGAAAAATGTGCGCATGGAATGTGGATTAAAAATATTCTTTTTTTTTTTAATGATGATGGCAAACAGTGAAGCTGAAGTTGTTTAGTATTTACAATAAACATTTTGTGGCTGAGACAAAATAGAGCGTCTCTTAGTAAAATACATTCTCTCTACGTCGTCTAACTTCAGCAAATATATAGCTCAGACTAGAATATGACTTCTATTGGATTCCATGACAGCCTAACTGTTAATGACAGGAGCAAACTCTGCTGTTATGTGTATATTTAAACTGTGCGTTAATGTGGAATAGTCCCGTTTAAACCGTCTTTGTGAAACAGTGGGTTTCAGGTCACAGTGAGTATGAGACAACACCAAAACAGATAAAAATATAAAAAATTAAACTATGAATGAAAAGATGATCAAAACTCATAGTTATGAGGACAGGCAGTCTTTATTGGAAAAAGGGGGGGTGGGTGGGAGAATACAAAAACCAAAATAATAATAATAACAATAATAAAAACAGAAAGGGAGACAGACAGGGTGGGGGCGGAGATGGGGGTTGATGGCGGGGCAGTCAAGGTGAGGTGGGGTGGTGAAATGTGTTTGTGTCTGTGTGTTTCTATATGTCTGCATGTTCTGTGTGTGTGTGTGTGTGTGTCCGTGTGGCAGAAGTTAGGAGGAATTGAAAGAGCTCTTACACTCTGCCTTTATGGCCCCACAGTTAATGGGGACAAAGGGCCGGCGCGCGGCACGGCGCAGCCTGATGATGTCACGGCACATGTGCCGGGCCAGCTTGGTGAGGCGGGTGGCCTGCAGCAGGAAGGCCTGCTTGGTCTTCATGGATGACTTGGGGCTGCCGCTGTTTCGCATCGGCACCATGTGGTTGGACTGGCGGGGAGCGTGACCTCGTGAGCGAGACTCCTGGGGAGGCGTGAAGGAGACAGAGAGGAGGACACTGAATGCAGGTGTACTGATGCTCAACAACTTCTTACTTACACATGAACACAACAACCAGCTTTGAAATATGAATGAATTAAATACAAATCATCAGATAATCAAAGGTTGAGATAACCTGAACAATAACATAGCGTGATTAAATTGGATAATGTTAGACAACACAGGTTTACATCAACACAGCAATATTCTAGTATAAGCCAAATAAACATAATAGTCTTTCAGAATGAGGTCATACTCAGAATTAGCCATAATCTAATAGAGACACATGGAATAGTCATTGCATTAATTTGATTTCTCAGTCTTGTTTTTTTAAGAGCTTGCAACACCAACATACAGCAGTTACCAACTGCTTGGCAACACAAGCCCTAGGATACAGTTTACACGAGTGGTAGGATGTGATGTTGATGTGTCATAACTGTGCTTTGTAAACAAGAGTATAAGTGGCATTTTATATTTGTAATTCAAATAAACATCATGATCAGTGTCATGTCTTTTTCAATATAAGGTCAACAGCCAGAACAATGGGCTCCATGTTAACACAGAGAGCGAGGGGTGGAAGTTTAGCTGATTGCAAATTTGGAACTGGTCACCGAGTCAAATCAGCAGCCGGCTCATTTTCATTTTTGCAAAAGAAAAAAATAATCACAAGGCTATTTGATAAAAAAGGCCAAGTGGGGTGTACTGTAAATTGGAAGATGCATATGTGGAATTAACAATAATGGCTGCACTCAATCTGTATCAGAAGACTCCAGGACTCTGCCTTTGTGCACTATGATAAGAGCCACTTCAATTAAATTAAGTGGCAGTTTTTATAATAAAAGAATATTAAAAGAATATTTTCATCAATCGGTGCAGGTCTCTACATTGTGCCGTCTGCAATCTCTAGC
Source organism: Pseudorhombus dupliciocellatus (assembly GCA_016785235.1). Classification (NCBI taxonomy): domain Eukaryota; kingdom Metazoa; phylum Chordata; class Actinopteri; order Pleuronectiformes; family Paralichthyidae; genus Pseudorhombus; species Pseudorhombus dupliciocellatus. The sequence continues at coordinate 267,377 of JAFBJW010000221.1, forward strand.
AAAGGAATTTGTACTCCACAAATTGACACTGATGTCGCCTCCACCATAGCTGTGCTTTCAGACTGAGCTTACATTGCTTGGTGGAACCGGCGAAGTCCTATCCTCTGGGCCTTCCGCTCGGCTTGGCATCTTCAGACCGCCGTACTTCTTCCAGTACATCCAGCAGGAAACGCACAGACGACACTGCATATTCGGAGGCCCCCATGAGTACCACTGGGCCGACTGCATGGCTGTTAATGTAAGAATTGCATTAAAGCTAGTTAGAGACATCACAAGTCCGAAGACACTCAGCAGAACAATCTCTTCATCTCCGTCTCTAGCCCTTACATAATTTATATTATCAATATCTACACAGAAGGAGGAACCATAGTAGATGCTCTTTAGTTACTAATGAGGTTAGCATTTATGCACATTCACAGATACTCTCCATATCAAGTCATCAACAGACTTGTTAGCTGAGGCTATAGTGGTGCATTAGATCTCAACTTTGCTTTCAGGGACTGAAAACACTTAAATTAAGAATTGCTGTTCCATTTAAATCTAAAACCAGACTGCAGAACCAGTTTTCATTAGCCAACATCCATCCCTTATAGATGTTGCTGAATTTCGCTGAAAACTCACTATAGCAGCTCTCGCAGGCTCGGCCCCCGCCTGATGCATGGAAGGCCCCGGGGCCTGCTCCATTCACTGTTGCCATCTTGCCATTGGTCACTGAGATCTGGTTGGGGTTGGGTTTGTTACTGTCAGATTAAAAAAAAAGATGATGATGAGATTCAAGACACACTTCTGCAGCCTTTGGCAGCACTTTAAATGTAAACTAATTATCATCTCGCAGCAGTGATGCTGATTGTGAGAATTGAAATGTGAAATGAAGGAACTTACTACGTGGGGATATAAACCTGCTTCAGTTTGCTCTCTGCTTCCGCTGCCTTCAGTCTCTTCTGCTCAGAGGAAAAACAGAAACAACGGACAATAGAATCATTTATACAGTAAGAAAAGAAGCATACTGTTTGATAATGATCTTGATGATTTGAAGCTTCAGTGTGAATAGGAACATTCAGGAAATGTGTCAACAGATTTCAGAGGTGTTGTTTCCTTTCTTTTTAACGTGATAGTTTGCAGAAACCTTCCATCAAGACTGTGTAAAGATGAATTTTTTGAAGATAAATAATTGTGTGCTAGGATGTATCTTGCTCATACACTTGTTTGAAGTGACCTCTCCACCAAAAGCTGTACCCACACCAACTCAATATTGATTTGTGGAAAAACACTGAATGTTAACAAAACAAAGGCTTGTTTCTGCCTCATCAAATTAAATTCAAAACATTTCCAGACCTTTTTCAAACCACAGAGACATTTCATACCTTCTTTATAAGTAAATATTCACACATAATGGATCTATAAATAGTTATTTAAAATCCCAGCACTGAAACATTAATTGGGAAAATTTATAATTAGTCTTACCTGTTGCACATATCTGTCTGTGGTCTTCCACATGTAGTAGTACTCTATGATACTGGTCAAAGACTTCCATGGCAGCTTCAGGAGAAGAAAGAATGAAGGAGGGTGGGGGGAGGGGGAGAGTAAATTAATAATGTTAATATCTCATGTTCTTGCCATCTGGGTGCGAAAGCCGTCATGTATATTCATGAGAGAGGCATCGTGACCACAGACTGGCTGAAAGCTACCAGTGTCGCTGGGTTCTGAGCCTCAGATGAAAACACGCACACTCACACACACAGTGATTCACACCTATAATAAGTATTCATGAGCACCTGGTGTCACCCTATACATAAACACACATAACCTGCCTTCATTCTACAGTGAAGGCAGGTGGGAGGAAAAGGAAAAGTTTAGTAGAATCACATTGTCACCCCCTGTAGGCTTGAAAGGTGGCCGTTAAAATTGGCAATTTCGTCGTTCACAGAGCAACAGCAGGGGTCAGCTTGAATTCATACCAATGACAATGGATACTGCTTTTGCCTGTCAAACAGTGTGTCCAATAAGTATTTAAAAAGTAAAATATTTCGCTAAAATACCTCCCATCACACAGCTATTATTGTAGCTTTCAGCAGATGTAATCACTGACTTACAAAGTCTTGTCGAATGTCGTTGAAGTCTTTTCCATATTTCTCTAGTGCCTCTTCAAACATTGCGGCTTCCGAGGCGCTCCACTCCTCCATCTCATCCCTGCAGAGCACGGGGCCGCCCGCCGGGACCAGCACACTCAGTGCACTGGACAGGTCGTAATTATGGCGATGCAGCGTGTCCATTGCGTGGAACTGCCACAGCAAGATAAGGGAAGGAAGTTAAAAACTTGAATCTTTTTCCTGACACAGTTAACAACTTCAGGATTTCTTTTTCCTTTATTCAAAATGAGAAAGACTGACCTTTATAACATATTTTACTCGGCTCTGGTTTGACTTTTAATGAACCATCGTTTGTCATAAATCAAGGGTGAGTATTGCTTTGTGTGTGTCCAACTCACCAATGTGATATCGCGAGAGGCTGCAGCTGCGCTCATGTGTAAGCTTGGTTGTCTGACTGAGCTGCTGCAGTCCAATGCTCTTGCAAAGGTCCCAACCGCTCTGAGAAGAAATCATATGTACTTATACTTTGAACAGGAACTTGTGCAAATGTTTCAGATGAAGTGATATTCACCGTGCTACCACTAGGAATTGGTCTATCTGTTTGTTGGTGAGTGGACACTCTGGATCCCAGAGCTTTTCTTCTAGCTTTGACTGGTCCCTGTCGTCTGGCTCACCTGAAGGGCACACAGACAACACCTTAGACACAGCTCAACAGCATCAGCACAAGAAAAGGACAAAATAATCTTCTTGTCACGTGATTATAAATCAAATGAAATTGTCTGTAAAATTGTGTCTTCATGGTCAGAATGAAGCTAATATAAACACTTAACTTTGAGACCAATCACATACAGAAAACCTGGCTGCGTATTTTCACAAATCAGATATTAAGTGAATCGGCTCATGTGAAGAGAAGACTGACCCTCTTGTAGCATTTCAGGTACGTCTGCCTGAAAGCGAGGTCCCACTCTGATCTCTCCTTTGTCGGCCAGCAGGGTCTTTTGTGTTGGGTCATATACCAGTGAATAGAAGAAGGTATCCTGGAGGTAACGAGACAGCAATTAACAAAACAATTTGTAATGCTTTTAACCCTGGAACTTGAATCAATTGCGAAATTGGCTGGAACACTTCAAATTATCTATTGGGTAGCAGAACCATCTAAATCTCCTGAATGAAGATGAGCCAGTAGGACTAGAGAAAGCAAATCAAGTCTCTCCTTTCTCCAGCTCACCTCTTTGTCAAGGTATGAAAGAACGGCTTCAGTCTCATTCAGTAACGCGACACTGCACTTCCCCCTGAGAGACAAAGAGAGAGAGACAAGCACCATGTAAAACACATGACACGTGACATGAGCTGCGTTTCACAGGCGTGTTCATGCCTGGATGAGTGACTACCCATGAGCACTGCCTGCAAATGATGAGCAGTTGGGTGCAGAGTAAGACTTATGCAGAACATAAAATGATCAGTTTATCTGAAACTTCTTGGATCTTGGTACCATGAAGCAGGTATTCCCAGGTTGACTGTGTGTTCCGTACCTGATGTGTGTCGCAGGTAGACTCTCATACTGCCGGGAGAGGAAGAGCTCTCTGTGACGAAGCTGATGTTTCTGTTTTTCTGATAGATCTGTCTCTGTTGGGCTCTCCTTCTCCTCTTCCAGCTCCTCTGCAAAATACGCAAACACACACGTCAAATTACTTCAGATTCCGTATGCAAAGAGACACTGATTATAACTGGCAGCCATGATACCAGATACATTACGGACAGATTTCATACGAAGAACGTCTGTGTGCATACTTCAGATACAAAACAATAGGCTCGTAAGTACTAAGGACTATTACTAGATATCCAAATGTGAACGTAATTGACTAGCTGCTGTGTTGCAGCTGAGTTATCTAACAATGAAGGCAGCAAATAAACATTTAAATAGCACACACATGCACTTATATATAAATACGAAAGATCTGCTGCATGTATTATTCCACTGGATGTTTTCATTAATGAGGGATGTCGGACTCATACAGCTTCACATTGCAATTACAAATACCCACTAGAGGCCCAGCCCTGTAAATTCCTTGACAAACGCTTATCGCATATGGGCAAATAGCGTTGGAAACATTGGAATTGAAAGGGCGAAGGTGTACCAGACCATTTCTGTAATTTTCTAAATCTAACATTTACACCCACATTGCTCTGTGATTGGCCAACTTTGCAGAGGGGACAAATTATCCACCCTACACTATACTTTGCATATTTAACAAATCTATTTCTGAAACTTTCCACATGAACAACCTCAACTCTAGATCTGCTTCCTGGTGTAGCTGTTTGGAAAAACTACCATTTTATTCACTAAAACTGACTAGTTTGAACGAAAAGGTGCAGAAACACAATGGCAGATAACTTTGAACATTAGGACCATGGGTTTCAGACACTTGGCTGTAAGACCGTCCATCAGGGACACATTCAACAAGTTAGTGGGATTAGGTTCATTCACATTTTCAATGTTACTATATTTCTGGTGCAAAGCATCAAGGACAGCTACAGGAAGTCTCGCTCTTCCCACCAAAGTAAGCAACTGGTTTCTCATTCATCTCACATTGCAAACTAAGATAGTTTTAAGAGGAAGTGAGACAGACTGAGTGTCAGAAATTTAAACACAAACAACTGTTGCATTTGAGAGGCAGCAGCCACCATTGCAACTGATACTTTCAGAACTTGGACAAAAAAAAACTAAACTATCTGCATGAGAGTGAGAGCTGTTGGGAAAATGTCTATTACTTTAGACATGGGTCCTGTTTGCTGCCCTGTAGTGATTATAATTGATTCACAGCTTTTGTTTGATCCGGAGGTGCAATAATTAATCAACACCATAGACAAAACACGTTGACGAGGCTCTAAAATAGCTCCACTTACAGCACTGGTGCACTAATATGAGCCATTAATGTGTGAAATGTTTTTTTTAAAGTGTGTTAGGCAGCAGTAAATGTGATGGTTGCTGCAGCTGGTATTTCTTACTGGGTTTCCTTCTGCTGGCTATTCTTACAGCCATCCGATTTCTTTCCCTTTTCAGTTCCGCCACCTCCAAAATTGCTGTCGCTAAATGGCGGCATTAAGAGGCTGAGCTTGGCATGAAGGGGAGAAAAACACAACCTATTGATAGCGCAGGTTACTTCAAGAAATGTCTGCTTGATGGATGTGCAGATGAAAGTCCATTTCCTTGAATGGCAAATAAAAATACAACCATGGCTGAAAACCATTCAGTTGCCGACATGTACGTTGAACACATAATTGTATCGTATATTGGTACATTTTCACTTCTAAAAAATCAAGATGTGAGAGATTGTCCTGAAGAGACGAGGCTGAAACGCCTACATTCAAAAGTTTTGCATATGGGAACTGAACAAAAGGCGTGTTTCACTGATGACTCACTTGCATGTTTGTCTGCAAGCTGGATGAGGCTGTGGGAGATGTCTCTCCTTCTGTAGAAACAAACCACCTTGGCCTCCACATTCCCACTGGCCGTCTGAAACAGAGAGAGAATGACAGAGATGAAGCTGGAGTGGGGTGGCAGCAGCTCCCTGCACACACTGCTAATTTCCCATGAGACTTGTTTTTTTGTGTGCCTGTCAAGCTTCCTCGAGCTGCTATGACAGGTTGACCAGGGCATCAGCAGCACTTGTGATCCAATGATTGATTGATTGTCTTGCTGTATAATTAAGCTGACAGCCTTAAAGACACTGGCCGGCATTATATGCATGACTGATGGAGAGTGTGATGGGAAAAGTGTCTCAGACTTCTACTGCTTTGTGGAGTACATGAAGGGCATTTGTACTGCATTGTAATACTATTTTTTCTTTTTGATTCCTATCCCAGGACCTGGACTTTCTGCTTTGGCAGATACCCAGTACTGATTACCAGTATTTAAAAAAAAAATTGCCAAATAACTAACATTTCAGCAAGTTCTGGCTAATGCTACAATACTGAAAATTACTTTATACTTCCACTCTGTAACAAGCACTTGCCAGTGGCAGCGCAACTGTTGAAGCAGCAAAGAAAAAGTGATACTAATACACTTGAGAGTCATGGCACAGATCAGTATACAGATTTGCGTTCTTTCCAGTGCCCAATGCAGCATTTTCAGCAGTATTTGAGACATTTCTGTTTTTCTGATATCAGTTATCATTTACAGTTTTCACATGAGGTATGTGGGAAAAACATCAAGCGTAATAAGAATAATTACAGTGCAGCCCCAACATAGGTTACAGGTGCAATAAGCTCCAGATTACGAGCTTCGTAGGCAGCAACTGTCACACAGACTGCAGGGAGTTCGCATGCAGCCACACTTTGGCCTTTGTAATTATAGTGTATTTTGTCTATACCACATTACGTATATCGTAAGTATGTTTTCTTTCATGCTGACATTGATGTGAGCTGACATTTACCGCCCACACCACCTACATGTATACATCCTTCACTGGGGAGTAGATAGAAACAACTACACAGTTCGGAAAATAAAGTTGACAGACTTTGATCTTTGCAACAGGCGAAAAAGGCATTCAGACAAGGGCGCTAAAGATGATGGTGTGGTATTTGAACTTTGTTGTTTTTTTTTTTTAACTGAATCAAATATATTATTAAAGAGGGTACTAGGACAATTTATCAAACATTTATAAAGCTCATCACTCCTTCAGACATGACACATGATGAAGAAATGGGAACAGCCGTCTCTCGTTTAATGATGAATTACAATCACTGAGTCAAGAAATGACCACACACGCATACACCATTAGTAAAGTAGGGTGGGTGTAGGAACAGAAAGGAATCCTTGTTATTTACCCTCAGGCATAAATAGGGATAAACACACACACAGAAAAAAAAACATGGCCACTTTCCTACCTTGTTAAGTTCTTCTATCCGTCGGATCAGATATGGGTTACTGGAGGAGTTCTCAAAGAATACATAATCTGCAACAAAACACACACAACAATCATGTGTGTGGAAATGAAAATAATACAACTAGAATCACGTGTGAATGTGCAATTCTAACAAACCAGCGCCAGTGAGAATAGACAGTTCTGCTTAACAGGTCAAACCAAGCAATATACATTGAATTTCTTCTGCTCTTAAACAAACTAAGAGCACTGCAATCCATCCTGGTTCAATTGCACCTGGGGAGATTATAGGGTAACTTTGGAAAAGTTCAATCCATAGCAAAGGCTGCCTTTAAGCGGTGCCTCAAATTTCGAAATTACAATGGTCCAAGGAGATAAACAACCCCGCCAAGAGGCTAATATATCACAGCTGTCAAAGTCAAAGACTTTCAGTTGTATTCAGTGCATGCACAACACTGTTGTCTGTCTCTGGATTCAGAATAAGTTTGTCCTTGTGGTTGAAAAATGATGAATTACAGCTCATAACAGATATATATTAACTTAACTAGAGCTGGAACGACTTGACCTCTTCTCAGAGTATCAGCAAAATCAAGGTAAACATGCAGACTTCCTGCTGTTCTCTGTCATATATCATTGCAAACAGAATATTTGGGGTAATTCATGTTGCATCATTCCATGTTCTGAGCTGACAGAAAACACTAATGCCCGCAGAAGCTAAAGTTGGGCTAGTTTCCACGGAGCACTGAAAGGAAGAGGCTCTACACTAGAGTTGAGGAATCTGGTGTAGTGAAACAAACCTGATCCTACTGAGATTGAAGTGGTGCCAATAGCATCACCTGAGCTGGGATACTTAGTGTTAGTGTGACATGTCAAGCACTGGGGCCATTCCACCCCGACCATAACAATAACACGCAACCTGAGGTGAGTGTGGAGAAAAGGCTTTGACCCTCCAGTCGCAACGACGCCACGAACACAGGCAATAATTTGATGCAGAATTCCACCTCGGGTGCTAACACGCTAGCTAACCACAGAAGCCAATTTGCTAATTACTGCCACTCGCGCTGCGTGTAGGTGAACAGTGGGGGGGACACGAAGCATGTAAAACGTGGCTGAAATCGTAAGATGCGAGTCTGGGAACAGGATAAAAGCCAGCGCCAGGGCTGCGATGATGGCAATCAGTGGAGCCATAGCGGGTGCTAACGTTAGCTAAATTAGGTACCGTACTAATGGCTGCATGCCAGAGGAGGCAAATACAAAGGCAGCCTCAGACTCTCCGGGGGAACACTCAAACACTGTTTTAAGACACATGTCCGGCGGAGAAGCCACGCTGAGGCTCGGGTTCCACTCTCCCCGGTGTAGATACGCGGAAAACCGAAACACTACGGAAGGTGCCGACCGGTGAAAAATGTTTACATTGTGAGCTAGCCCATGTAGCAGGCTGGCGGCTAGCTGCTGTGGCCACGACAGACGCGAGGCCTGACCCATTTTGGATCCCAAATATTTTGAAATTATCGCCCTCCTGCTCCACGTTAACGCGCCCGTGTTGGTGAAACCACGTCCGCGGCTCGCCATCAAACCCAAACGGGAAGAAATATCGCCACGGCGAACCCCCCTACGGTGAGTTAAACCCTGGGACGGGTAGCTGCTGGGAGGAAAAAGGTCCACATTGACATACATACCTCCGACCCGGTACATGTTGGCCGCCATTTCTGCCCTCCCGGAGTGTAAACCATAAACCAACGAGGGAAAAAGAATAAATTAACAATAATAACAACAATTAAAAAAACAAAGAATAAAAAATAGACTTCTTAAAAAAGGTAAAGGGTGCGATGAGAGTCCGGATGTACACCTCAATTGGGAGAATTTCTTTCTTTCTTTTTTTTTTTTTTTGGGCAATTCAGCCCCCCCCTCCCCTCCTGATACGATTCACAGCACCCTTTACACTACAGTGAAGTCAGAGCAGCAGATCAACCAGAAAAACCACTGGCTGCTGCTGATGACGTCAGAGAGAGGGGGGTATATATACACACACACACACACACACACACACACACACTCGCACGCACACACCTAGTGTACTCACAAACTTTGCAACCCCTGCACAAGTTTTTATTTCACATTAAACACAACTCACTCATTACTTTTGTACATCCAAAACACCACAATGGTTAAATATGCAGACCACATCTCTCTGATCCAACAGATATAAAATAAATGGTTTGGCTCTTGTATGCTTTTGCTGTTCCTCTGACAAGCCCTCCCCCTGTCTGATGACCCATCGGTTCTTGCACTACAAGTATGGTTAGGTAGATTTGTGCCCTAAAGCAGAGAGAACTTGTTTAAAGGTTATGGAACAATATCATCCTAAACAACAAAAACAACTGCCTGTAGGATATTGATGAAGTCAGGTGTTTGCACGACAAACTACCATGCAAATCCTATATTCATGTTGTATATTCTATTGTCATTCATGATACATGTTTTCTGTATCTTTGAAACTTCTGTTTCCAATAAAATCCCAGGTGTGGCTTGGATAATCTTTTTCATAATTTGTCAAAGATTTACAGTTTACAATCAGTCAGTGAGCTGTATAACCACCAGTTGATGTCCTATAAAACCATAACATCATGTTATTGCTGTATTTTTTAAAATCAGGCAAAACTTTATTTTGACAACTGTAAGCACACATTCACAGATGAAATGCTCATAATTTTCATATACAATGATAAAAAATAAAAAGCATATTCAGTGTGAGATTGTTGCAGATGTTGCACAGATAGACATTCATATATGATTTTAACCTATCAAACATAATTCGATTTCCATTATGCAAAAGTGTGTTAGTGTTTTGGAGTTGGTTCTCATTTGTTGAAGGGGTCATGAACCTAATAACAGCGTTCAACTTCCTTTTTGCTCTGTAGTTTCCTTTGGTTACTTTTTTCTGTTCCGCGCGCCTGTCCGTGCGCGCACGTGTGACATCAGTGCTGGGATTGGCTCGCCCTCACTGACTGGGTTGGAGAGAGAGGCTCCTCAGCAGGCTGCACACTCAGAGGCGAGGAGAACGGGGGACGGAGGGAATAGTTTACCACCAGCCACGGTGCGGAGCGCATGCAGGGCCACCTCCAGTCCGTGCCAACCACGCCCGCCCTGGGGCTGACATGGGAGACTGTGACCCCCCCTCTCTCCCCTTCTCCCCAAGAGTCCAAACTCTTCTTTGGAAGGGGGGTGGACAGTGAAGAGGACTTTTAATTGAAGTGACACGCTAACGAGATGAAGTTTGGGAAGAGTATCTGCGTGCTCAACGTAGGGGGAACCCGCTACGCCTTCACCCGTGAGGTGATCAAGGATTTCCCTCTCCGGCGCGTCAGTCGCCTGCATGCGTGCGCAACAGAGAAAGAGGTGTTGGAGCTGTGCGACGACTACGACCGGGACCGAAACGAATTCTTCTTCGACCGCCACGCTCAGGCTTTCGTGTTCATCATGCTGTACGTGCGATCCGGCAAACTCCGCTTCGTCCCCGGAGTGTGTGAGCTCTCCTTCTACTCGGAGATGCTCTACTGGGGGCTGGAGAGCGCGCACCTGGACTCCTGCTGCCAGAAGCGCCTGGACGACAGGATGTCCGAGATCGGGCTGGACACTCTGTCCGAGGGGGACATCGGATTGTCCGGGGACGAGCCGCATAGTCCGGGGGAGTCGGTGCAGCGGCCGGCACTCACGGGTCGCGCTCTGTGGCTGGAGAGGATGCGCGTGGCTTTCGAGGAGCCCAACTCGTCGCTTGCGGCGCAGCTGTTGGCTTCGGTGTCCGTGATCTTTGTGATTGTTTCTATGATCATGCTGTGTGCCAGCACCCTGCCGGACTGGGACACAGCCAAGAGGAACACCGTGGATGAGCACAGGTAGGCGTCAAGTTAAGTTTGGTGCAGGAGTGAAGTGAGACTGGTGCGTAAAGCGCTTAAATCACCTCACTGACGCGCACCCACCGCGGTAGAACACTTTATAAATAAACGAACACACTCATAATTACTTGAGAATCTTATGATAACGCCAGGCAGTGGTCAGACTGGCTCCCTCTTTATTTCCCAGAAGGTTGGCACACGCATGGAGGCGTTTTCTTTTTTAAATTATACTGTAATGTGGTCGTTTCATACACAACAGAATATGCGTTAGTTAAATGTAGACAATGTGTCCTTGTGCTTAGTACTGATGCTTCTTACATCAATCAATCCTGATCACAAGTGGGAGACAGGGGGTTCCTCACATGTCAGACAAGCTCCCAAGGAAGCAAATCAATAACAGATCCATATTATCTACAAAAGTGCAATGTTAATTACTAAACAGAAAGCCCCGCTTTGCCCTTATTTCAGTCTCCCCACCCTACACTGTGCAATCACAATGTACAGTACACAAGGAAGACAAACAGGTCAGATAAATGCTGGATTCATAACATATAATGAGGGAGACAGGTGGAGGGAATATTGAAATAAGCAAACAAAACAGGGCACCAAGCCACTCTCAGAAATCACCCTCTCTTTAACTCAGTGTTTGGATATTCACCTTTTTTTTATGCACCTCCGTTTCCACATGATTTTGGCTTGTTCTCAGTCACTGCTCTGCCTGAGGCGGCCTCTCTCTCTCTATATAAGGCTGGGTTATGTTCAGTCAGGGTGTACATAGTTTTGAGTTTTGGATCCATTACAGTGGTTAGGTAATCGACTAAAAGTGCAGTTTGTGCTCAGGGGTCAGAATGATTCCAATGTAGTTTCATGCCAGGAGATGATGCAATTCTCTCATTCGCGGTATAATTTGGTTTTGGTCTAAATGCTCTGATGGCCCTCTCCCCGTCCATGGCTGTGTGGTGTTTGCTGGGCCTGGCTGGTTAAATACACACAGCATCTCACTCTAATTCACTCTGATTGCCTTAATCAATGGGCCATTCGTGTGCTTGTTTGAGTCACACTCTCAGCATGAGGGTTCATGATTTATCCCTCTGTGTAGTCTCCGTGCAATTTCCCCTCCTCCCTCACTGTGTGTTTGTCCTCTTGGCTTCGTTTACTGAAGTCATCGCTGGATTTCATCTGATATCACCCTCTTGTTTCCATAACGAGACCCCCTGCTTTTCTTCCTTCTTCCTCATATTTACCGTTTGTCAAACAGTGTCTCATATCATCCATCTTATAGTGCCTCTGCCATTTCCTGTTTACTCATGTTTCTCCTCTGCTCTCTCTCCCCTGTAGGATAGTGGAGGCCGTGTGCATAGGCTGGTTTACAGCAGAATGCATAGTGCGTTTTCTTGTAGCCAAGGACAAGTGGGACTTTCTCCGCCGGCCACTGAACCTCATCGATGTGATCGCGATCAGCCCCTACTATGTCACCATGGCAATGGCCCGAGCAGGGATGCCTGGTGCTGGGCTTGGGGTTGCAGGAGTGATACTGCGGGTTCTGAGGATGATGCGGGTGTTTTGGCTCATGAAGCTGGCCAGACACTTCCTGGGCCTACAGACACTGGGGCTGACGCTCAGGCGCTGCTACCGGGAGATGGTCATGCTGATGGTGTTTGTTTTCGTCGCCATGGCGATATACAGCGCCCTGGCTCAGCTGCTGGAGCACGGCTTGGACTTGGGCACGCAGAACCCAGACTACGCCAGCATCCCAGCTGCTGCCTGGTGGGTCATCATCTCCATGACGACGGTGGGGTACGGGGACGTGTACCCCGTGACAGTTGGAGGACGGGTGCTCGGGGGAATGTGCGTTGTCAGTGGGATCGTTCTCCTGGCGCTGCCCATCACGTTCATCTACCACAGTTTTGTACAGTGCTACCATGAACTCAAACTTCGATCTGCCAGATATGCACGCAGCCTGTCCGTGGAAATGCTGCGGTAAATTTGTACCAAACATCCACAGCCCTGCCTCTACCAGAAGGAAACTCAACAAAGACAATCCGCTGATCACGTCATCAAATATTGATAAACTCCGTTCCCTGCTCCAGGCACATGTGATTTTATTTGGCTTGTATTGCTCCTGCATGTATGATCGATGATCTCCAGTCATCATCCTCAATCAGAAAGCTTTGTGCTTTTCTAATTACAAACACAGTTTGAACAGCAGAATAAGAATGCACAAATAATTATTTACGAACGCACACAGGCAAGGTCAGACCAGTTTTGACAGTGACTGCTGTTTACACTGTATTCCCATGGTTACAGCATTGGCAGAGACGGCTGCTGCTTTGTGCTGCACAGAGGGCCCTGTGTATGCATGTTATGTGTGTGTGTTTGTCTGCCCATCAGCCTTTCGCTTTTGTTTTAGCTTAGCACACAGAAAAGCTGCACAAGATTGATGTGTGACCTCAATGCATTCAACTAAACCTGGGAAATATTGTGAAAAAGCAAATAGGCAAGAGCAAGGTGAGGATGGAGCAGGGGCATACGGAGGGCTTAGGGTGTAGGAGTAGCTTAAGCCATGGATAATTAAATATGGAGACAGGTCAGCAAGCACTACAAAGTGGCAGACAAGATATCACAGGGCAGATGGAGCGTGAAATGCACGATTAGGATCATGGGACAAAAATGACAGAGATGACAGAATGTGGAGCGGGCCCGGGCACACGATGAGGAGCTTGTGTTTTGCTTGTCAATTATGAGTGAATGTAAGGCATTTTGTATTTCTGTGTCTCCAAGGCAACCTCATCCTCCAGCATGTCAATCATGATGGAGGGTGATTTGTGTGCACACATCCTGCATCCCTGCTGGCTAGCAGCATTTTTATCCTGTGATTATTGAGAATAACTCGCGTTTATAAAAAATAAATAGGAGAAAGAAAGAGAGGAGTATGGACAAAAGGAAACGATAGGCTGTCACAGACAATGGTTTTGATATTTGCAATTCAGACATGATTGCGATGGCCTTGCTTTGCCAAGATGATATGATTTGTTGAAGAGACACATGATCCAAACAAACAAGTCAACACCTCTCCCACACAACAGCCTCTCTGAAGCGCTGCTCCTCTTCCTCCTCATAACATCAACCATCCTCCACACGGACATACACATGCATGCATGCACGCACACGCGCACAGAAAGTCAGTCTGAGTCTATTCATTCAGTTTTATGTCTACATTTGTTATTCCCTGATGAACTGTATTTTGAAGACCTCATATCTCAGTATCCTTGTTGTGTTGTGAATGTACTTTTAAGTAATGTTGCAGTCTCACAAATGAAAGACGATCAATACTTTGTTACCCAGCTTGCGGCATAGTTTATAGCCCAGTGGATTTTGGCCATGCTAGATTAAAAGAAATCAATCAAACCTTTTTCATCAGTTGGTTATGTAACTTTAATGAATGTGATCAATGTATAAGGTTTTTAAAATAAAATTACTCAGTGTGCAATGTCTCTGAATGTGTAATTGCCTATTTCAAATTATATATTGCTGTAAAAATTGTAAAATGCTAAAGCGTTATGAGGCAATATTGTAATATTGCACCAGGGCAGAGAGTTTAATCCACTGGCCAAAAGTCTTTTAAACTCCCATCTACCATGATTCTCCTTCTAGTCTATTGTTATATTATATATTCGTTTAGAATATTTTGAATATTCTAGTCATGGCTCGAGGGGAGCCTGGGACAAAAGCATTTCAATGCCAACAACTACCAAACATAATTGTTGGGCAAATGAAAATAAATCCTTGAATCTTTAATCTTGATGAAGGATTTTCGTACAATTTTTTCCTAACTTAAAATTAAGCTACTAAATTACACAGTATGTGTCGAGATGTGATGAAAACATTTCAGGCAGGGGATTTTTCACAGGTTCTGATGTGATGTATGGTTTACCCCTCTGGGCCTGATGTGGGCAGTGGAACATAACATCCTGTGTGAGGAACACCTGAGCCCACAGGCAGTGATCTTATCAAATTTTTACTGGGCAAGCGTTGAACTAAATATTCTTCACCAAATATTATTTGAAGGGTAAATCCGACAGGATATTTTTCTAGATAATAATGATATTCTGTGTTAAAAAGTAACGATGTGTCAAGTCTGCAAATTTGCAATGGGAGGCTTCTATATTTTATGTGCCTTCACTTAAGCTTGTTTGTGTATGCATACACACACACTGCAGTTTAAGATACCTTGAATTATCTTAGGGGAGTGTGTATTTATTGTGTGAGTGTTTATTTATGTGGGGGAGGGATTATCTATGAGTCAATTGCCCGCCACTTGAATTTTGAACAGGCGAGGGGACGGGCCACCTCACGTACTACGTCACATTCTGTCGACGGGCGCAGCAGGAGGACCCTTTCACGACAGCTTTAGTAGCCTCCGACCCGCGGAAGAAATACCCTCACGTCCTTCAGTAGTAAAATGTACTACAAGTTCAGCGGTTTCACCCAGAAACTAACGGGATCCCCTCCCACGGCCGCCTACAGCCCCCAGGTAAGACCGAAGAGACCAGATTGTTGGAGCCGGTCGCCGCAAATCGATGACCTTCATATCACCATGTTGGATTATTTTTCCTCGCGTTCGCACCTGGCTTTAAAATGATCTTGACTCCATCTAGAGACCCTTCAGAAGCAGTTGTTGATAATGGAAAAGAAAATGGTTGTTTATATTGTTTTGCGTCAAAGAAAAGAAAAGAAAAGAAAATGGTTGTTTATATTGTTTTGCGTCATATCACGTGGTACTGTGAGTTCACTCATGCTCAACTTCATTTTAATTTATTCAGCCATTTTGTCTTGTCAGTGTGCCATTTAGTGTCACCTGTGGATTTTTATGAAGCAATGTTGCGTGTTATTGCTTCGAGGACAAACAGCAAATATGGAGGCTGTGGCCTTTTCTTGTCTCCTCCTTTCTTTCCATGTGAGATTAAATTCCCAGTCTCCATCACTGCGTCCACACAAAGCCTTTATTTAACCTTTATCCTGGAAGATGATTTCCAACATGTGAATGTGACCTTCTTGTGACCTAACAACCAATTTTCGAAATTCAATGGCCTGTCAGAGCTTCAACCAGATGTGACCTTTATTATCTCTCGCCTGTCCTTTACACTGCTTGTTATTTTCTGACAGTCATTCAAGCCGCCTTCAAGCTCTTCTCATTTGTAGGAAGAAAATTGTAACTCATTAAATTGTTGAACGGGTATATCAGCTAGTTCGTTGTTGAGGTGGCATGTAATTCAAACTGCATCCAACATGCCTTTCTGTCTTTAGTCTGATGATGTTCTCAGAAAGTGAATTTAATAATACATACATTCCCAGATGGTACAAGTCCCAGATGGAAAAATAATTTGGTAAATTATTGGAGCTCATGCTTTATTACTCTGCTAGTGCTGGGTAGCAAAATAACAATCAGCACAGTGTTATTTTCACATATTTTGCTGTTTGTCCCATGATTATAAAACCACAGCCCTCCCAAATGATAATGTGACATCTGTCATGATTCGTCACAATGCTCCATGTGCACACCTCACAACAAAGCACTGACTATGTAAATAAACTAGCGCTACTTTAACCACAGATGAGATCTCTTGTTGACAATGTGAAAACAACATGCCGGCAGAAAAAAACACTCTATGAACAATTGTTGGAAAATGAAAAATGACTTTGGTACATTGCATCTTGATTGGTGGCACATTATGACACTGAGTGGTGAGTGTCATAGCTAACTGCACGTTAGTTATGCCCTCCTTGACTAGTTACAAATTTATAATGGTGAACTTTTATTTCAGTCCTTTCTGAAAGGGAATATAAAACTAATCTGCTTCCACCTCTTCTGTGTTTTCAAATGTCAGATTTAATTTCCCTCCTCCCACAGGAGCTTCCTCCACACACTCTAACAAGCATAATGGGTCTCCTAGCAATTTATAAAATGATTGGTGG
Source organism: Pseudorhombus dupliciocellatus (assembly GCA_016785235.1). NCBI lineage: Eukaryota > Metazoa > Chordata > Actinopteri > Pleuronectiformes > Paralichthyidae > Pseudorhombus > Pseudorhombus dupliciocellatus. Next base: position 284,225 of record JAFBJW010000221.1, read on the forward strand.
GTGAGGCATCCTGCAAGCCTGAGAATATTAAAATTGTCTTATTTGTACTTAATCAAGACCATGGTGTACCCCCAGAAAATACTCTTTAATTATTTGTCTGAATAAAAGAAGAGCAGTATATAATTTTATCACAATTCCACAAGATTTGTGCAGATTCATTGCTAAGAAACATGTCTATATCACCATGGTTGAGATATTATAAGTCCTTTGTGTATGGAATTATCAAAAGACAAAGTAAATAGGTTCTCATACCAACATCCTCTGCTGATGTTGTGCTGTTCTGCATTGAGCAGGGTCACACTAGCTCGTCATTCATTGAGGGAGAAAAGTGATGATGACATGGTGTTACTTTTATTGGTAGAATTAAATAACACTTTTTTGGAAGCACCTGATGTTGCAGAGTTGTTGACAGTTTGAAATGACACTGCAACCACAAGAAACAGCTCTTTGCTTTTTTTTTCCCTTTTTTTCCAGTGCAAAGTGTTGAATTCTACAGGTACTGTGCTGTCTAGAAGTGCTACTTGACACTAAATAGGCTTAATACCTTTATAGATTGGTTTACAAGTTTGACACTTCTACAGATTGGCACATCTCTGACCTGCTCTTATTTGGGTATTGAACAAAAAAGATTTGGAACACTGAAAAGTCCTTTGCATTCCCAGTGGCAATTAACTTGATGTGACAACCGTAAAGGTCTTTGCTTTCACTTCTTTGCTGGCTTCGGGCCTTATTATTCTGAAATGGAAGCATGGAGGCAGTAAACTCTATCAAGCTTGAGACAATAAGTTTTAAGTCCCATTCCGAGACCACGTCCTCACATGGAGGTGCACAGTAGACTGTACAGCCTGGAAACAAAATGAGTTGGTCTGGTCAATGGAGGATTTCCGTGATTTGCCTCACCAGCCTTTACATCTGTCGCCTAGCAACAGATCTGCAGTTGGACACGTAGAGAGCGTTTTCATTTTCATTGGTTTTTCAATATGTGTGTTTTTGCATTGGGATGAAGCCTGATATTTTTAAGTCTAATTATTGGAGGTTTTGTTCCCTGTTGATCACCAAAGGAAAATTAATCTATTACTAATTAATTTACTATGACAGCTATTTTGTAATACAAGACATTTGAAGGCCCTATTGTGGGCTTCAGGAATTTTTTTTATTATTTTATATTATATTATATATATTATATTATATTTTCATACCTACAAATCTTGAATTTGCATTTGTTTTGTGCAGGGGCTTAAACCAGGCGTGCCAGTGGAGTCCCCAACCATGATATTCGCATCACCCACCAAGATAGTGGGTGAGGGTGGGTCACCGGTGGAGTACTTGGGAGCCAACAAGGTTCATGATTTACAGAGGTTATTCCAGGTAAAGAGATATATAGAGCAGATACAAAGCTAACACACATACAGGTCTCACAGTGAATCAGCTTTTATTAATTTAAAAAAGTCCCCAGAAGGGGTGTGGGGTGTTTGGGGGTTAACTTAATGATTCAAAGCCATGAGAACTCATCAGCATTTGCCAATGCCTGGTGCTCATTTCACCCCATCTTTAATGGCCGTCTGCTTCACTCGGTTCTCTATTCATCACACAACAGGCACCAAGGGAAATAATAAGAAATTCAGAAGTTAGGCAGAGCGATCATTCAGAGAAATTGAAATCACTTTATTGACTGCTGCAGCTTTCTAACTTTTTTTAAGGAATATTTATAGTAAAGGAAGAAATCAGAACTTCCTCAATACACACCAGAAAAAAGAAACATCTGTATCTATAGTCCCCACCCATAAATCATTTATTGGCAGTCCTGTATCTTGACTGGATCATCAAGCCTGTTCATTCTCTTGTCAAGAAGAAAAGAGACAAATGGCCTTTTTACTTATGTCTGCAGTCTCCAGCATTTTTAGATTTGAAAATGTGTGTGCAGAAGGTATATAACCATCAAGTTTTGACATCATGAAGAAGGCTCTGGTCTGTCTCTCAGCAGCTTCTATAATTTATTCTATCTGTTCTTTTCTCCATCAACCCCATCTCTACTTGCCTTACAGTCACAAGAAGGTGTTCCTGTTCATCTGAAGCGGGGACTTCCTGACAGGCTGCTGTACCGCACCACCATGGCTCTCACTGTAGGAGGAGCTCTGTACTGTATGGTGGCTCTTTACATGGCCACCCAGCCTGCTAATAAATGACCAACTCAAACCCTGGAATCCTATGTGACATCTCCCAACGCACCTCTGCTATGATCCACGGACCTGACCTTCCATTTGACTTCGTCATGCCACCTCTTGGGACTTTTAGATGAGAATTTATCACTATGAAATCCTCACCAGTGATAATAATAATGTCTGTCTTCTTTGTTAAAAAAAAGAAAAAAAGAAAAGTTTAAGTTAATACATTTTATGGGGAAATAAAATTGAAAGATGTTCTGAAGCATGTCTTTTTTCATTTCTGTTTTTCTCAAGGTACACCATCTGTATGAAGGACTGAAATAGCAGTGACTGGTGTTATTGCCAATCAAGCGACACATGCGCAGGTCATGTATGAGCATGTTTGAAACTCTGCAGGGTTTCGAGCTGCTGCATCTCTCTCGGCTCTTACGGATGCAAGAATAGAAGCAAACATGTAAAGATAGCCCCCCCCCCCCATTTGCTCACAGCTTTGTGGTCATGAAGCAACAAGCATGTGTGCGTGAGAGAGAGCAAGCATGATGGAGACACCCGTCTGGAACATAGCTGCTGCTCACTTGGCGTAAGTACTGTCTCATACAGTATTTATATGCGGGGGCCTTGGTGTGATGTCAGATGCTCCTTGCTGAGCTTCAGAGGGAGGGAGGCGGTCTCAGACATGTTGGCAGTCGCACATCAAGCTGCTGAGACACTCATCTCAGTCTGGACATGTGTTGGGGTTTTTTCTTCTGGCTTGAGATTACAAAGGGGATATAAAGATATGAAATCTTTCACACGAGGTTCAGTGAAAATGTACATATTTATTGGATTTAAGACATTGTTCATCTGCTATTTAAACACTCAATATCACAGAACATGAACTTAAAATGGATTTAAATTCATGCATTTCTCTTTTAAAAGGCTTCTCTGGCTCTGACACTTGAGAACAAGAGGTTTTAATGTGAATTTATTCTAATGGATCTCCATAAGAGTAGTTCTTAAAATCTGGGCCCTTCATTTGTTGGTATGACTCAGCCCCGGACCTCCCTTTGTCACAGCATCAATACTTCACACCCAGAGCAAATCCTCATGATGGATTATTAATGGTAGCACTGAAAATAACTAATCTCACCTTCTGAAGGAAATAATGAATGCTGTTAACAAACACACTACAAAATTGAAATTGAAAAATGTCTTACTTTAAAAACATTGATGACTGATTACATTAAAGAACTACAAAGCAAGGGTACAGGCAGAAATGGGACCTTGTGGGTTTGAGATTGAGATCCTATTATCTCACAGATGTCATGTTGTTATTCCATTGGATGTTGCTGTTCTTGGATTCACCACCTGGATATGAAATCTGCTTGTTTTTTGGACTTCACATTGGAAATCATTGGTTAAAGATCTGAAAAGGCATCCTCTGAAAGCCAAATGTATTTCCTCGCGAATAAGACTGTTTTTTGAAGCGTTCACTTCATCCAGGAATGGATCGCTTGCTCAGTGTCCGTCTTTTTCAATTACTTCTCAGCAGCCTCCTACTGAGGCTTTTCTTGGTAGAAAAACGAATCATTATGTGCACACATGAGTCACTTAATCGAGTCCCTTGTCCCTTGTTTGATAATCAACCCTGTACCAGCTTTTCACTGAGGAATCCTTCAGCATCACCTTTGTTTCACCTCTCTGTCTTGCCCCGTCCCTCTTTCGTCACAACGTTCCACTTGAGCAACAATAATTCCTTTTGGTGTTGAGACACGAGAACTCAGCAAACAACATGTTTACCACTTAATGGCAACTGTTAATGAGGCCCACACCTGGGAGAGCGTGAACACAGGAAACTGGGAGACACAAAACACAAGGGTGTGAGGAGCAGAGGGAAGGTGAGAGTGTGAGGTGGTTATTAACGGAAAGGCGTGTGACTGAGTGGAAGAAAACTGCAAATTGAATTCCTTTTTTACAGCAAGGAATCCCTTCGTTCTAATATCAGTCCTGTCACACTATCTCCCCAACTCTAATCCTGGCTTGAAATAGATGAAAAAGACCAGTGCATGTAAAACCACTCTTGAGAACATGAGAAAAAAAATCTGTTAAAGTTAGAAAAGAATGCCAAATTATTTTAACGTTTTAATAATTTAAATATGAAAATGAGTCGAAGAAAATGGTAGAGCCCATCTTTAAGGGTCTTCATTTTGGACAGATGAGGGCTATTTGTTGGGTACCTTGACTTGGTGGCTCTGACCAGTGTCCCATCCACTTACACACGGTCAAGTATAAAAGTACCACAATGGAAAATGGGTGACAGTGCTGGGAAAAGTTAATGGGACAGAAAATGGATTCCTTTCATGTGGCATGTTTTTCTTCAACAAATGTGAAAGGACTCGGAGTTGGATTCACATTAATGACATTGATTTCTATGTTGGGAGCTCTTCTCTTGTTCTCTGTCACATTTCACACAATTGCCTTGTTTTCTGTTTTATTTGCTGCAAAAACTCTGTTAGTTTCCTCATCTCATTCCTTTGTGTTGGTGGCATGAGGTTAGACTCTAACTGCTGCATTTCAAATTTCTAGATGAAAACTCATTTATCCAGTGGTCAGATTCTGGGTGCTACAGACATAACTAAATCTATTACATTGCTTTTTCGCTGTGGTTTGTTTTCCACACGCCTCTTCGGCTTGTTTTGTTTTATTCTCTTCTTGCTGGAGCTGCTGTTCTGCTGCAGGTGCTGATGTGACAGAGTACAATGTTCCATGCTGCAGCTGGAAACATGAATTCTGTCTTCAATTTGCAGGCTGCGAAACCACCATAACCTAAAGGAGTCTGAAAGGCTGCACACGACCGCAGAGTTTCAGTATTTTAATTCACTGTTCTCCACAGCCAGAGCAATCTGTTCACAGATAACGGGGGACGCCATCGACCACCGAGAGCAGTGGGCCTCTTAATTCGGTGGACATCCACGTCCGTTTGGGATGTAGGAACAATACCGAAACATAACAGCTCTGCAGATCGCAATTACAAATGGCTCTTCTAAGCGCCTTGCAGGAAGGACATGAAGGGGGGAGGAGTGACAAATCACCTTGGCTCACAATGGCCCTGCCACAAGAGCACAGCCTGAGAACAAATAATGAATAAATAAAGTTCTCTGAGATTGAATGAGGGGAGCCATTCGAGAGGCAGGAGCTTTTGTGTGTGAACAAATGGCCGCTGTGCTCTCCTCGCAGATTAAACGACCCCAAGTGGGCCGGGGCAGGAACGAAGCAGCAGAGTGGAGACACTAGAGCATCCACCAGGCGTGGCGTGTACCTGCGCCATATGAGACATGACGCCTCGGCTAAAAATACACGCTCACATTTCACAAGAGGCCTCAAGTGAAATCAGGGTGTGATTTGAGCTGGGATCGGGGAGAAATCGACTCGCAGCCCTTTGCTCACTGGGGGTCTCTGCTCGCCACTTGCTCGCCTCTCAACATGTAATAACCAATCAGAGGCAGGGCAAGAAATAAAAAGTGGGTCATGGAGAGCCTTCGGTAAGGTAAGTTTGAGGCGTGGGGGGGGGGTGAGCTGATTGGTGTTATAAGTGCTGGCTACTTAAAGGGCTTCTCTCTGTGTGTGATTTTAAAGAAATGGCTTTTTCCTTCAGGCTATTTTTTTTCTTTCTGTTTCTTTTCCCTGGCAACAACCTTATGTAAGAGTTCTCTACGCGCTGCCCCTTCGCTGTGTGATGAAACGACCTGGCGAATCCCACCAATACCCAACGGAAAATGTTCCACATCGCAGAAAGTATTCGGACAGGGAGGCAAGTTGTCCTGTCTCACACGTGTCCACGCTGCCTGCAAAACAACAGCCCTCATTACAGAAAGATCATTTTAAGAGGAAGACGAGGAAAACGTCTCCTCCAAAAAGAAGCGAATCAATACGGCTGCCCAAGGATGTGAGAAAGGTGCAATGAGAGAGCAAGAGGAAGGGTGTTGAAATAGAGTTGGAGCAAGATTAATGGCCGTTTAAAAAGGAGCAGTATTCATCAGTAGTCAGCTTCAGCTTCAGGCTTCGTAACTGTGTGTGTGTGTGGCAAACTTTGCAGCAAGTTTAAACTTTGTTGAACTTCCACTCATGCCTATTTGAATAAGTGACCACATTACACTGAAACTGATGACATTACTTTTCAAATGAGAGCGAGCCTCAATTTCTACTCCGTTGCACAGTCAAATAAAACACACACACACAATTCTACAGACAGCAATATAACAGCACTACCTACAGGTTTAAGCATCTTTAGATTCAAATTCCTCTAACTGAGGGAATTTCAACTAGGACGCTTCACACTGAGACAGGAGTAACATTTTATTTCTTGTCAAAAATCATCAGGGTTAGATTCAACCTTCACGTGTACAAATAATTATCCCCATGTTGCTAGAAAACACATCTTTCCCACAGGCAAACAGAGTGAACATTCCCAATAAATAAGTAATAAAAGTTCAAGGAATTCAGCTGGAGCATGTAAAAGCTCCTCATGGTCATATTCACACACAAATCCTTTCTAAATCACTTGCACTTGTATGTGAGCTGTTTGCGGTGGTAGTGGATCCACGCAGGGGCAGCGATGAGCCCGGTCAGGAAGCCGATCGTGGCACCCAGACTACAGGAGACGGGCCAGACCTACAGGAAGCAGAGGATGAAGTGAGTCAGTGCTGAATCATTGCTTGACCACTTTGTTGACGAGAGGATTTCTGACATGAGCTAACCTGCCAGGGCCGGTCCCAGTCCAGAGGGATAGGGAACGCTCCCACCCAGGCTCCTACCACCGTGCAGACCACTGTTATCTGTAGACAGGTGTCCCACACTGACATCGCACTGGGTATGGAGACGAGGAACAGCAAATTCAGTTACGCTGGATAAACGCATGACACGTGTGACACATGGAACAGGGGGGTGTGGAAAAACAAGATTTAGATGTTTACCCATGCCGACTGAAAACACGTATCCAGGCCTGCACATTGGGCCCAAGGACACAGAGACACCTTAATGTGGTGAGAGAGGTCAGCAGCACGGCGAGGGAGAACGTCTCCAAGGCGGATCTGGAAAACATAAATTAGACGTTCAGAGCACGAATCGAATCCCAGACTAAACCTATAGACTGTTTAGGTCTTAAGCGATCCAAACATAAACAGATGTGGTGTGGTGCAGGAACGGCAGCGTATACTCACTCAATCAGCGGAGCTCCATATAGAACCACCACTGCGTGAAAGAACAGGCACGACAGGAAGAAGTACACACAGGAACGAAACAACCTCGACAGCTGCAGGGAGGGAGGCGAAGAAAGTTCAACAGAACACAGTAAGTCAAAGGAAAAGCCTATGGGTTTAAAAAATAAAAAAATAAAATTATCACATTACATTATTAATCATGCCAGTTATTCTTCAAGGAAAATAACTGCGTCAACTATATAAAATAGAATTTTGATTATAGTCCAGTTACAGGTGAATATCAGTCTGAAAGTCAGTCTGTTTTAATCGTGCACTCGACTGTAAACAACAGCGAATATTGACTTTAACCAATACACGATAATACACGATCACTTGCGCCAGCTCCACACACGCAGCGGTCAGTCGGTCACCTTGTAACCCAGCGTGTGCCTCTTGGTGGGCGGTGAGATACCGAGCAGCCAGAAGACGGCGACATTGACCGCGGTCACCGCAGCGGACACCGAGTAGAGCCACAGCAGGTGGGTCCCGTACACGGAGAAGCCCTGCACCAGCACCGCAGGGACCACGGTGGCCATGAACACCGTGGCGGCGATGATGGCGTGGGCGGACGCCATGGATCGGATTTCATGGTCCCACATGGCGGTGACTTTACCAGGCAGTGATCAAACCGCTTTAAATATCCACATGCAGGGATTTTAAAACGGTAGTTTAGGCGGACATGAGGAGGAAGTCGAGTCCATGGATTAGAGGACGTCACTTCCGTAAACACGGGACTACAGCGACTTCCGCTTAGACTTCACAATAAGAGTCCGATGTTAGGTGGAAATTCTCTGTGTGGTGTCTCTCTGTTGGTGTCTGTGTAGAAAAGATCTGGCTTGATATCATACATATAGATAGATAATACATAGATATTTGATTAATTCAATAAATAAAACTCGTGCAGTCAAATGATGCGACATGAACAAGAGCATGTCATCAGGATACTTGAAGGAACAGCAAACAGGAAGTAGTATTTTGGAGCTGGCCAATCACAGAAGGCAGGTGACTTTCATCGTGGCCGTTTGTGACGGACAGCGCAGCCAGCGAATGAAATGTGATATCGTCATAATATTGACCAATCAATGTGCTGCGAATCCGGGCAAGGCGAAAAGCAGACGGAAGTTTACAAACAGCCACTAAACAAGCTAACAATTAGCAAGCGCTTTGGTTTCGTCTGATACGAAGAACGTCGACCAAAGGGAACCAAATGGTTTGTGAAAAGTGTACGTAAGAAAACATCGAGATACTCTCTTCGTTCAAGTTTAACCTACGTTACTGCTGTGTACGATGGCTGGAGGTTGTTCGTAAGCTAGCGTTGTGTGACTTTACCTTTACCCTTTACCTACTATTCCTTTTGTTTATGGTGTTAATCTGTTCATGTTGCCCATGTGTTTTTGTTGTTCACCTGTTTATGATGTTCAGCTGTTGTATGTGTTCCCTGTTGTTTCAGGCGAGAAGAAGCTTGGTAAGGTCATCTGCCCTGACACCTGGAAGGATGGAGCTCGTAATACAACAGGTTATCTTTAATCCTTCTTCTATGTAAAATGACCGAATTGTGGCGTGAAGCTGTTACTAGAAATTACACTAAAATACACCTGACCGTCTCTTGTTGTTCTAATGGGGTTCTGTCTGCTTCCTCCTCTCAGAGGGTGGTGGACGGAAGCTCAATGAAAACAAGATACTGACCTCCAAGAAGGCCAGGTGAGGCTTGATAGTGACTGAGAGACTTTAATCACACAAAGATAGCATGAGAGCTGTGCTGCTAACAGAGTGAAAATGTATCTCCCTCTCAGGTTTGATCCTTACAGCAAGTCGGGCTTTACTACCTGCAGGATCTGCAAGAGCTCAGTTCATCAGTCTGGATCACACTACTGCCAGGGCTGTGCGTACAAGAAAGGTACGAACACACTGGATTTTTTTACTGAACTGAAATCCTTGTGAGTTTTGTGAGGTTTCTATTCCTCTAACGCAGAATGTTGGAGGGATGAGATGTAAACGTTGCTGTTTCTACTGCTGTTGTATATGAAAGCGCTTGTCTACTGCCCCCATGTGACCAAAATACACATTGCATCTTAAACATAACCTAAAATGGGATTTAAATAAAGCAAATTTGAAGATTATAATGGTTGGTTTATATGTAGCATCTAAAGAAACATTACGAAACATTGGCTCTGTGTCATAAAAAAAGAAAAAAATATTAACGAACAAACAAGTATTCATGTACAAAATATGGTAAAAGAATGGTAAACAGAAGACACATATGTACAAAACAATGATAAATCAGAATCTAAAAATTGGTTCAATAAAATCTCTTTTTTTATTTCAGTCTCCCAGACTCTCCCAGACATCTGGTAAAGGAAAATGTTTTTACAATTAAACTGCTTTAATTTGTATTTGCTCCCCTTTGTCTCCAGGAATCTGCGCCATGTGTGGAAAGAAGGTTTTGGACACCAAGAACTACAAACAGACATCTGTGTGACAGCGTGACGAGAAGAGAAATGGAAACAGATGTGTGGATGAGAAGGTGTTTATCATCTTGATTCTTTTCCAGTATTTCTCCATAGATCCCTGTCATAAATCTTTACTGTTATTCTCCCCACCTCAGTGAACGAGAGTTGTTTGGATTTTGTATCCTCTTATTGTAAAATACTTACAAATCTAATACACAGGGCAGCCCTGTCTTCTCCAACATCAGTTAACACACATGTTTCTTGAGCCATGGGATTTTATTTGTTTTTGTGTTTTTTGAGTGAAATAATTTTGCTTTTTAAAATAATTCATTTGTCACGTGTTTCACTTTTTTGGACATCATCTAACAGGGATATTTTGCACCTTTGCCTGAAGCAAACATGGGTTTAATTTTAGCCTCTTACGCACAGCATATCCATATCTGTCCTGTGCGCTTGTAATAATTGCTTTATTCTGACATAATCACATTAGGAAAGTGCATGATGGACTATCAGGTGTGGCCTCTCCACATCTGCCACAGGTTATAGTTCATAGGCTGTCTGATGACAAGCCCCGTGTTTGACATTTAAAGGCCCTGCTCGCCCTCAGGCCTTCAACCATGTGTGGGCACAGTTGTTTTTATCTTATAGGCTATGCTATATTGATTCATGCCATTGTTCCACAACACAAAAAAACAACAGGCTTTAGCTTTTTAAGGTTATTTAGAGTTATGTTTGGATGTAATAGATGTGATGTAAAATGAAATAACTCCTTTGTTAACAACTTGGTTATACTGGTTATATAAAGTATTTCTAGACTCTAACAGTTAGAGTCTAACTCTATTTCCCACACCAAGGAGGCTGTCTTTTCATCTTTGTTTATTAACAGTATTACAAACAAACTAATCATATATTTTCCATGAAATATTACTGAGTGGTTGGGAGATTAATCCATTAATTCCTCAACCATCCAGATCAGGCTTTTGTGCATGGTTTCTGATGAAAGGCATCCAGCGATCGGGAGAATTTGAAAGTGGTTTTATAAACAGATTGTTGAGCCTTTTATGTTGGCTTGTTAGCTTTTGTCTCCGATCACATGTGCATGATAACCACAAGCTTGTAATTGTAAAATCTTGTTGAAGTTTACACACTTGATGCTCAAAAACAAAAAAGGAGCAATTTTCATCATGTTTATTATTTTATATAGCAAAGAATCTTCCAAATCCCTGCTACAGTCGTCAGGAATAACAGCAAACATTACTCAATGCATAAGTTAATCACTTGTTAGATTACAGAAATTGTCATAAATTACAAAGACTTCATATTTTTGTGCAGAATAGACACACCTTGTTAAATTTTAATATATATTGTAATACAATAATCGAGTCATAAAAACAATTGCCATGTAAGGCTGTAAAATATTTAGCAAAGGCACCAAGACTGCGCAACTTCAGTCACTGTTCACAGTGATTTTCGAATTGTGAATTTCAGCAGCTGGAACTGAGACCATTCAGGCTTTGCGATACACAGTTAGAGTGAATCCTGCATCAAAGAAGAAGCATTACACTTCCTGCTTTTGGTTTTGGTCATTTTTATCAAAATCGATGCGGATCCGGTATTGCGCCAGTTTCTTTCCTTGTTACGCTATTTATGGGGCCGAGAGAGTCAGTGGTGCGTGACATCTAGGTCTGCTGTGAAAGGGTCAAGAACTCCTCCCGGGTTTTGGGGTCGTCAAGGTAAACTCCAAGCATGGTGCTTGTCACTGTGCGGCTGTTCATCTTCTGGACACCTCGCATGACCATGCACATGTGCCTGTTAAAACAAACACATACACACATGGCTCAGGTTGGGACTGCTATGTTGTTGCTGATTGAGATCAGGCATCACTTCCTAACAGGGCAATGTGTGTATAACTACTTACGATGCTTCAATAACCACAGCTACGCCTTTTGGCTGCAGAGCCTCAGATATTCCCATGGCTATCTGCTTGGTCAGACGCTCTTGAACTGAAAAGAACAAATTCAAAAGACTCCTCTAAACATGATGATGATACTAGATAACCCTCAAATCATACAGGAGAGACAAGTGCTATGGTAAAAATGCTGATACCATTGAGGTATTTTTTTTTTCATTGCTTACCCTGAAGCCTTCGACTAAAGATCTCCACAATCCTGCAGAAATCAAGGCAAAGAGAGGATTGATTGTACATTGGGTGAAATAAATAGGAATCATTAGTTAAGATGTAACTCTGGCATTAGTCCCTGGCCCCTCGTTTCATCTCTGGCCATGCGGCTGCATAACCCCCTTCATCTATGAAAGTTTCATCTGATTGAAATATCTGAATCCGTCAAGCGAGTTTATCCAAAACAAACAGCGTCTCTGTTACTATTATTCTAGGCTTGTGTGTTCAGAGAGTTGCGATATTATAGGGAAGACAGAGATGGAGACAGGCTGTGATAATAACGAGTGATTCCCACAGGTCCGCAGCCATTCTCTCATGGCTCGAGAGAGGAGAGTTTAGACTTGTGTCTGAGAGTGTGCTCGGTGAGGGGACTAGATTACGGCCGGTGGGCTTAGACCCTAAGCCTCCAGGTCAATGCACTGAGATAACAGAAGAACGCAGCCACTTGGCACTAACACCAGGATCTGTGTGTGTGTGTGTGTGTGTGTGTGTGTTACCTTGCCAACTTGCTCAGTCCCACCACTTTTTTGTTGGGGATATACCCGATGTGAACCTAGAGGGAAATACAGCAAAGTAATACACAGACCTGTACACACAGACACACACTGCCCAGATGCACACACTTACCTTTCCAAAGAAGGGCACCAGGTGATGCTCACACAGTGAAAACACGTCTATGTCCTTCACTATCACCATCTCATCGTGGTCTTCATCGAATATGGCGTTATTCAAGATGTCTGGAGAAAGAAATATGCAAATATTTAATCATGTTGGTCTTTGCCTGGTAATTACTATCAATTCCCAGATGGCTGCTGATTGGTTGCTCTGGCCAACTAAAGATTTAATCAACTAATTGTCTTGGCTCTGAACTCAGCAGCAGACTGAAGAATCTAATCACAGTCACTAGCTCTGTCTCATTTCATTGGAAATAAAAAAGCTGATTGAAATCCTTGGCATATGAGTTAAAAAACTTAAAACAAATGGAAGAGTTTTTAAAATATATTTAGTTTAAATCATTTTACACTGTACCACACATTTTATATACACGTTTAGCCTTTTAAATAACGTTACCACTTTTGAATCTTTTACTTGAACTTTTTCAAGTGAACTTTTTTTTTTTCCTTATTTTTTTTTTTCTAATTTTGTTATAAATGAACACCGGTGCACGCTCACCGTCGATGGTCTCATGGTAGCCCTTTGTGAGGAACTGCATGGCCTTGGCGGCGCGCAGCGGCGTGCGCAGCAGCCCCTGACGGTCCGTGTCCTCGCCGAGCTCCTGCAGGATGCTGGTGTAGGCGGCCTCCAGCGCCGGTAACCGGGACTTGTCCTCGGAGTCCTTGCGGGACGTCTCGTGCTTGCAGAGCACGATGGAGGACTTCATGCGCTCCATGGCGTCGATGACGTTGCCGTTGCAGTGACCGTTCATGGTGGCAGCGCTCGGATGAGGAGTGTGTGGCTATGAGATGAGGTTCCCCTGGGGTCGAGTGGTCCCGTCTCCGGTGCTCCCCGTATTTATGAAGCCTCACGCCGGCTGCGGCGTGCGCATCCGCCTCCCATTTGCCAGCGGGCCACCTACGTCAAGGTTTCGTCAGCGGAGTTAAATGTCAACACGGAGCACCTCCATCCAAACCATGCGCACCGTGGAACCGATTCTCCACGCGTCCCCCTCGCCTCTCATCCATTCGTTCTGAATCCTCCATTGGAAACCAGACAAACCTCTTTCTCGTCATCCCATCATCAGCAGACTCCACGTGGGACAGGAAGCGAGTCCGTGCAGTCAGGCCCATTAGGCTCATGATCTGTTGATTCACTGAGCCCCCACGTCCAGTGGTGCATCCAAGCATCTATGAGATTAGATCAGATAAGACAGGACACACACTCTGTGTGTGCATCCATCTTTATTCCTATAGGTAAAAAGCGTATGCATTTGCTGTTGTTTTCTGCAAAGTCCAAACGCAGCCCTGCTGAGCCCCCCAGGTGTCCCCTGTCATGCTGTCAAAGAGATAATCAGGTTAAAAAAAACGGTCTGCAGCTGCATCCTGAGCCAATGTGTTGATACTCGTGTATTCTGTGAATCGTGGATGGGTAGATGTCTGATGTTTCTGTCTATTTTGAAATTGTGTCATCCATGAATGCAAGGCGTGTCACTTCACTACACTTTTGACAGACCTCGTTTCCACGGAAACGCACTACGGTGACGCTGGCATGACGTGACTTCCTGTCCGTTCCCGGCGGTGGCGGGAGATTCCAGCATGGCGGTGCAGCCGAAGCAGAACTTGTCCATGGACAGCGCGTCCGAGCACGGCTTCCTCAACTTCGTCTTCTCCATGCCGGAGAAACCGGACACCACGTTCAGGGTGTTCGACCGCAACGACTACTACACCGTGCACGGGAAAGAAGCCATATTCGCGGCGAAGGAGGTTTTCAAGACTAACGGCGTCATCAAGTATCTGGGCTCAGGTACCGCTTAGCTTCAGGAGCTAAACGTGTAGCTAGCTGGCGTTGGCAAACTGCAGGTGTTGTGACGCTTAAAGCCGAGCTAAGATAACCGCTAACGCACCCACTGCTCAGCCTGCAGCGTTGCAGGAAACCTAGTTCAGCTCACAATAATAATAATTATCACAACATTAATGGTGTGCTAAAGTTTCTCTCCTGGTCTTGATCTGACACTTGAGCTAACCTGCAGCTTTATTATTTCACAGTTTCTTGTGATTTAGATTATCATTATTAAGATTGAATTCTGTCTAATGTCATTTTGAGGACACAGATTTAAATGCAACAGTATTATAAAAATCAGTTATCTTATCATTTTTCGAATCATTTCCTTTTGTTAACCACAATGCGATCGATTTTGTCACAACAAATGCTTCTGTGCCTCATGCTGGTCGTCAGGGAGCAGGAAGCTGGAGAGCGTTGTCCTCAGCAAGCTGAACTTTGAGGCCTTTGTGAAAGACTTGCTGCTGGTGCGGCAGTACAGAGTGGAGGTGTACAGGAACCACAGCAAGAACAGCAAGGAGCACGACTGGAGGATTGAGTACAAGGTCATTTGTAATGCTGTGACTCTTAGATAAAACAAAGCTATAGCTCTGTTCTCACAGCCATAGATTCTCATACCTGTCCACCATCTTGTCCCTGTCCTCCACACTCAGGCCTCTCCGGGCAACTTGACCCAGTTCGAGGAGATTCTGTTCGGTGGTGGAACGGGAGCAGTGGCCTGTGCGGGAGTTGTAGCAGTGCGCATCGCCACAGGAGCCGATGGACAACGTGTTGTCGGTGTTGGGTACGTGGACGCCGCGCAGAGGACGATGGGAGTTTGCGAGTTTGCAGACAACGAGATCTTCTCCAACCTGGAGTCCATGCTCGTCCAGCTCAGCCCCAAAGAATGTCTCCTAGCCCAGGGGGACAGCCACGCTGACGGCACTAAACTACGACAGGTAATAAATGATCTGGTTAAAATTGTTGTGTTAGTCATAGAGCTATGGAAAATAATTTGTAAGATTGACAAACAAAAGTAAATCTTTGTGAAACATCTAAACCGTCAGCAGAGCTGGAAACCAAATTAATTACTTGGCTTGATATCACATGGCACACACACACGCACACAGACACTCTTATTAGGACTTCTTAGTTATAAAACGTATTAAATGACAAATTAAGTGAATAATAACTGTGTGCGTAGGTGGTGGAGCGTGGCGGGGTGCTGGTCTCTGACAGGAAGAGGGCCGAGTTCAGTAGTAAGGACGTGGTGCAGGATCTCAACAGGCTGCTGCGAACCAAGAGAGGAGAGAACACCGCCAGCAGCACGCTGCCTGAGCTGGACAAGCAGGTGAGCAGACATGCAGTACATAAGGGACAATGCCCTAACAAAATATATGGAAACACGTGACCAGGGTGCGTTTGTGTGTGCTGTCATTCTCAGGTGGCGATGTCATGCTTGGCTGCCGTAGTGCGTTTCCTGGAACTGCTCTCTGACGAGTCCAACTTTAACTCCTTCAGTCTGACCCCTCTGGACCTGGGTCAGTACATGAGGCTGGACAACGCTGCAGTGACGGCCCTCAACCTCTTCCAGGTTAGTGCCCGGGAGCAGGAGAAAATACCACTGAGGTGGTTGTTATTTTTAGGGCACAAGTATTGTTCATAATACTGAGTTTAGTTTGAAGTGTGTCCTGTGAGAGTTATGGAACATGAGTAACTGCTGAAATGCCACATTTCATGCCCTGAATTGATCAAGATTTTAAAAGCAATGCTCTTGTTTTGTTGTTGGTCAGGCTTTTGCCTCTGATGTAACAACAGATCACTTGATGTGGACGAGTGATATAACATTGTATCTTTGTTACCCAGGCTTCACCCGACGACTCCAGCAGGAGCCATTCGCTGGCCGGTCTCTTGAACAAGTGCCGCACACCGCAGGGGCAGCGGCTCGTCAACCAGTGGATCAAACAACCTCTCATGGACATAACCAAAATAGAAGAAAGGTAAACACTGAAACACTCAAAACTTTCTCTGTTAATTTTCCCAACTTCAAAAATTCAGCTTTAGTAGAAAGATTAGGAAGTTTGACTCAATTCCTCAATCATTGTGAATTTATTCGCTCAGTAAACCTCGAAAAAAAAATCGGGAAATTAGTCTTCAAATGCCCGTCTCCCTGTGTGCCCCCGAGATTGGACCTGGTGGAGAGTTTCGTGTGCGACTCTGAGCTCAGGCACACCTGCCAGGAGGACTTGCTGCGGCGGTTTCCAGATCTCCACCGTCTGGCCAAAAAGTTCCATCGTCACTCTGCAACGCTGCAGGACTGTTACCGCGTCTACCAGGCTGTGACCCAGATCCCTGCTCTCACTGCAGCCATTGAGCGATACTCGGGTACATCACGTGATACATGGAAGTTTTGTTTTTTTTAATAAAAGCTTTCCTTCTTGTCTACTTCATCTTAAATTATGGGAAATTAGGTCTTAAATCTAATTGTTTATGGCTGTATGGTTTATGGAATCCCTATCATACCGAAATGTTCGAAGAACTTGGCTGAAAATAATATTAATAATAATAATGATGATTTACTTTCTCCTTTCGCAGAAAGACACGGAACACATTTCCTCTGCTATGCCTAGTTAAAGCTACAGACGCTATCATAATTGATTACACCATATCTTTACACTCGCACACAGTCTAACCTTCTGACTTTGTCCATTACAGAGTCATGAATTTCTCATGCCGGTGTGTTGCAGGCAGCCACCAGGTTCTGTTGGAGGCCACGTTCCTCTCCCCTCTCAGAGACCTGCGCTCTGACTTCACCAAATATCAGGAGCTGATCGAAACCACTCTGGACATGAACCAGGTCTGATCCATCACAAGGAGAGAAGGCTGATGTTCCATGCTTTGTGTTCGCGTGTCATCGATTCTACATATTGTTAACACGGCTGTTGCCTGCACCGTGCAGATCGAGCACCACGCATTTCTGGTGAAGGCATCGTTCGATCCGGTGCTGAGTGAGCTGAGAGAAAAGATGGACACGCTCGATAAGAGCATGCAGGCTGTGCTGGACCGTGCAGCCAAGGAACTAGGTGATTACACACACACACACACATGGTGACCAAGTTTGTCCACGAGTGAAACAGATATCTATTTGTTCCTTGCAACAAAGTTTGATTCTGTATTTTTTGGAGTGACTTCACGCGCACATCTGCTGATGGGTTTTTTTCTTTAAAGGGTTTTGTGTGATAACAAATGCCAGAACAAGTCCATTACACCCTGGACCCATCATGTGATTAAATCATCTGGCTCTGTGGTGGAACTCTTCAATACCCTCTGAATAAATTAACGGCTGGCATGTTGCGGAAAAAAATGTCCCATTTAAGTGCCCATTTCCATTTATTTACAGTTAACAAAGAATATATATCCAATTTTAGTTATCATCACAATTTCCTCTATGGATAATCCTGAGAGGGTAATCCATGGATGTTGATAAAAATCAGTTCCTGTTGGTTTTATAACCAGGTGACAAGTTTGAGCTCACAGTGGTAACTTTGTGTACCAGGTCTAGATGCTGGTAAGACAGTGAAGCTGGAGTCGAACGCCATGCTGGGCTTTTACCTGAGAGTCACCTGCAAGGTGGAGAAGGCTCTGAGGAACAACAAGAAATTCACCATGTTGGACGTCCAGAAGAACGGAGTGCGCTTCACCAACAGGTCCGTTGCACTGCGACACACCATTCTGCCACGGATAAAAGGCGCTCGTGCCGTCAGCTGATGCTTTGTGTCCTGGCACGCACACTTTCACATGTCCACAGCAATCTGAGTTCTCTGAATGAGGAGTACACCAAGAGCAAGGAGGAGTACGAGGAGGCGCAGAACGCCATTGTCAAAGAGATCATCAACATTGCCTCAGGTAAAGGAGGTTGTCACATGTTTCTCGCTCTTTTCAGTGTAGCATAAATTTGAAAAGTTCAAGTTTCACGGACTTAATCAATGAAACAGAACGAGTCTATGTGAATCTGTCAGTGACTGATTTCATTTGCATGCTCCACAAATGCCAGGAAATGACGACCCTGTGTTCAAAGGTTATTCTTTAATCTTTGGAAACCTCCCTGATGGTTCCTCGAATGCATTACACCCCCAGGCTACGTGGATTCCGTGCAGATGCTGAGCGGCGTGATAGCACAGCTGGACGCAGTGGTGAGTTTCGCCATGGCGTCTATCACCGCCCCTGTGCCGTATGTGCGACCCCGCCTCTTGGCTGACGGCTGCAGGCGCATGGAGCTGCTGCAGGCCAGGCACCCCTGCATGGAGACGGACCCGGACACGGCCTTCATACCCAACGATATCTCCTTCGTCCACGGAGAGAAGAACTTCTATATTATAACAGGTGAAGAAGAGGCTATAGGATAATTCAATATGATCTCACACTTTATATAAACATGGACAAGAAAGAAACCCCATCTTGAAAGTGATATGGCCATGATTGACAGCAATTGGTTGCTTTTGTAGTCACGCTCCACCCCCCCCACTTCTTCTTCTCTGATCCTCCTTTCTTCCTGTCTGCAGGGCCAAACATGGGAGGCAAATCGACATTTATCCGGCAGGTGGGCGTGATCGCTCTGATGGCTCAGATCGGCTGCTTTGTGCCATGTGAGAAGGCGGAGCTTAGCGTGGTCGACAGCATCCTGGCCAGGGTCGGAGCTGGGGACTGTCAGGTGAAAGGCGTGTCCACCTTTATGGCCGAGATGTTGGAAATCTCCGCAATTCTCCGGTACGAACACGCGCACGTATATTCCTCTATCTCAAGTTGCCCCAGCCTGGTCTCATGCTTCGGCTCTGTCCCCTCCAGCTCGGCCACGGAGAACTCGCTGATCATAATCGATGAGCTCGGCAGAGGCACGTCCACGTATGATGGCTTTGGTCTGGCCTGGGCCATCAGCGAACACATTGCCTCCAAAATCCGAGGCTTCTGCCTGTTTGCAACTCACTTCCACGAGCTGACGGCGCTCGCCGCCCAGGAGCCCACCGTTCACAACCTGCACGTCACAGCCCTGACCTCTCACGACACCCTCACCATGTTGTATCGAGTCAAACTAGGTCAGACAACATGTGGTTTCACACATGCATTTGTTTTTGTTCATCAAGGGACTTTTCAGCATTTTTTTCTTTTTTTAACCAAGACAGATGCAAAGTAAAATAGAGGAACAAATCATTTTTGTTCCATGAATTGATTTGAGCCTAATCTTCTCATGAAATTTGCCCCATCTTTCTGTTGAAGTCATGCTTTCAGTTATTCTGACATGGCATGCTTTTAATTCATCTTTAACACATATATTCGGAAGCAACATTTTACAAAACATCTTCAATCGCATGTTCTGCCAAATATCATTGCGTCACATTAGGATCGAGTTATATCACATGGGAAAACTTACGTGATTTTGTTTTTTTTTCTATCAGGCTGAAATAGAGACTTCAGGGTTTCTGATTATTTCCAATTTGTTCAAACATTCTAAGCATGGATGAGAGAGAAGAGCTTCTCAGTCTGGGATTGTGGTTATACACAGATTTATTTTTATTTCTGTTATTAGACTTGTTTATAAAATGAACTAGTGCTTATTCAAGCATGACATCATCCTCTTCAAATGGTTTTATTTCTTTGGGAAATGTTTTAACAGTGACAGAACTAGTAGACATATTTGTTACTTTTTATTGGTTGATGATTAGTTCTTATGTATAGTTATTATTTCAACCTTGAGTTTTGCTTCAACTCATCACTTGGGATCGTATTCGTTTTTCTAAAATCTTTCACAACTTGACTGTCCTTGTGTTTCCAGGTGTGTGTGACCAAAGTTTTGGGATCCACGTCGCCGAGATGGCCTGTTTCCCGCCGTCTGTGGTGGCCATGGCGAAGGAGAAGGCCGTGGAGCTGGAGGAGTTCCAGGAACCTGCGGGCGAAACGTTGACGCAGGAGGAGGAGCCCGAGGCTAAGAGACGCCTGACTGACAAACAAGTACGTCACTTTTTTTTTTTTTTTTACTTATCCTGGCTTTCATCACAACAGATAGAACCATTCTCAGTCTATAACAGTGGTTCCCAAACTGGGGGGCGCAGGGCACGGGACGAATGATTGAATCGCATAAGATGGACACATTTTTGACGCAGCTCCCACGTAAACGCAAAGCAGAGGTGCCATTTTTGCACAACAAAGCTTTTTGTTTTTGTTTTCCTCTCAGTGTTGTGAGATGTCCCAAACTGTGTGTAGTACACACAGCTCAGTGCGTGAACGGGAGTGAGAGAGCGCATGTGTGCGGCCGAGGTGCGCCGCTGTGAACGAGCCCCGGCAAAGTGAGGGTGTGTGTGTGTGTGCGCGAGTCGGGTGAGGAGGAATAGAGACGGCGGTCGGAACAGGTAGAGAGTTAGTCCGTTAATAAGAACAGTGCAGTCAGACAATAAAACTCCTTCCCTCGGCAACAATGCCCCGTTATTTGTGTGCCACCATCTTACCATCGTCTCCTTTTTTTTTTTTTTTTTTTGAGGGCCGGGGGGGGTGCGCAAAAAATTCTTCTGTACCAAAGGGGGGCCCAGCAGAAAACGTTTGGGAACCACTGGCATAAGACATGCCACCCTATGATGTTTTCATTGATTTCTGGGCCAAAAAAAAAAATGTTTTTTTTTGGTAAAAACGACATACTATGAC